>VXAZ01008272.1:163027-432026 GCA_013399875.1 Gymnorhina tibicen | reverse complement strand
CTCGGGCGGGCGGCTCCGGGCGGGCAGCGCCGGGTCCCGGACACCCCCCCGCGGGCAGCGCCGGCCGTGCGGAGCGGGCGGGGGAGCTCACGGTGGATCTAATCACGGCGAGTGCTCGGGCTTTTAAAACCTGCCGGGCTGCCGGGATTCGTTGCGCAGAGCTCGTTCTGGCAAGTAATGGACGTGACTGAGCCATTAAGGGACACCGGGCTGCGCAGCCGGGCTCTGGAGACCTATCAACTTCAATTTATGGGGTATCGGGAACAGGAGGCGTTTTTATGAATTGGCTGGTAATAACTTAATGCACCTGTGAAGCCAGCTCTTGTTAATGCCTACATTTAATCTGTATGGAGCAATAAATAGCTATTAATTTGGCGTGTTGCATGTGGAGAAGGTAGATGATATTTGATGAAAGAGCTGGGAAGAGCAGTAGATGCCTTCACATGCTACTTGTGTGCTTTCGCTTCTGAATTCCTAGCTTCGTTTTCTTTTATCTGTATTTATAACTACGTGCCTTTCTATGTTTCCAGAGCTTTTTAATTGATTTGATTTCTTAAACAACTTGCCACATCTTTGCCTTTCCTTCCCTCTAATAAACTGTAGAGTAACTTCAGGGGCAATAGCTTTCAGTGATCATAGAATCCTCAGGGTTGGAAAAGAGCTTTAAGACCAAGTCCAACTGTGAACCCATCAACACTATCGCTGTAACCCCTAAAGTACTAAACCACATCATCCGGCACCAGAATTGTTCTCTTTGATGAAGACTGAACAGTCTGGACAGTGGTGATCAGCATCTTTAGACCTCATGGCTATCTTTGGTAGCTGAATTCAGAATTTGTGTTTTACAGTTAGGTTTTTTTTGATGAGATCTAGGGTTCTTATTTTAAGTTTACATAGATCAAGAGCCCCATTTTAATGAGGTATGTTGCTTTGTAGGTGTTCATATTAAAATATAGTAATTAGAATTTTGGTATGAGGTATTATGATCCTTCAGGTCCCTTTTATGCAGGGATGTTTATATCTTGGCCATATTTACAGAAATATAATTTACTAGTAGGTTATTCACTTACTGAAAGTCTTCTTTGTCTTTAATTGATGTGGATGATCAAATCTATAATCTCATTTAGAATTAACATTAGGATTTTGCTAGATGTCACTGTTTGGATTGGATAAGATTTTTTGCATTCAGGGTGTGTGATTGCACGTAGCTTCTAAAAGCTGTCTTAAAGCAACAGTTAATTTAGGGTTTGTGATTTAATCGTGCAGAGCTAGGAAATGAGTGAATGAGAGTCATCAGTTTCAACTGTGCCAGTTTATTCATCTATATGAAAAGGAGTAAAGCAGTAACCTAAATGCTGAGGAGTTGATTTAAATTATTTCAGACATCAAATAGCTTTGGACTGTATTGTGAATGTGTTTATATTTACATGCGTACAGTTAAAAGGAGACAGGAAATCCCGGAGCTGCAGATTGCTGTCAGCTGGGAAAGTACATCAAGGAATGGTTGCTGTGTGTTTTCTCTGTTCTTGTTCTCTTCTTTACACATCCACTAGCAGTACTTATTAGAAACAGGATACTGTGTCAGATGGACCTTGAACCTGAGTTAGTATTGAGTTTTTGTGTTTGTAATAAAATGTTTTCTGTGTAGGAGCATGTCATTAGGAAGTTAAATTTTAAATTAGGCAGGTGTCAGAGCTGTAAGTTTTTAAGAGTACAGTATAAAAGTCAATACCAGGTACAGAAAAAGCAGGCTAAGGAATATACTATTACTTTGGAAGTTTATTGCGTTTTTGTTAACATTTTTAGGACATCCCAACACCTGATAGGAAATAGTCACAAGTATGTTTTCTAAGTGGCAACTTCCAGTCCTTTCCTGAGTGCCTCGTGGGAGTGCTGTGCTTCTCACGAAAATGATACTGAATCTGCTGCAACTCCCATCTTACGATGTTGCAATGCTGCCTTTCACTGAAACTCCAGCCTTGGTTCTGCTTTCATGCACTGAATCTCCCCTTTTTGTGTGGCAAGCACCTGGGCCACCCATGAGCCTTTCATGTGTCTCAAGCACGTGGAAGGGAGCAGAAGGGATCTATAAAAACTCGTTCAGTAGCATCTTCCCTCCAAACTGGTTCTTCTGTGTTAAGTTTTACTGTGGAACTTGCTATGATAATGAGTAAAAGCAGGAAAAAATCCAGTCTTGCTGCTAGCAAAGTGTCTTTTAGTTGCCTTCTAGAGTATCTTTCGGAAAATTGTTGCAGTGAGTTAAGCAAGTTTGACCATCTAGAACTACATGATTTATGTGTAGGAGTGATGGAAGCTTCCCACATAGCTGTGCTAATGCAGTTTAATCCCAGGCTGTGGTGTATATATTCTTCCTGACCTCATCTCCTGCTTGCTGCTGGTTTTTGTTTGTTAAGGCAAGGAAAAGATGGAGTATGTTAAATTGAGTCCTCCTAATTTTAGTCTTAGAAGTACAATAATATAGCTGAATTTATTTATACCTGCTTTCAGTGGACTGTGGACACTTCTATCACAAGTGATATCATATACTTATCTAATACAGTACCTTGTCCTGTATTACAGAAATAGACAGGGTGCAAACATTACTTAATACACTTCAAATAACTTTTACACTGCAGTATCCTTAAAAGCCCTTGACAGCCCAGACAACTAGGTCTGTCCTATGTCATGTTGGCCATATGGCAGGTATGAGAACAGCTCTGATGACACGTTTTTGTATTTCACTGAACCATTTTTGAGCATTACCACGAGGTATTCAGTTAAGTTCTTTGACAAAGGAGTTTTCAAAGACAGCAATAGATGATAGATACATTGACATGCTCTTTAATTTAGCTGGCAGTCTTGCATTTTGGGGAAAACTAGCAGAAGTAAAAAATAAGGCATGTCTGAATATGCACAAAACTTTGATGTTCTTGAAAATCTGCTTTCATTATGCTTAACTACCAAAGAACACAACTTGAATTTTTCCCCCGCTTTGGTAGGCTAACAGATTCCATGTGTTCTTAAGCAGTATCATTAAGCAGACTAGTCTTTGGGGCTCCAGGTTTTGTCCTGAAAATGTTTTATCAATCTGCATTATGAAGCATGGCAAGAATCAATCTTATCTCACAGTTGTAAACTCTGAAGAAAAGATGGGCTGCTAATATAAAAGGATTTCCAGTATATTTAATGTCTTGGGATCACATCTTGCTACAGTGGCCAACATCTTGTTTTGTTTTTTTTTTTTTTGTCAGTGATGTAATAAGCCTGCAGCAAAAAGCTCACGAAATGAACTCATTGTTTATATCCTCAATGCCATCAGTATTTAAAGATAATCATTGAATCAGTCCATAAACGGTAACTATAAACCATATTAAAGAGGAGTTATATTATATATAATATAAATTGGAGATCTGAACTGTGTTGTAGTTTTCAGTGTGTGGAGGAGATGGTGTCACATGAACATGGAAGGAATAGGCCTGCCTTGACCGTGTTTTGAACGTCAGGTGCTTGCCATACACGCACCAGGGCTGCCGTGTCCTGTTCCCCACGTGCGTTCCGTGGTCTGCTGCTCCCGCTCTGCAGTTTAGTGCCAAGAGGAGACATGGGGTGGTTTTAGTTTGTAGGAGGAGTAGGCACTACATAATGGAGTGTTGACATTGCTGAATGTTGGTGTGCACATGTTATGTGGTCTGGAGGTTATTGCTGACTTTCAAAGCAGAGTAATTAGCTATCATGAAGCAGAGAAATGAGCATCTTCACTACAGGCAAGAAGTCACAAGGCTTTTTAATTAAGGCTTTTTAATTAATTTTTTTAATTAAAGGCTTTTTAATGTGGACACATTCAGTGTGGTGGTAGAAGGCTTACACCTAAAATTTTGTACCAGAATTTGCATATTGTTCATGTGTAGAATGGGATTGTATGTTTGAAGTCTTACAGATGTTTATATGTTAGATAAATCTTACCTGTACCCATTTTGAAATCATTGTTTTGCTTAACTATCATTTTAAGACCAATTTATCTAGGACAGGTGGGGAGGCAGAATAAATATGCAATTTGAAATCCTCTCTCCCCCCAGCTGAAATAAATCTTTTAACTTTTCTTGTTTCTGCAGGGCTTCATAGAGAATCAGATATTTGGAAGTTAACTACTTTAAATTTATTCTCCTAGAATGAAAAAAATGAAAGTATGTAGTATTTCCAATACTGACTAGAATGTCACATTACTATTACCCTTTCCCTTTTCTTTCAGACTCCATAGATTCTCAGCGTGGCAATCTGAAAAATGCATTATCTTAAGCCCCTGTTGAAGTGAAAACAGTTAATCCAGGTAGGACTCCATTGTGGTGACTCTTGCTCATTGTTTTCCGATACTGAATTAGACTGTTGGTTGTTTTCTACAATCCTGAGCAATAAATAGATGTGTGTAGATTAGTATTAAAGACCAAGAATAATTTCATATCATGCTTAGTATTAATAAATAAAGCTGTGAAAGTGTTGTGCCATTATGTGGTATAAATATTGTGTGTTGTCTAATTGTGTATTGCTTTATTGTCTTGTAAAGACATCCTCTCTTTTGAGTCAAGAATGACTAGATTTTCTTATGTTATTTCATCATGTATGATAGTACAGGTTTTGAAAAAATAGGGAAGTATTGCAAATACAGCCAACAGTTAGTGACGACTGACTTTGAAATGTTGCATTATAAATTGTGTAACAAGTTTAGGTGTAGAGTAAAACTGCTTCAGAGCTACTAATTGTGTCTCAGAAAACACACATATCCATTTATAAAAAGAGCGTAGCAAACCTTTATTGCTTTCATAATGTATTGTTTGGTGGACTGATTTTGGTCTAGCCAGTGAAACTGTTCTGAGAGGAACAACGCAGTTTCAGATATGAAATACAGAGCTGCTGTTTCACAGACAATATGCCATGAATGCTATCTAAAGAAACAGACTTGACATTGCTAATTATACATGAGAGTGAAGTATATTTATTTCACACATTGATATGGCTGAATCAGAAGCTTCAACTGACATATGGAGAGGGGTTTTTGTGTTTTTAGAAAATACCTTACAAGTTCAGCTGATAAAAAACCTTGCTTATTTATCACAGTCCAGAAGAGCTGCAAAACAAGAATTAAATCTGGTCTAATTCTGAATCTAAAGAAACAGTCCTGAATTTCTTCAGAGGGTTTGACAGATAAAGTAATGAAGATTTTCAATGGCTTAATAGATACTGTGATAGACATTGTCAATGAATAGCTGTTCATGAGCAGTTAATTATCTCATTGTAATCTGGGTCATTTGGGAAGCTGTGAACACAGTTAACTTCTGTGTTAGAATTGCATTATAAGTGAAATGTGCATGTGGAAGGGGGAACGCCAAAGCTGCACCATTTTGAAACTCACAAGGCTGGAGAAGTGACCAAAACCAACCTCTCATTGAGCAACTTGCTACCTAGTTAACGTGAATGAAGGCTAAAGCTCTACTCTAAATCATATCTAAAAGTCTTTGCTCCTCCTACCTTAATGCTTTCCCTCCTACCAGCCCAAGGCAGTTAGAGCTGCTCCCACCAGGACAAACAGCAGCCCTTTGTTAGCTGCCTTGCCTGGGGCACGCCCTGTCCTCTCACTGCTGCTGCTCTCTTGCCATCTGGGAATCCCGGAGACCCTGAAAGGAGCCTTTTCCTGCCTAGTCTCCAAGGTTAACTGATTCAGTAAATCTGTGTTACCTCCAGTACACATCGAGCTAACCTGTGACTTCAGTCCCAGCATTTAATTTCCTATGGGGGTAGGAACATGCAGTCTGTACCACAGAGCTTGTAGGCTTCTTATTCAAAGACTGGTTACTTCTCCAAGGATCCAAATCTGTGACTTTAATAACATCAAAATTATACGTGCTAGAAACTTTGTCTTGGTATTGAAATGACACTACAAGTACTACAGCCCATCAAGTCTGAAAGGGCCCTGCTTGAGCTGCAGTGCGTGACTCCCTGCTTCAAAAGCTTGTGAGTGTTTGAAATATGATACAGACAGTGACTTGGACCACCTTCCAGCTGCCTCCACCAGTCTGAGCAAGGGTATCAAAATGGCAAGCAAACCTCAGAGGATAAAACTGTGAATGGCATGCTTTGAGCGAAGTGCTGAAGGGTGCCTTTGGTCTCCCATCTGACTGCTGTGAGAGTCATGTGTCTGTGCCGTGGGACCTGGCGATACACCCTGGGTGCTTCCCAGGGAAGACTGGCTGGCTTCAAGAAATCTTAATGGTTAAAATGGAGAGCAAAAATCATGTGCAGCAGCTGAGTACTGAGGAAGATAGAAGTCAGTTGTCTAGCAAACACATTTTTGGATTGAGTGGAGAAAAGACAGATGTTTTCCTTTGTTTAGAACCATGGCTACAACTTGCAAATCCAGATGGTTGAATGCTGCTGTAGTCTCCATCTGTTTAGAGATGCTGGAAGATGGTGGGCATGCTGGCAGCCAGACTGGGGGAGAAACTGTCACTGGAATAACAGATTTCTGAACTGCAGCAGTGAAGGAAAATATCTTCCTGGGCAGTTAGATGTGCGAAGTTTGGCTGTGCTATGAAGGGAGGGATTCACAAGGCAGTTACTAGAGGAGGGAAGTTACAAGGGACAAGTTACAAGTGACTTACTGGGAGTCAAATGACCACATCAATGACTGGAGAAAAGTTGAAAACTTTATTTATTATTTATTGTGCCAGCTGTAGAGGCTTTTGCTTCCCAGAAGCTATGGAAACTGCTTTCTAACACTAGGTACTGTATTAAACATTATTTTAAGTCCTGATTTCATGCATTTATTACTTAATGAAGATAATGAAGATTCCTTCTCATTAGGGCCTTTTATTGAACTTGTCCACATTGATACATGAAGGCTATTAAGTACCTTCATTTCCAGAGGAAAAAAAGCTTGGGATGGGAACAGAAGGCTGTTAGAAACCAATACAGAAATTTGTCTGAAAAGAAGACTCTTCAGCTGACATGGCTGTGTAAGAAGAGTTTAAATATTTTAGGTACAGAAGGATATTCTAGCAGAGTTGTAAAATAACTTTTTTCCAGATGCCTGATTTTAAAAGTCATGTACAGGCATTAATATGACAAATATTTGTTTTTTGTAAAAAAACAAGTCCACATGTTCCACACAGCACAGGAGTCTTAGGTAATACCTGTTAGGAAAGGTTTGCAAACTCAGTAACCTTTTCTCACAGTAGAAGCTGGCTGATCTGCTAGTTATATTAAGTAAGTCAGAGAATACCAAGGGAACTTAAGAAATTTTGCCAAATGCTCTTTTTCTTTTCATTTTTAGAGAAGAGTTGTGTGGGATGTGAGTGACCCAAATCAGTACTAGTTGGTTATCATCACCTTAAATGACTGAAAAAAAGTACAGAGAAACATAACCAATGTGTAATATGAAGATGGGTCATCTCAACCCAGTAACTCTATACAGAGAAGTGGTTCACTTTGGGCTCAACAAGCCAAAGGTGGTTAGCTTTTTCTTATGGCCCAGAACTAAAGCATCCTGTAGGAAGATAGGTTTAGGTAAATACTCTCTTTAACTGCTCTGTGAATAGAGGCAGACAGCAATCCTAACACAGTGTTTAATTCTGTAGCTTTGTTGTGTAGGTGGACATGTGTAATCGCTGATGGCTGTTGAGTAAATGTCACTTCATTAATGTTGAATTTGTATTTTACTCCTCAGACTTTCAGCTTTACCACACTCTTTAATGAATTCCAGATAGCTGTTTCGACTTCCTATGGGTGGTAGCAATTACACTTGAAAGAAAACAAGAGGCATTCTGGTTTCTTTATCCAAGGACTGAGCTCACCATTTTAAATGCTGCTAACTTAGATCAGGGAGTTAAATGTCCTGCCTTATTAAATCACTTACTCTGTCTGCTCTAAAGCTTTCTTTAGCTTTGATATAGCATTAATATTTAAAATGTATATATCAGTTCAATAGACACATGCATTACTTATCAAAACACTGAAGCTTATTAAAACAAACCTGCTCTCATCACAGGTGAGAGTCTAGAGTGACATTCAGTGCCACAAGGTGTGTTGTACATTTTCACAAGCTGCTTAATTGGAATGGTGGGTACTTCAGGAAGAAAAAACAAAAGTTGTGGATGCCTCATCCCTGTCAGTGTTCAAGGCTGGGTCGGATGAGGTTTTAAATAACCTGATCTAGTGGGGGGTATCCCTGCCTCCACAGCACTAGATGATCTTTAAGAAAGGTCTTTGGAACTAGGTGATCTTTAAGGTCCCTTCCAACCCAAACCAATCTATGAGTCTATGAAAAAACTACCAGTTTGGTATGTATACGAATGGAGTATCTCGAGATTCTTGACAAGAAAATGTACATGCAATACACATTAATATGGTCTAAGACTAACAGACCATAGTAACAGGGAAGTATGAAGTAATTGGAACTTCTGTGTCTGTTCGGTGTGTTTGTATTAATCTACTGTGTCAGAGCAGCTACATGTTTTAATTGTGATTTCTTACATTTGCCCACATTGTAAAGATCTAAGTAATAAATTTAGTTATCCTCAGTTGTCTAAAAGCAAATCTCACTTTGTGTGTGATACTTATGGTTAGACATTTGTTTAGCTGCTAATTTGCAGCTCATAAGGTCGCTCAGCAGTGGGATAAAAATAAGAGTGTGTCTTTCTTCTAGTGCCTGCACAGGCATGGTTGGAGTTGCTGCGGTCCGTCTGCAGGATTCCAGCACGCTTCTGTTTGCTCCTGGCTCCCAGGCTACGAGGACAGTGTCCTCACTACAGAGGCCAGACATCTTCATCCCTGTCCGTGCACTGGGGTGCTTCTCATTCACTGGCAGGTCAAATTCAAATGCTGATTTCCCTTATTTTCAGTTGTGCATTTGAGAGGACAGTGAGCCAAGGGTTAACCTTTCCCTTCACAACCCATGTGCTGGCCATCACACATGAATGAAAAGCATACTGTCACCTTCTTCCCTTCTCAAGCAGGGCTAGGTTTTGATTCTGCTTTAACAACTGTTAATGTCTCTCTACTGTTGTTCCTTATATCATTTCCTGAATAGTGGAGACTAGGAGAATATCTATCTTCCTCTGTATATATTTTGCTGCCTTTAGAAAGAAATAGATCTCTCTGTAGTTCTTGGAATGCTTTTTAGAGGCATTAAATAATATATCGTTCTGAATCAGTGAATAATAATATGACCTTTTCTTCTTGAAAACTCATTCTTGAGTAGTATGCCAAGATGTTATCTCCTCACTTGGATGCTTGACTAGAGATCTGAGATTTGATATGGGTGTGTGTGACAGGCACACATAGTCTGCCTTCCCGATGGAGAAGTAAGAACATGCCACAGCCTGACTGAAAGCCTAATGTCTAATTACCTTGTGCTAAATCTTGTGATGTTTTCTACTATGTTATAATAGGAAAGGTAATCCAAAATCCAGTGTTTACGTGTTGCAGATCCACTCACAAATCTAGAAACTAGAAGTTACAAACTTTGGGAAACTTTGTAGCTATCTTTGTAGTTAGATAATTTTTTTTCAGGGGGGTTGGATATTTCTACACATGAACTCTTTCTCATATGCACGTCTACTATACATCAAAATTCTTTCGTAATGTATGTTTTAAGTACAAGACAGTCCTCACTGCAAAGAGACTGAATGTGTGTGGGTATATGTGTGCCTCTGCAGCTGTTACCAAGGGAAACATTTGACCTTAAGTTTCAGATGATTGTTGCATCAAACCTCTCTCACTGATGAGCTTCCCCACCTTCCTCTTCAGTGAAACCTTTCTTAGGCTGGGGAAAAAAGCAAAAAGAGTGATGAGGTGCAGAAATGAAAATGTCAGATGCTTGCCATTCTTTTAGTAGAATCAGCACATTTTAGGAGAATTTCCTGAACTTCTACTGGAGGGGAACAGGGAAGTAGTCCTGGAAATAGTAAAACTAAAGGAAAAGCTCAACTAATCCACTGGATCCTACAGGAATTTTGTAACAAAAGGTGGACGGTAAAAACTTTAAATAAAAGCCTCCTTTTAAGGGGTCAAGGGATGAGGTATTCGGGTTGCCAGGTAAGGAACTGGCTTCACACCTCACATGAATTGATGCAGTAGTACCACTGCCTAGGTCAGTGGTTCCCAATCAGCAAGTTGCATTGTCATGGGGCATTGTTCTGTGTTTCCTTTTCTTTGTTAGACAATGCTGAAGAGAGAACAAACAGTATTGTCAGGCTGGCTTGGACTTCTCCTTGTAGTAGTTCCATAATTGATGCTGAGACGTTTCCACCGTGAGCTAACTGGGCTGTGTTCTGGCAGACAAGGTGAGGCAGATTTCTTTCTCTGTTGCTGATGTGTTATCTGAGGGTTCCTGATCTGACCTATTTTCATGGGAATCTTTGGCTTGTGACTTGGCATGGGATTGAACCACTCCCAAAATGTCCTATGTAGTTTTACAAACTTGGAATTAGATATAAATGAAGAAAGAAGAAGAACCTTGCCAATAAAAACTGCAAGTTTGTGTGACTATCAGCCTGAAGCCTAGCAAAAACAACTATACCTGAGATCCTGAGGTCCCCTAGTCATATTTCCAAGATAGTATTTCAGAAAGTATTGTTTCAAAATAATATACTAAAAAATGGCTATGCTACTTGGGACACAGCATTTCTTTGCTATCATTGCAGTGACATAGCAAAATAGTTCAGCCTGCCTGGAAATTGGCCAGGGTGAGTGTAGGAGAGTAATCAGAATATCTGAAAGGGAATTCTGTAAATGGTTTGTGGGTGCAGCATGGAAGAAGCAGAAGACACAAAGCCAAGAGTATTTTGAGATAGGTGCAGTTCTTAATATCTGCGTGTTTTCTGAGTGCTCCAAGTTTGTTTTGTATAGACAGCTTTTCCTTTTTTATGCTTTGTGGTGCTTAGAGTGTTTCTGAAGAGTTCAGTTGCCTTTTTTAATGCTTACCTTAAGGGAAAGACCTTTTGTGATACAAAATATTCTTGGTAACTTTATTCCACTTTAAGGTAAGTTTCTGTAAAAATGAATACCACTTCAAGCGATTTGTGTATTTACAATTTTGTAATATTTAGAGAAATGAAAACCACTTCAAGTAGATTTCATCCTCCAGTTTATCTACTTTTGTAGCAGATTGCTGAATGTCAAAATGTTATTGTCAGAGGGCCTATATATTATATTGTTGTAGTGTTGTATTTTGCTATCTAACGCTATGGCAAAATAATCAAAACGGTCTACAAACACTGAAACTTATCTTAGCAGTATCCAATATATCCCTTCCTGCATGTGATGGAGAGAAATGCAGCTAAAGCTGAGATGAGTATTCCCACTTTGTGGTGCAAGGGAGATCAGCTCGTGGGTTATGTACGGAGGCCAAGAAGCAGAAATCCATTTGGCACTTCCAGATGAAAAATGATCAAAGACTTGAGGTGGAGTTGCAACAAGGGTGTGAAAGTGGTCATTTGAGCTTGGCATCTGCTGCTAAGGATGTGTCTCAGTTTGCTGAGATTAGTAGGGTAGGTCAAGTAAAATGTGTCTGCTTATTCTCAGCAGGGCTAAATGGGAGGTCTTTTATTGTATCTTTCAACACACCTTTTTTCAAACCTGTCAGAATTATGCAGTCATATGTCTAGAATATACTATAAATCAGATCTGTAGGCTCTCATAGTGAATAAAAGAGTATATGCTACTTTGATGACAGAGTTAAAAAGCACTGGTATTCTATTATAGGCAGATGAAGTAAAATGGTAGGAAAACGCTGTAGTGTGATATAAATAAGTTGAAAATGGATTGTAATGCTGTCTTGCAGCTACCATGCTCTGTGCTTCGCTAAGAGAATAAAGCTAAGAAAAATACAGATTGAGATTAATTTACATAAACTGTATGGCTCAGACAAGTTTTATTCTTGTTCTGAAAAAGTTTCCATGGGTTTAACCACAATAGTTTTGCAAGGGATAGGGATATATCTTTGAATGTCAATCAAGTTGAAAGGCTGGTATGCCTGAAAGACTGCTCTTTCAATTATAAAGGTTAGTGTAATAGAATGTGTTGTTCCTGGGACTGTTCATGTCTAATCAATTGTCTTAGACCTTCATGATTGCTGTAGTTTTTCTGGTTAATGATGTGAGGACAAAAGTGGTGATTTGAACCTTTCACCAGGAAAGCCGTTTTTGACTCCTCCTGCCCGAGATGAAGATAGTAAGGGTTGTAGCAAATAAAGAGCCTGTTGAGCATACTAGATATCATGTTGTTGGTGGTAAGATGATCTGCTCTGTGTGTGCAGAATGCTAGGGGTGCAGATCATAGGACTGCCTGGTTGCACGGAGACCAAATAACCTGAGCTCTTTCAGATTTGTGAGTACTGCGTGAGTGGTGTGCTTTCTGCAGAGGCAGCATGAGATTATGAGAAGTGAGGTTATGGGTCTAAGACATTTATGAAAAGACACTCAGTGAAGTTTATTCTTGGCAAAGTTAGTCCTGCTGTGGTATTAATATCTGGTTTTGCTTTCTGTGGTGTAATTATTCAGGGCTTTTGCCTGACAGATGGTTATGTCTTAGAGTTGTATCAGAATGATGTTATTTGCTTGACAGTTATTGTTCTCTTAGGAACGTGGGACAGGAAAGGACCTGCCTATTCATCAAGTTTATTTTCATGCTCTTGTAGGCTTTATGTCATACAGACATAGACATATGGAGCGCTGTCTTCAAAGCAGCTGAGCCTTTTCCCCTCACTATTTTAATTAGAAGCCTCTTCCAGTGCTAAATTCCTCATCATGATAAAGCTGCTTACAGTGTTCAACCTAAATTTATTCATTATCAGTTGGTAACAATCTTGTGCCAAGATTGTCCTTTTATTTTAAAGAAATTTTTCTTACTGTTTTATAATTATTTCAGTGTGTTTATACACAGCCCTTGCTTTTCTGCTCAGCTTTATTTTTGTTAGGATAAGGCCAAGTCCTTGCAGCCTCCCTTAGTTCTGTTGAAAGTAGAGCAAAATGAAGGAATGGGTAGCTGGAGACTTTTCAGCTTTCACGTAGCAGGTTTTTCCAGTTCCCTGAGAAGGGTGTGTCTTATTCTTTGTACTATAGCTGATAAAAGAAGTGAATAGTGGCTTCCTTGTTATTGCAGTGCACCAACAGAAACACAGAAAATTTTGTATTTTAAACTCTCTGAAAATTGTCTTCGAGTAGCAAGATTGTTCAAACAGTAGAGACTTGTGGTGTATCCGCTGATTTAGGAATGCAGGCAATCCAATGAAAGTGGTGTTGAAAGACAGGCAGGTGTTTGCTTCAAGTGCGTGGGTTCCATTTTATGTTTTTTGTGTTTTTCCTTAGGCTGTTAAATGTTCAGATCAGTATTCTGTGGCTGATCTGTGCACAGACAAATTCTTTGTGAATTTTTAATGACTTACTGCTAAAATATGTGATCAAAGAAAAATCAGACCTGTTACAAAGGAATCAAAAACTGGAATTATGTTTAAATATTTTTCTGACTAATATTTATAGACACTTACTACTTGTAAGACTCTTAGTAAATCAGTGTGCTCTTCAGACATTTATATTTGAAAGATATTCATGGAAGATGTAAAAGGCAGATACATTTTTCAGAATTTAGCTACAAAATTTAAAAAAAAAATAGTTTAAAAAAGCTTCAGTGGGAAGGCCTGACCTACTTTCTTCCCATTTAAAATCCTAAAGGCTGTTGTGTTGGAAAAAATAAAGCAAATACTGTAAACTGCAGTGGAAGGTTTTATGCCCCAGGTTTAACAAAGAATGTAAGCCTTGTAGTGTTCAACGCCGCAGCTCATAATGATCAGGCGCCTGGCTAGGAAAGTATGGAGGCAGGTATTTAAGGACCATATGATGATGAGATTCTGATTTCCTGATTAGAGTTTGAAATCTGTAATGTGGAGCACTGGTACAGTGAAGCTGGTTGGTAGGAAACCAGGGTATACCTTAGACATTCGTATAACCCTTACATTTATCAGAAAATAAATCCCATACCCCTTTCTACAGTTTTCTCTTAGGAAGATGCTTTTGGTACCTATTTTATATGTAGTAGACTAGCAGTTAATTAGCTGATCAGTCCAAGAAGTAGGAGGACCTTGTGCCTAGGTCCATCTCAACCTGAGGGATTTCAAGCCCACATTCTTCTCTTCGAGTGGCATAAGCCAGTGGCCATCTAACCACCAGACTGCAGATTCAGACTTCTTGCCCACTGTCTTGAATCCATCAATGTGCATTTCTGACTGCGTTCTAGAATCACCGAACTGTTCAGGTTAGAAAAGACTTCTGTGATCCTTGAGTCCAACCGTTAACCCAGCACCACCGTGCTCACCACAAAACAGTGGCACCCCGAGTGCCATGGTCAACTTCCAAAGAGAGGATATGGCAGTCCTGTGCAAAGTATCCTGCAGGCTGATGTGCCAGGTATGCTCTTGAAACATGGATTCAATTCTTCTTTCTTTTCCAGGAAAGCAAATTCTGCTCCTGGGGAGCACGAGAATCAACATCTAAACAATCTGGTTTTATTCTAATTTAATATTCTTTGCAATTGTTTGAGTACTGTTTTCTACTTAATGTTTGACCAGAAAATTTTTTAACAACTTGAGATACGGTAATAAGGAAATGGAATAGTAACGGCTGTCATTGATTATATCACTTCTGGGCCTGAAATTTGAATTGTTTCAATTCAGGGCTTCTGTTTTTTTAAAAAAAGCCCTTTGTATATATCTTTTTTTTCAAAGACAGGCATTATGATTTTGAATCCTGATACAGGAAAACAAATGGGAATTTATAGCTGTTATGGTTTAAAATAAATAAAAGATATTTTCTATATTTATAGGCTATACTGGAAAATCCAAGCGTGAATTTACTTTCAAAGTTAAATAATTTCTTTTCTTTTTTTTTTTTTCTAAGTGGTGACATAACACTTCTGCAAAAAATTCCTACTCTGTTCAGTTAAAGAAGGCAAGATTACAGTGAATGGGAGACCTTAGGAGGGGGCAACTTAGCTGGGAAACTTACTGTTAAACTTCAAAATAATTCAAAAATTTTTCTTCTCATTTTTCTATGTTGTTTTGATTCCCTGTGTGATAACCCTCAGAAGTTAGGCTTCTACCTGAGAAAAGTTGTAATAGAATGAAATGTAGTCCATTTTGGCTCTTAAGGAATTGTTTAGCTTAAAAGTGAAAAAGAATGGGAAGAATTTTCCTCAACGAAAAAAATTAAAATAATCATGCTAACTGTTGCTTTTTAGCTCCAACCTGCTAAATCTTCTGTGTTTCTCAGTGTGAGAGAATGGTTGCCTTCATGCATGAGTGACTTCTTTAAAAATACAATTCCTGGGTGCTATGAAGCAGAATTAATGAAAAAACATGTTGAACACTGGTATGATTGCACACTTTGTGGGTTGGCTGTAAAGCAGAGGAAACAATGTGTGCCTAGATGGCCATAATGGGATTGGTTTTTGTGTCCTGTATTGTCTGGCATATGAAGAAAGGGCAGTCCATACATCTGATCTGCAACACATCTTACCTTAAAGTGGCTTAGTTTTCATAGCTGGCACAGTTCACAGCAAGGAGCACATGTGCAGTGTCTGAGATACCTCAACATGGCAGCTTCTGCCAAATTTCACTCATGTTTCCAAATGTAATATTATGCTTATGTCCTATCCTGTCTCTGGCACTGGATTAAAACAGCACCTGTTAATATTAAGAATAAATTATGTTACTGTAATGTTGAGGATAAAGAGGTTTTGGTGAAAGAAAATTGGATATGAGATTTAGATTTCCTGCCTAATTAAATATTTCAAGTGGTGGTGTTCTACTTCAGCTTTATTTAGAAGTCAGAAAGCAATATTACAGTGTTAGCACACGCCTTTTTACTTAAATCTTCTTTCATGAGCTGGTATTTGCTGACACTCAGTTCAAATGCTTTTAAGGAATAATCTGAAACACTCGAGCATCATTTTTGTTTTTGAGATAAGTGGGTTTTTTTCAGAAGCTTGTTATTCCTCTGTATGTTGGCTGATTCTCATTTGCATTTAAATCAGCTTTAGCTTTAGCAGAGTCGTGTAGCTTATTGGTGTTCCTCTTCAGTCTGACAGCTGAAGAATAGCAGATGTAAGTACGAACATTAGGCTAAGGCTTGCATTATGCAGCCAACAATCATTTGTTCTGGTACTCTGGAGTAGAAAGTTAAAACACAGATTTCTTTCTGCCTCAACCAGTGAAAATTGCTGAGTTTTTTGGGTTTAATTCTGCTTTTGAATAGCACTGAAATTACTAAAAGCAGTGAACATCTGTACTGTGGATTTTACTGCTCTGGGTAAAGAAGGGTAATGCTACTGATGCACAGCTGTTTTTCTAACACCATAGCTGTCTTTCAGGGTATTGTTTCAAAATAATGTGTTTTCTTTAAGACTGAAGAATATCTTGAAAAAAAGATCTCTTCTGGACTCTATAGCTGAATTTCTGTGAAGAGTGGTAGATAAAGGACCATGATCATCTAAGCACTCTTCTGTTTGTAGCAGGGAGAAAAAAGTGGGGACCAGAAGATGATCGTACCTTTATTAGGTTGGCAAGCAGATGCCTGAGGAAGAGAATCCTCTCTATTGCTGCTCAGAATGGGTGGTGTGTGGCTCCTTGCATGGGAAAGCAGGAGTAGCTGGTTGTCAAGGACCAAGAGATCCAAAGGGATCTTAAGTTGGGCAATGTCTACCTTGCACTGAGAAATGTGATTAACATGATTCTCCAAAAGATTAATTGTGGAGGAAGTTGTCTGGGAAGAACTGAGATAATGCGAGAGAGCTGGTTGTGTTCCTTGATATGACAGTTCAATACTTTCATGTCCTAATATCCATAATGAAAAGCACTTGAAACTATGAGAAAAGGAGTGGAAGAGCTAGTGATTTTAGTTGAAGAACATTGTTTTAGAGGTTCTTGTGAATGTGCATTGCTTTTAGTGGAATTAATGGAGTAGAAAAAACTTGCCTTCCAGATTTTATGTGATGATAGAAGTACCTTTCTCGTCTTCTTGGAAAACCAGGCTTCTGTTTGATATACTTGTGCCTGGGTGTGTCTTGTTCAAATGTCAGTCCTAACTTAGAAGCTACAGAGGCATCCTCCTCAATAAATCATTACTTGAAGGTAACATACACTAGGATTTCTTTTTTTTTTTAATTGAAGTGGATATTTTTGGACAGATACTATTTTAAGGTTATTTTAATGGAAGGGCTTCCTCTTCCTATTTTTTCAGTTGCTTGCTCACTAGTGACAATAGCAGATGAAAGCATTGTATTAGGTGATCTGTTGGGGTACAGAAGAAATAAGAAGGTAATGAATTGTAGTTTGTTTAGAGGGAAGTAAACCCCCTTGTTTTTTATTTACCATGTTGTTAAGCTCAGTGAAAAGCTTAAAAACAGTAATAATAATATTAATAATTATTATTATATTTTTGTGCACAAACCTAAGTTTAATTTAGAAAGGCTGAATTATTTGTGTGTTGTTTTCCTGGATCGTCACTAGCAGTTTCACCTTTTTATGTGTTTGGGATGCAGATTGCACAATAATTTGTTCAAGACTGGATTTTATACGTTGCCATTTTAAGATTAATTATTCTGACATAGTGTCACTAGCTAAAACTGTGATTGCATCAATTGCAGAAACGTGAAGTCAATTTTTCATTGCTTTCAATGTCTGAATATATACTGTAAACTTTTAAAAAAATAGTGTTAAATTGCGTTGGGAAGTATTTTGTTAGTATTATTACTGGTTTTCAAGTAAATTATTGGAAACACTTGTCATTTTAAAAAGTACGTTGCTTTCTTGAATATTACAGTTCATAATATAATGTCATTACCATTTCTAAAATTCCTTTTGTGTCCTTTCATGATTTTCTGTGAACAATACCATTGTTCTGTCACTCACTTGAGCTTATAAACAGGAAAAAATTTTCCAAATTCAGCATCGTGTCAAGGCTATATTTACGTCTTAGTCATTTCAAATCCTGTTGTATTATCTGTAGGATATATTCTCTCCTATGGAATAATATGGCATAATCTCTTTTGTCAATTGCTGCAATGTATTCTCTGTTCTGGCAATACACAGCATTTGGTTGTGCTTCTCTCTGAAGCACAATTCTGCTGCAAAAAATTTACAAGACTGTTGATTGTATCGTGTAATTTTTTTTTTTTTATTCTGCAGAATCTCACTTTCTAGGTGAGTTCTATACAGGGTACCAGACCTCCCTTCAAAGTCCTTCCCTTGTCTGCTCCTGTCCTGCCTGTCATTAAGTCACCAGTAATCTGCTGATACATAGGGGTCCACCTCCAGTAGGCCCTTAGTGACTGCCTTCAAATCTTCACGTGAATGTCTTGAAGCTTTCTCTCACAGAGTATCCTGAACCCGAAGGCAGCTTGACTCCAGATTAGTGGTGACTTGTTTTCTGCAATGGGGTGCTGAGGGGAGATCTCTGCACCTGTTGTGTGGAGCAGTCCCTCAGTCAGGGCACAGAGCTGGGTGCGTTCTGACTGCTCGGAGCACGCAGGTACTTTGCATTCCAAGTAACCTTGCACTGTAACTCATAGGCATACCTTAGTTTCATAGCTGCAGTTAAAACTCTTTTAGCTTTTAAAAGGTGGGTGGTGTGTAGTTTGTTAGTGAATTAGATCTTAATCACAAGTAAAGTTCTGAAGGAGCTGTCTTGAAACTGTTGACCAAATACACAATGTGTCCAACCCAAATCTTTCCTATTGGGATCTAAAGTCACAAGCTGGAGTGTCAGTTACAGATGCTAAGGGCTTAAGTGCCTAAATGTTTTCTTACATAGAACATAATTACTTTAGCAATACAAGCAACTGCCAAATTGAAATTAATGTGCTTCTTTCAAATAGGCAGGTTGATCAGGTGCAGAGAAAATAAATAAAGACATGACTGTACTAGAAACTATGATTAAAAAAGGCCCAAGAAACCTAACAAAAACCAACACAGGAATCTTCTAATTTATTTTTGAACAGTCATATAAAAAATACATGGTTGTTAAATTTTTTTAGTGTGTATAAACTTGTACCAATTTATACAGGAATTGGTCACAAATCTGATGTAGGTAAGTGTGTAGAACAGATGAAAGAAGATGCATCTAGAGAAAGGCAGAAACAGTCACGTTGCTGTGTCTCTGTTAATAAATTGGCAAAGACGAGACATTCCAGTTCAAAACAGAATGAAAATGGATCCAAGTGCATGTGCAGACTTATTTTGTATCATGATGTCTGTATATTAATAGAATTCAGAGAAAAGAAGGCAAACTCAATTTGCTAATTTCAGTGAATAGATTTATTCATCTTCCTATGAGTAATTGCAGAAGGCATTTTTCATTTTAATGAGTATTCTGAATTCTTTATCTCGTGGTTTTCTCTGTTTCCCATTAGAAATTTGCTGTCTTAAATGTGTTTCTTAGCACTTTTGTCAATATTGTATTTATTTCTGGATCAGTTAAGAAGTGATTGTAATGTGCAACTTGTAATGACTTGCTTAAAGAGGTACTGAATTTGAAGGACTTTATTATGTGATGGAGAGTTGTGGTTTAATATGTGAACTTATTAAAATCTTCTTTCCTGAAGGGGAAAAACAGCTTACAGAAAGTGTCAAATGGTAGCTATGGGGTTTTAAGTTAGATAGATCTTATGTGTGCCAGAACTTGGTTTGTTTCAAAATAAGTATTTCCTTGTTATGACATGAATAAAAAGTACTCTGGAGAGACAACTTTTTGTAAGATCTTGGCTGTTGCATTCTAGAGTGTTCACAAGCTACAGGTAAAGATCTTGCATTTTCTTTGCCATATTCAACAGATGTGTCAGGGAAAACAGACATCTCTGCTTAAACATAATACTAAACTACTGGGGGTTTATGTGTTTATTTCATAGCTGATGACTGATTGTGACAACCTGCATGTTGTTATTCACATCACAGTGATCTGCTTGTGATCACTTTCATATGTAGTTTGGAGCTACTGCACTTGGCACTGTGATGCCATCTCATCCTGCTGTAAATGGTTTTGTTTCACTTTTGTCTGGGATAAGCCCAGAAAAATGTGTATATGCACACCTTAGGCTTTACAAACTCTGTTTTCTTTTAACATACATTACTATGAAAACTTGGTTTTGAATTGCACTATGAAGAAAATGCACACTTTTGAGGTTTAGGTGACAGGAAAATGCTTGGCTTAAAAAATTGAGAGACCAGGATAACTGCAGCAGGATGGTGAGGCTGTGGATTCATTCTTTTTCCCTAATCAAGAAAGACAAAAGAGATACAGCATCTGGTAATCAGAAGTAGAGCATGTGTCCCCATTCCATCACCCACTGCAAGTCTCATGATGACATGGGTGTTGAATTCTGTGACCCACTTATTGTATATGGGCAGGTTGGGCCCTGCCTCCTACATATTTGCTGAAATGCTGCAATGTTTCTGAGCTTCTGTACAGACAGAATTGAAATCAAAAAATCTGTTCCTAAAATGATTTCCCACCAAAATTTTGTAAATGCTTGAACATTTGCTTCTTTTCTTGGACTGATGTAATTCTAAATCTTCTGGGATATTTAGCCACTGGAATAAAAAGAGAGGTAACAGGGAATGTCATGAAATGGCTTCTCCATTAAAAGAGAAAAAGAAGTAAAGAAACTAATTTTGGTTTGAAGTAGAGGTGCTTGAAGGAGGAAATGAAAGATAATTATAAATAGTGGGAGGAAATTAATAGGAAATTATTTATTCACTATTTCAAGAATTTGGGGTACTGAACACAATGCAAAAAAAATGCTTTACACTTGACATAAGTTATAGAACTTACTTTCACAACATTTTATGAAGAGTCAAAACAAAAAAATGGTTTCAGCAGGGAGCTTTACAAATCTGTCAGTGTTAGTGGTGATAGTCCGGAGTCAGTCTGACCCAAGTGGATACTGTGCTGCTGATTGGTGGGGGAGGAAATAATTTTTACTTGTGTCATCTTCAGTGTATAATAGATAGTCTGTGCTGGCTCTCCTGAAGATAGGATTCTGTACTTCGTGGACTGTCACTGTGGCTAAGTATTGAGTGGTTTGGGGTTTTTATCTCCTATTTGAAGTTGGCTGAAGAGCAGGAAGGTGGTGTCATGCCTTTGCCAGCAGTGGGGGAATGTGAGTTGGTGGGCTTGGGTCACCAGACGATTTTAGATTATCAGTGGCTTGCTTTCATGTTGAGGACACAAAGCTGACTTTCTGTCTGTGTGTGCATTATTCACAAGTGGATCAAAAAGCAGAAAAACAGAGATAAAGTAGTGGTGGCAGTGGTTGCAGATACATTTTGGATTAGTAGAAACTTAAGTGGCTGAAAATAAGTGCTAGATATTGATAATTTTAAACTAAAATACAAGTCAGTTACTTTCCCACGTATTTCATTTTTTAAACTTCTTTTTCCGTAAAGTATCACATCAAAGTGGTCTAAGAACAATTGAGATCAAGCATTTCCATGTGGAATGGAATGGAAAAGTCTGTTATCGCTGGGTTCCAATTTGTCCTGGTAGGACTGAAAAGATAGCTGTAGAGTATGCAAGAGGGTGACAAGGTTTTGCTCAGCCTTTCTTCTGTACACGCCATGTGATGGGAATTGGGACAGGTGATTTCAGGAAAGATCAGTAGTCGTTGTTTTATTAGCTGCGGTTCAGACTTGATGGTGGCTGATGAGTGCCTAAACAGACAGTGTGGGTGTCTTACACTCACTAAAATAATATTTTAAGTATTGTTTTAAGAAATTTTCATTCCCACAGGCCAATTATACCACCACTGATCTGTGACAAATGAACTTGACCTGGATGACAGCTGAGTCTGTCTGCACAACCAAGTAAAACTACATAGATGAAAACATTTAGGAAGTGTGGAGAAGTCTGGGGGGATCACTGGGTGAGGTGTACCTTTTTAGGATCTCAGCAGAATGTTTTATGGTGCTTCTATCAACTGCTAAAGCAAAGCTTGTTATATCATTACCTGAATTACGTGAAATACAGAAGATTGGGACAGCTGCTTCTAAAGTATTAAGCAAAGTTATAGCCCCCAAAATACTGGAATATGCCTACGTGTTAAATTGAGCAAAGGAGTATTTTAATACCTGGCATAGCAGTGAGAGGGAAAAAGGGAGACTTCTTTTCAATATTTAATGTCTGTATCTATTTTATAAGGGTGATCGTTCAGCATGTAAAATGCTGATTTGTTTTTGAGTGTACTTGAGATTGTCCTGCAATATAAACATTGTGTTGACAGAAAAATCTAGTTCTTTTTGAGTAGCCTGTCCTCAATGCAATGTAGGAATCTCTTACTGCAGCTGAATTCTAAACTTCCTGATTCAGCAGAAGGGTTGTTGGCTTAGTGGGGAGATACTTGATTCATAATAAACCAACCATCAGTTCTGTTTTCATTCTACTCTATCTTCAAAATGAAATAAAAATGCAGTGGAACATATGAATGTGGCTGAATGTAGGAGTAAAAGACATACAGTGATTCTCTTCATACCAGATATTTCTGATAACTGGGAAGTGTTATCATTTTTGGGGGGGAGGGGCAAAGTGGCAAGATATTTGTTCTTTTTTGTGATTTTTTAGAGAATTATTTAAAACAGAAAAAATTTAATATAGAATTATTTTAAACGGGAACATGATACAATTATTTTAGGAATCGTTTGTCAGTGGATTTGTAGACAGTGGATTTGTTTCTGTCCCATGTTTATATAAGTAGTCTGATCCTGTCTTTAGGATGTAAACTGATCTGTCTACTTGTGAAACTAGAAGTGATGCCTTTTATTTCTCCCACAGTTAACTTTGAAAGCATTTTAAGGATGTGGATAATTTTGCTCTTCTCAGAGAGGCTGACAATTTTTTTTTTTACTTAACATCAGCAATTGACTGGAAAACAAAATGCTTTCATATGCATCTTTGAAGGCAGGAGTGAACAAGTATGTTTCCTTCCTTTCTAGAGAATTCAGGCTTCTGTTGTTGGTATTAAAATATGGAAGCTAAAGCTTGAATGGAAACTCAGCACCGGTCATTTTTTGTCTCGCTATTACACTCTGATAGTTTAAAAAATAAAGTATTTCTTGTTTAGATCATGTGAACTTGCTGAACACAATAAGACGTTTTGGTCCCTTGAAGGTGCATGGTAGGGTATTCCAAAAGCACTTAAAACCAGGGGACTTCTTAGTTTTACTTCTTTGAAGCTTCTCTTGCAGATTCCCATCCTGTGATGGGAATGGGGATTGCAGTAGGATTCCTTGGGGAGCCTCTGCTTCTCTGTTTGGTACATGGTGAATTAAAGAGCTTTTGAAATAATAGCATAGAGTACATTCAGTTTCTTAATATTTTCCTGCATGTTTTTTTTTCTGATGTGTAAATCCAGTGTTGCTCCCTCAGGTCATCATTAACTTGTTTGTGTATTTGGATTAACTAACTTGGCAGCCTCCCAGCAGCTCCTGCAGATTAATAAGAGCAAGTTTCACCTTGGTTTTTTTTTTTGGTCCTTTCATGACTTTACGTGTGACATTCCTTCTGCTGATTGTCCATGACTAGTGTTTTCTGAGCTGCTATTTTAAAGAAGATGTGGTTTCTTGAAAGTGAGGAGAACAAATCAGGCAGCTCAGTTTACCGTGCCTAAACAAACCTTGATATAGATCTCCCTCTCCCTCTGGTGTTAGGTTGGTTTGTGTCTTCTCTCCTGGAAATACAGGAAAAAAAATACATTTTCTCCTTCAGTTTGGAAAGATTTTCCTTTCTAGTGCAAGGAGAGCTGTGGAGACTGAGAGATATACTAAAGTTTTGGAATATCTGTGTATTGTTTAGGAGTGGGCCAGGGAAATTTTGTCTTTTTATGTTTCATATTGTGCTGTGTTTCATGTATTCTGCTGATCTGCTTTTGCATCCATGGCCTGCCAAAAATATATGAGCTGAGAAGGCCCTTAAGGATATGTAGCAGAGCCAGTAGTGCCAGTTTTTGTGGGGTCCAAGTGTAGTGCCCTCTTGCTGCTGTCTCTGTATGTGGTCGTAAATGACTGCTGCTGGTTACTGAGCACCGGCCACAAGGATTTGTGCAGGGTTTCAGAAAGCCCCAGTTTGTTCAGCTCCTGAGCCATGGAGGTGTTGATCACTTGCCATGATAATGTGGGTGGATTTTGTATTACGACTGAGGGAAGCTGTTTTTTCACAACCAAATTTGAAAGAATATCAGAAGAATAGTTGTCAGGTGCTCTAAAATGAAGCAGTTCTGAGATTTGCAATTACAGCTTGAGTTCATTTGGTATAAATGTTTTGATGGTCCTACATGACACAACATGCTCTTTGAACAGATGTCTCAGTCTCAGTTATTGTGAAAGTTGTACGACTATAGTAAGGCCAGGTTATTACAGCTATGGCAAAAGGTTGCGGGAAAGGGAAGGTTATGGCATTGGAAACTGGAATAGAGAAATACATCATGCTCCTGCCTCTGCAACTGGGGTGTTCTAATGACTTCAATCACTCTTTAATTAGCGTTGCTAGGTAATTAAAATTTTTCAAGAGATGCTGTTAAATAGATATATTTGAGTTTGTGTTTCCAGTGTGTGTCCTTGGAAGCTGGCTTCCAAATATCCTCTCTGTCTGTTCCACAGAGGCTTAAATTCATCATAACTGTGGTGTTGCACGTATAGGTTCATTAAACTGTCCTAAATGTTAGATCATCTCAAAAAGGGTAGTAGAGATTAATCAGTGCTCCTGACCTAAGCCCATCTGTGCCTTCTCTTCGAACTTGGGGATTAAGTACAGTGATGCGTTCTTGCATGAATATTTTGGAAATGTGTGAAAACTGTAAAACTACGGTATAGTACAGAGAACTTATGTAAGTCAAATTGTTTTGTAATAACCAGATTTTACAACAATTTGCTAGCATTTACTTGAAAATAAATTTCTAGATTCTTATTTGCCCTGAAACATCTTATGTGACCTTTTCTTAAGACATTAGTTCCTTTTTGTTAATGACCCTTTTTTTCTTACAGAGCTATACAATGTACTTCCATACATTTTTATATAAGCAGTTGGATAGCTTCAGGAGAGTTTTCTTTTTTTTTTTTTTTTTACTTTACTGATAAGAACAAAGGGAAACATAATTTTTTAATATAATAATATTTTTGCTCTTAATTTGAGTGCAAGTAGCCAGTAAGTAATTGTTGATTTGGAAGTATAAAGAATTTAATAAATAATTTTATATTTCAATTAAAATTCAGATATGCATTCCTACGATGACACTTACCAGTAAATATGAATATAGTTTCATTTAAAAAATGAAATATTAGCCTCCATGATAATTTAGAGGAATACATAAAATTTGCCATCTTTTGAGAAAGTAGAACGAGCAGATCTTCCTGTCATGCTTACTTTTTCATTTGTATACAGGAAAATGAGAACAACCACTCCTGTGTTGAAGTTCTACTCAGTCACTTGGATTTTGAGCTAGTTATTGAATTGAACTAGTTGAGTAATTCGAAATCAAGGAAATATTCTCTGCATATGTAAAAAGCCTGTGATACTATCCAGGTTAGTACTTCAGAAAACTCTGTCCATTGGAACCTATTTTAATATCTTCTATGGTTAGACTTTGAAATTTAGACAATTCTATTGTATGAATATTTTTAAAGGTTCTTACCTTTTGGCAGTTTGGGTCATGATTAGGTACTTACTATAACAGGTGTCTTTTTGAAATGCACTTCAGATTTTTTTTAAAGTGAGAATTAACTTCTAATGTTTCAATAGCTTTTGGTATATTGAGCAAGTAGGGTGGAAATGCAGAAGTGAGTGCCAGGGCAATTTTTTTCCTCATTAGCCTCATACCCTTTCCCCCCTTGCACACATAAAGACTATTTTGCAGATTGTCTTAAACCCACAGGCAAGGGTGGGTTTATTTGGGGTTGAAAGATAAGAACAATGAAACATGCATAACTGCTCATCGCAGACTGTCCTGCTGAGCCACTTCCAAGAAGTGGCTGGTTATGTATAGCAGGGTGGCAGCTTTCTGGTGTGTCTGCTACAAGAGATGGTGTTTGGGATCGTCACTACTTGCATCTGACTTCAGGAATCAATCTGACCAGCTGATACTGGTGGGCTGTCAAACTCCTTAGGTTCCAAAAAGCAAAGGGAGGAGAGTGGTGGCTAGGGTGGCTAGCTCAAACTCCACCTGTCTGCATCTATATCCAGTGTAGAATAGCACATTTTCATGCTTTTCATGGTTGTGAAGAACTTACTGAGTGCCTAGTTGGTGTACTTTATTATTTTATTCAGAATTAAATCTGTAGCTAGAGGCTCTGTTATTTTTATAGGTACTTCCCCATTTTTTTAAGTTCCCCTTCATACAGCAGTAATTTTTCAAATACTTGTGCATATGCACTTCAGTAACTGTTCCACAGTCACCTGTGACATTATTAGTAACTGATCTTTGACATACTATAGATCTGATGGCTTTTGTATTAAAAGTGAGAGTGTTATCACAGGGCATTCGGTGAGTCAGGTATTCTGCAAACCCTGTTGTTCCTTCTTGTTGCCCGTGACTGTGGGGAGGTTAGAGGCTGGGCATGCCCAGTGTGGTCATTCTGTACTATTCAAGCATAGCAGTACAACAGAGAGTTTTTTAAAATCACCTATCAATGCTCTGATTTTGGCATTGCTTTCTAATCTAGAGGTCCTAGTTCTGATTATTTTTTCGGTAAGTTTGTAGTTTATGAGGGTCTGAAGGGGTTTTGTGAGTGTCCAGAAGAGGAAGGAGATTAGCAACTCTTACTCATCTTCTTTTGTGACAACCTGTAAGATAGGTATTAATCACAGAAGTGCACTCTACTGATCTTCAAAAATGCTCTGTTTAATTATTTACATGTACTTACTTGTATATTTTGTGTGATTAACCCTTGCAGTGGGGGTTGTTTGTTTGTTTTAAATTTGGTTATTATCATTAATCTGTTTGTGTCTATGTACACTCTCTGCTTGAAATGGTGTGATGTGGTACTTCAGGAAAAAAAGTTATTTAGTAAGCTGCGTTTGTCTACAAGCAGTGAAGTTATGAGTCTTCCACTTGTTTTCACACTAGACAACAGCATGAAAAGAGTTTTCTTTCTTCTCACTGCCACCTTATTTTCTCAGCTAGGTAGGGGCAGGGCAGAGGCAAGAATTGTAGATGAGACTTTGGTGACCAGTGGAGCTGACCTTGGAGAAGCACAACTTGGTCTTAAAGAATGTCTTGAGTAACAACATATTTAAAATAGAGTTATTTCGAAAGAAAATACTTTTTTTTTCCCCTAATGTGTGCTTGACGTTTAAATGAAGAGAAATTTCCTTTAAAAAAATTTATTTGAATCTCTGAAGTTTTGGCCCATTTACCTAATAAAGATGACTGGATGTGTGTTGTTTTTATCTGTGTTCAGTTGTTTCTTCCACTCGGCTGTTGGATTCAAGAATTTAGGCTACACTGAACAACTCTTTCCAGAGAGCTTATGTGCTTCTGCACTTCCATTTTCTTGCCACTCCCTGTGGCTGTTGCTGGCTATATTCCTTTCAGTTGAAAGGTGGTATTTTGTTTTGTTTCAAACCGGTGGGCTACATAATGATGAAATATCTTCTGGTAGCCACTTAATAACTTCTAGGGAATTAACTTCCAGGTCCTAATGTTTGTTTAAGCTAGTTTATAATGTTATGAGTAACAATTACAGTATTTGTGAAAATTAGGTTACATGTCAAAGCCCCCTTAGTATTCTTTAATCATACTGCCATACCTGAAATGAACTGTGACAGTGATACTTTGGCAAATAATATACCAAGAAAAATAGTTATACTCTAATATTTTCCACAAATCTGAAGCCTACTGATGAGTGAGAGAAGAGTAGTTATGAAACTGCAGGAAATTTATACTACATAATTATATTGCTATACTGTAAAAGCTGACAGTGACGTGACATTTGGCAGCAAATATTACTGCTGCTTTTGCCCTCCTTTTGATCTTTATGGCTTTTCTTCCTCTCCTCCTTCATCACCCTAGTTGAAGGTCACAGAAGATGCAAAGGGAAGATTTTGAGCATCATTTTTTCTATCATGAGGCCAAATTTCCAGATTTTGTAAAAGAGTCTACTGATTTTGCCATTGATGAGTAGATTCTGCTGTAAATCAATTCTGTTTTCAAGCACAGAGCATTAGTTCAAGAATATTACAGTTGCCAAATGAGAAGTTACATAGACCAGATGGCTAATTGGTTGCTGGAATATGATGACACTAGGTTTTATATTTCTGATTAAGCTGAGAGCTGTGTGGGAAATGCTAATACAGTCATCAGTAAGGAGTGGAAGTAATTAGTTTCATTTCCTCTGAAAAGAATCACAGAATGTTGCCACTTTTACCATATAGAAAATGAAACTGTGTATCAAAGTTGATATATATCAAAGCATTGGTCAGGGAACCTGGAAGGCTGAAAATTTTGATCAAAATAGAAGAAAGGGATGTGAATTTGGAAACAAGTGCTTACCTGGAACTTAAACCATTGGGAGAGGCAAGTATGTTATTTCCTATATACACCAAATTATGTCTTACATTTTTGACATTATTCCTCTTCAAACTAGCATGTGCTTTCTAGTGAGGAATTTTCACGGATTGACTTCTTTCAGTGGTACAGATTTCTTGGACATTCTCTACAAGACTTAGCAATAAAAATAAGGGCTGTCTCAGTCTTGGACATTTTAACTGAACAAGAAGCACAAGTTATCCAGGATTAAGGTGTGTTAGTTTAATTGTAAACCAGGCATTTCACTAGGTACGTGTACTTTGAAGAGAAGTAATTTAGAAATTTGCCATAGTGATAACTTTTAAATACCTAATCAATTTTATTCCATTAGTTTTCCCTCAACCTAGAAAGTGTAACTGGTATCACAGTGATGATTCTGGTATAATGAATATGTTCTGATGGAGCACACTATGAAAACTTGTGTTTTGTCCCCTCTGACTTTCTGGTCGTCTGCCCATACCTTGAGTAAATACTGCCTTTATAATATAGAAACAGACCACAAAATCTGTGAAACATTTTTCATTTATCCTGATTAGAAAAGGAGAAAAATAACCACTTTATTGATAGCTATTGTGGATTGAAATGTTTTTTAAAAAAACACCTTCAGAAAAAGATGAATTGACAAAATGCAACTGTGGCAACATTCTGCAGTAATAAATTGCAAATATTTGTTTTAGTTGGTATTTCTCCAGTTTCCTAACTTTCTTAAAAGTATCAAAATCCAGTCCCTCATTTCTTGTAATTCTAACTTACTCAACTTAGAAATAGGAAGAACACCCCTTTGCTGTTAGGAAATTCAATGGGTTTTTGTACCCATTGTGTTATTGTTTATAGATAATGTAATTTCAGTTCTTAAACAGTTTCAAGACAGTTATTTCAGTAATGTTGTTTATGTACTGTGAAAATGATTACTTTTATAAGGAGGGGAAATAAAACGAATTTTAACAAATTTTTTTTAACAATATCAGTCACATGTAGTTAGAGCATTATATATCCTAAAGTTTCAAGTTAGATTCTTCTTCTTAAGCAATCAAATCAAAAGACGTGTGCATGGCATGAGATGAAAACTGCTTTGTTATTTCCAAAGACAAGATGAAATCCGTGTTGACTTATTTGAAAAGTGCAGGAGCTCCCTCTCCTGGCTTAGAGCACTGTAAGTTGCAAGTTTTTGGGAACGTTTTCAATTCATCACACATTTAAAAAAATACCTTATTTTGAATACTTAACCTGTAGAGATGTTTTTCTGGTATCTTGGAAGCTATGGTAAAAATTGGTTTTGATGCCCATTTGGATTCTGCTCTGAGTGCAGTATCTGTGTTTCTGCCACCTGGCTCTGTATCCCCGTAGGCAACAGATGTCCTCTCTTGTTGGTGTGGTAATGCTGGAATGGTCACGACAGCAACACTTAATGTACTCTTAAGTTACAAATCCAATATGTCCCTTCATTAAGCCCTGCCTGTGCTTTTCACAGCTGTAAAGAGTCATGTGAGTCCTTGATGGTCACTTTATACAAAGCCCTATAAATCATCATAAGTTTAGAAAGGAGAAGTTTAAAAAAAATTTTTAAATGCTAATGATGTGTATATCGTGACTCCTTTCCTCCAGTTTCCTCCTATCGATATAGAGAGCAGTAGGAGAGAGGATGCTTCTTCGCTGTTTGTTTATTCAGTCATTCTCCTTTCATAGCCTCTTCAATGTTGCAAATCCTCAGAGAAATCAGATGGTTCTATAGATACTTATATTTGGTAGGGTCTTTTATGCAACATCATTCTCAAGGGTAGGAACCTGACTGGAAAAGGTAGCACTGAAGACACAGCTCTTACCTTAACTATTAAAAAAAACCCCAAACCAAGCAAAAAATCCAATTAATTTCTGAATTCTGAGAATGCAGGATGATTAAAACATGCATTGAACTTATCTTTATCAGTGTTGTACACTTAAATCATCTATCAAAATAGGAGCCAAGAGTGCCAGATGAGCCCTAGCCCCTGTTCTGTTCCGTATCTTAGCATCTCAAGGATACCAATGCAAGGAACACACACCAATACATACGCAAAGAGACCATTACTTTGAAGTAACTATGACTTTTGTGCAATGTATGTGTTAGCTGAGGTAGCTTCACTTAGCTGAACTCAGTTATCTGCCATTTCTCTGTTTTTTTGGACTTCCTAGGTATTTTTAACTTTTAATTCAGAGGGAAGATTGACCTCTGCTTACACCCTGTTACTGGAGCATAAGAGAGTATATGACATGCGTGGGAACAGTGCACATTCTGTATTAACTTCTTCAGTCCTATTAGGTAATCTTCAATGACAGCATCTTAAAGAAACATTTTACTGTAGAATGGTTCTGCATTGCATCATCAAAACTTCTGTATTCACAATATTTTATTTTGCAAAGCATTAGATTTATTTAGGATGTTTATGCACTTTAATTTAGCTACACTTGCTGGCACAGGTATGCTTACTGCTTCATATAGCACCTTTGTCATTTCCCAGTAAACTTCGAGATATGTAAGTTGGAGAGGACCAATGAATAACAAAAAATGTCAAAGGTTCACTAACAAATTGCTTAGCTCTGATTTATGCAGTTTCAGGCAAGAAAAAAGGAAACAAAAAAACTTTGGTATTTCTAAGCAAATGCCAAAATAGAATCAATGCAGTATTGTTCACCTAGTTAAAATTCCAAAATCCAGGAAATGCAAACATTAAGTTTCCAACAGAAACATTAACTTGGACTCTTTGCATATCCTGTGTTTTCCTGGTATACATTAAGACTTAAAGCAATGTATTAAGCTGTGAGTTAAACAAGAAAAACAGAAAAAAAAGTCTTCATGTACGTAGCACTGCCAAGTTTAGTTCTGTTAGCATTTGCGTTTATTGACCTTTCAAAATTTTAAATTATTTTCTTCATAAAGATTGAACATGATTTTTTTTGGCCAAAGGAAGTGACATCTGAAAGCTTGTCTTCGCTGCAGTGTGAACTTGTCATAAAGTTTACTCCTTGCCTTAAACCTGACTCTTCTTCATCCAGCAGTATCTCGGATTTGAATTGTTTTTTAATCTTGAAAATAAGACTTGAACCTCAGAGGTGTTGTGGACCCCTATCCATAACACAGAGGCACTCTGATTACTGTGGGACTATGACTCAGGCTATATATGTTGGCAAGACAGAATTTAGAATTAATTCCAGGTGATGCTTTTTTGCTAATTAATTTTGCACATAACTGAAGTGTGCAGAGTGACTTGTCTCATAGAGTAAATCAAACTTAAAGTAAAGATGGACTCTTGACTGTATCTCCTTTGAATTCTAATGTATAATTTTGGAAACTATATATCCTATTGGTTCCAAAATTTTTAAAGTATTGCAATTGACTATAAGTAACTGAGGACACAGGAAAGTCCTGCTCTGAGGGTTGTGGTTCCATCCTGGAGATGGTACAGTGCTGCAGGCAGACAGATCTTCCTGTGTGGATGTTCCTGTCTGCGACTGCTGACATGTGCCACACACTTTAGGCTTCTTGCCTATTTGAACTTAGCTAATCCATGTTCTGGAAGAAAGGGAAGAGCCTTAAAGGAGATAATTGGAGAGTAGTAAAGTAAGGGTTTGCCAGTTAAAAATAGATTTGGAAACTGACTCTAGGTTTGGAAAGCAGTGGTGTGAGAGTCATTCACATTTTCATGTGTGAAAAATGATGTAAAAGGTCAGTGGGGTGGAAGTAGAAATGGAGACAGGACAAAGTGAAAACTGTAAGGCAAGTAAAAGTAAAGTGTCAGGAGATGGGAATATTTATAAAGAGAGGAGGTAAAGGCCAAGTTGATAACTGGAGGTTCTTGGATTCATGACAAGAGTAGTGAGTACATAGCAGTGTCATACAGGGAAAAGGTAAAATGGATAGAGATGTGAAGCAAGACACTGCAAGGTGGAATTCGGCCTGAGAGGGGGAAGCTTCTCTCCTGGAAAGAGGGAGCTGGAGAAAATGAAGATAATGAAAATAAAAATAGAAGGAAACATGTGCTGGGTGAAAAGTCATACAGTGGCTTTGATGCTATGGTGCTGCCAGAGTTTGCCAAAAAGGAAGAGGGAAGCGTATGCAGCAAGAAGAGAGCTTTTCAGTAGCATTTGGGAGTTAGATGGAATTGGAGAATTCAAAACTGAAGGATGGTCATGGATAGCTTTCAGAGAAGACAAAGAAGACTGCAAGAAGTGTCTGGTATGCTTGCTGTACCAGTAGTGCAGAGGCACTGGAATGTGTCATTGCTTGGCTATTCACCTTCACCTTTCTTTTCTTTTACAAACTTAAATCACAGAAAAGTTTGGCTTGCAAACTTGTAAACTGGTGAAAGTCAAACACAGACTTTGTCTGATTAGCTCTCTGCCCATGTGCAGTACTTTGTTTTTACTATGCACGTGTACACATAAGGAATACTTTTTGTTACTTATGCTCAAGATGCAACTAATAAATTACCACTTAATAAATCAAAATGTTTTTTTAAAATCGAGCTAAAGATGTACTTTCCAGGTTGCTCACTGAATTTTAAAACTTCACATTGAAAAAAGCAATCTGAAACTGATTAAAATGAAAATTCTTGTAGTGGGGTTTTTTTTTTCCGATAAAAACATATGTTAAGAAAGTGGGATTTATTCTGATTTTGCTCTCAGAAAAAAACCCCCATGCTTAATTATTCCTTCATCTCTTCTCTTTACCCATCCTCTCCTCTATCAAAAAAATAAATCATCACATTTTGACAGAAGAGGATTATGGAAAATTATGCTGAAAAATGGAGAAGTGTTCAGAAGATTAGTTAATCTGAAAAAGAAGGAGTGACCAAAATTTCTGTAATAAAATTTGGCAGCATTGTAAAATACCTGTGCCTTATTTGGCTCTAGAGGTGTTCAAAATTTTGAGTTTGAAAAGTAACATTCTGACATTGGAGGGGATATTTCTGAGTTTGAAATAGTAATTTAAATACTTATGTAATTATGAGGATGATTTTTAGATATGGCTGTTTAACAGACCTGAGAATTGGTGCATACATGTTTGTTGCACTATGAAGTAAATAATGCTGGTGATGCTAATATGTGGCTAAGCTATTTAAATCAATTAGATAATTACTAGTTTATTTAGGATCTCCTTAATCCTGGTTCTACTTCTATGGCAGATTTCCCATCCACTTTCTAAAATGTGGGATCAAACTGAATAATAATACTATTAAAATACGAAATATATTTCTAAAATTGGAGTTGCAGAGCCCCTTGGTGCAAAACATTTTTAATTGTTTGTTAGGGAGTGTTGAGGTTATTGGATGACTCACTGCAGCAGGTTTTGCTGAACTCTTATTTGTAGAAAAATTGCCAATTTTTTCAGTATTTTGGGGGTCAGTAAGGTTTATAATTTACTGTAGTTACTTACATTTTTCAAACAGACTGTCAGGAAACCATGCCAGAACAAAACTATTTGTGCAGGTAATTAATGGAGAGGCTGTGGTACCTGCTGACAGCTATTTTCCAAGGAAAGGAATGGTTTGCAGCTAGGGGAAAAGTGTTAAAAGTGTGCCCAAACTAGTAACTCAAACTGAAAGAGCAACCTTTGATCTGAGACATAGTTTAGGTCACATTTTAATGAATAGCTTTATTAAACTAGTATATTAAACTAATATTATTCTGTCAGTTGGTACATTTTATTTGCAGAAAATTGGATCTGTCTAAGGGTATCTGACATCTACAACAGTGATGCTGTTTAAAATTAAACTGGTAGCTTTAGTGTGTTTATTTAAAGGAACGTTTTCATGCATGTAAAGGAATGTGTTCAATTCAAACACTGACATTAAAAATCTAAGTCTGGACAGAGCTCATGTAGGGGTTTTTGTGTTAAAGACAGGGAAGGTGCAGGTTGCAAAAAGTCTTGCCTCTGTTGTAATGCTGCTACTTACTGAACATATTTCACATTTAGCATGGCAGTGTTTTCAGGCTGCAAGGAACTGTCTAAAACTGGAACTGTAATACATCATAATATATAAATGAATAACAATATCACCAACTTTAATATCTTAATATATTCTGTATTTTATTTATATTTTTTTCTATGTTGTATTGACTCATTGAAAGAATGTACTTCACAGTTATATTTAGAGAGGGTTTAGATAACCACTCTGAGGTGGTATCTAGACAAATGGTCCCTCTCTGGATAAAGAAATATGATGGGGGAAAATAGTCTGAAAAAGGAAAATTGTGATACCAATTTCAGTGTTGTATTGGAGTTGTTTAGGTAAATGAGATTTTTCTGTTGACACAGGATTACTCTCTTCAGGAGGCGAACCTGTCTATTGCTGAAGTTGTGAAGGAAGAAAATTGTATCCTGTGCTCTTTTCCTTCTGCTGCCCGTCTTCTGAGCCCTTTGAACAAACTCAGTCAAACATGAGAGAGGATCTCCTCCATATATAAGCTTCTGGCATGTTTTTGGAAATGTGTGGTCAGGTAGTGACTGAAGTTGTGTGTTTTCTGTTAATGATCCAGTGAGGGAAGTATCTAATGGGAGCTCATCCTTGAAGAGGAAGAGAATAAAATGATAAAGGTCCAAGCATGTAGCCTAGGCACCAGTCGGGATGGCCACTCACTGGAAATCAGCCTTACTTTGTTCTGGTGTTGATCAAATTGCTGGAAATAACCACCACAGACTAATGGGGTATTAATTTCTACTGTCTTAATGTTTTTCAGCACATGAGTTCTTAAATATTCTCTCTTTTTATTCCTTGTAGTCAACAATTTTATCATTTATATAATCTCTTTTTTTTTTCATCTGTAAAAATTTTCCCATAAGTAGAAACCAGAGAGATCTCTCTCCTGATGCACTGACTTCCCTCTCAAATTTGAGCTGTGGAAGTAGAAGTCACACTACAAGATAAAATTATTTCAGAAGTATTTTTTTTCCCAAACTGCTGTTTGTTAAAGATGCAACCACAAATGTATAAATTAAATGTCAAGCAGTTACTCGTTTTCAGTGGATGCTTAAGAGTGCCTAAATTATTATCTACTGTTCTCAAAGCCTTTTCACAAAGTGAGGGTCTTTCTAACATCCCTATGGTGTAACCTAAACAAAATGGAGAACACTGATAGAACATTATACAGAAAAATATGCAGAAGCCGTTAATTCTTCTTATGGTTGAAGATTGATATGATGACAAGACCATGAGAAAGTTAGTGAAGGCAGCTGTTGGCCTTTTCAATTTGGGACAGTCTGTGTTTTCTGTGTTGGTGTATTAGTTAATAACATTTGGTTGTTGCTGTAGATATTCCTGGGTTTTTTAAGTGGACTTCATACAGAGAGATTTTTACAATTATTTTAATTTTCATTACACACAACTGAGTGAGTCAGAGGTAGCTTCTTGCTTCTGCAGCATCTTTGAAGTCCCATCACGTTTGTGCACCGTGTCCTCTATGCAGTAATTCAAGTTGAAGATTGATTGAAGGTTCCTGTTGCCAGCAAGTATCTATTGCCTGTAGGGGTGGCTGAGCAGCTTTGGAAGCCCGTCAGGAGCCACAAGCAGGTTCCAGTAGCCTGTCGGAGACTGTGTGATTAAGGAGGTGAAACCTTCAGAAGAGTTTTAAGAATTCACTAGATCCCATTACATTACAACTTCCAATAGAGTAGACCACCATTTTCAATTCAGATTTTGTCTACCAAAACAGATTTACTTCTCCCAGTCTAGAAAACCTCCCTTGGCAATTTCCTGTGCTCACTAGGTTTTGGAGACTTGTATACATGTCTGTAGTCACTCAGTTACTTGAGGCCCCATAATGAATACAAGACTGACTGGCTGTCAAATTTCCTGTCTCTGCATGAAATCTCTATCTGGTAGTTCGAATGCCATTTGCAGACATTCTGGTTTAGTCCTGGAAATCAAGGTTATAGTCATCATAGTTGTAGCATCCTTTAGAAAAAAATAGGTTGAATGTTTCTTGTATCAAACAGCCTGGGTTTATGTGTCCCATCCCCACCCTGCCCACCTCCTGATTTGTAGCATTGCTATGTTCATACTTTTTATGTTTGTATCTGTCATAAATTATTCAAAAGTCTTCAGTCTGCTTTTCAAATGTGAAGAAAATCAGTTCATATTCATTGAAGTGCCAAAATATTGAGTAACTTGTAAAATACCCTTTCAGAAATAAATATTATGGAGTTTATTGAGGTTTGTGTGGGGAGTCTGAAGTAGAACCAAGACTTCATGTGTTCTGTCTCCAAATGCGTGGTGCTTGCCATAAATACAAATTTGAATCAGCTTTCCTACTTCATCTTTTCCTCAAAAAATGAACTTGACTGAAATAAAGCGTATGCATGACTGATGGAGTCACTTCAATTCCAAAGCAATAGAGGATGCTAGAAAGAAGCTACTAAAACTGAAATTACATGGAAGGCCATTCATCTTGGCACTCTCCAGCTGCCTCCCACCTGCTTGCTCTATCTGCCGGCCTCTGCCGGTTGGTACTGGTCTTGCATTTACAACGTGGGTGATCAAGGACGAGATAATCCCCTCATCCTTTGCTAAGGGGCCTCTCTTACATGTGGGACATGCAGAAAAATGGTTCTCTTGGACAGCTGTAATTCTAGAATTTTGCAGTTTTGGAAGGTGCCTCTGGGAGTCTTCTGCCCCACTCCTGGCCTTGTGTAACCGGTGCATGTGTCACCCTGGTAGTTATGTCACTCTAATAATCTTTGTGGTGAAGGTCACTAGAACTGTGTCTGGCTTGATGACCGTGCAGTGTGTGGGAGCTGTCGGAAGACAGGGGAGCATTTCTGTGCTTTTTACAGGCATCGAGGCTTATTTTTTTCCTTAATACCTACCGTTCAACCAGAACGCTCTAAAATAGAGATGTCTTTCATTATGCAGATAAACACAGGCATAAACAACTAAAATGATGCATTTTATTATTTAGTTTTAATCCATTAATTACGTTTTTATTTAAGTAATTAAAAGCAGAAGCAAGGAAGGCGCGTGGCGCCTCGCGAGGAGCTCCTGCCCGCAGCGTGTGGGGAGCGAGGGCGGGCGCGGCGCCTCCCGCGGCCGCCAGGGGTCAGGCGGGAGCCGTGAGGGGCCGGGCGGAGGAGCCGTGAGGGGCGGGCGGGCGTCGCTGTTTCCACACGGCGGGTGCCAGCAGAACCCGATACGGTGCGATCTATAGAAGCAAGGTACAACTGGAATAATGAAATTTCAAAAATAAGCCCTTTTTAAAGGCTGGTTGTAACAGTCCTGCTGGGTATTGTAAATGCCTCAGGTGCACTTGATACTGCTGTTACGTTCCTGGCCCTGGCTCCTAATTTTTATGGAAAGATGGATTGAACTTCAATTTAGGAATATTCGGTAATCCCTCTCAGGACATACTGTAACAGCTGGTATTTCTGTGTTGCAGCAAATCGATTCCATACAGCAGTCAGCAATGCCTATGGCTGGGCTCCGGCAAAAACTTCCAAAGCATTTTAAATAAAGTGAGCCAAAGAAAATAGCATCATCACTGCAAAAATGTAGCTTAATTTGCACGTTAGGAAAAAAAAATCCTCATCCCATTCCAGCAAAATATTAAGCATTTTACTGGTAAGGATTTCATCAGGTCATTTATTTTTCATTAATATATATTTAGGATCTGGGGGGAATAACTTTATGCTGTATATAAGTTTCTTAAATAATGAGGAACTTGATTTTTTTTTTTGAATGATTTACTGTGAAATAAAGAAAAATAAAGAAACTGATGGAGATGAAATACATTGCATGTATGTAGATCAACAAGATTTTCCATGTTTTGCAGAGTACTCTTTTTAAGGGACCTGAATTTCTGGTTAATAGTGATGTGCTTATAACGAGAATGCCTTGTTTGGTTGGTTTTGGTTTTTTTCTGTTTTGTTTTTTTTTCTTTTTCATGGATGAAAGTACTTTAAGATGCATATTAAATCAAAGATATTTCATTAATAATCAGTAATTTTGTTTTAACCAGTTTCTTACACATCTTAAAGTAAAAAAGCCTCCATCCTTCATACGGCTGCCGTGGTGTGTTCACGGTGGGGACTGTCACTGAGTTTGGGACAGGACTTCTCCTTTATGTGTTAAACAGAAAACAAGCAGAATTAATGTAAAGTGAATATGTTCTTTCTTAATTGGTACAATGTGTCCTTGGCTACGGTGTCTTTTTTTTCCCCTCTTTTAAACTGCACCCTGGCTTGCTTTGCATATAGATGTTTTACAGCTCTTGTCATCATAAGATGAGCTTTCACTCTGGAATACTTAATTTCCTTATCCGTGTTTTAAATTTTAAGTTAATGGACTTTTGTGCTGATTTGAATAATGTCAAAATATTTTTTTAGAAACTGATTTTTTTTACTTAAGACTTATTTTTTTTCTTCATAAACTTCTATAACTAAAAAAATCCTAAACCCCTAAACAATCTTAATAGATAGGCTTTTAACTTTTTATTTAGTTCTTTTTATCACAGAAGAAGTTGTCCAGGGAGGTAGCTTCTGCTGTATTTGCCTTCTTAACCAAACCACCCAGATTCACATGGTAAACGCTTAGGTGACATAAAAAACCTCCGTACTCAAAAAGTTGCCAGACTATTTAAACTATAGGTTTATGCCTGGGGACAAGTTAATAACTAACTTACGTTGAAAAATTGATTTAAAACTTATTAAACAAAGTCTTGTGGATGGCCCTTAGTATCTTGCAATAGTTCTAGCAATGTGGGGATTTTTTTGGTGAAAAACAAAATTTTGAACAGCATACACTGTTTACAGCACCTGTACATCACTCTTCCACAAGACTGTTGCCAAGTTAAAATGGGTCCAAAATATGCACTTTAAGAGCCAAGATGACTTCAAAAGTCATTCTGATTAATATGAATGTGTTAAAAAAAAACCCAACAAAAAAAACCCCAGCAATAGTACTGGAAAAATGCTCTTCTGTTTGTTAATTTTCTTTTGCTAAAGAAGAACTATGCTGCTTTCTCTCTTCAAGGATCCTTTTTGTTTACTGAAATCTGGAAAAAAAACCCCTTATTTTCTGCTAGCTTCTACTTCCCCCTCTCCCTTCCTTCTCCCTGCAAACACATCAGTCCCTTCCCCGCTCTAAGTAGACATTTGCTGTCTTAACTTGGAATTTCTTTTCGTATGTTTGCGTTCCAGTTTCATATTTTAACATACTTGAATTCAAATACGTTCACTTATATTTGAAATGAGTTTTAACTTTTGTTACATGTGCTCTGAATTTTTCTCAAGAAGTGGTTAAAAGAAAGACCCCAAATTTACTATCAGTAGACCTGTACAATTATTACAAAATATGTGTTAAAAAAACACTGACTTTGTCTTAATGAATCACAGAAAAATTCCTTACATGGTAATGGCTCCATCAACTCCACGAATCAAACTGCTATTTACCTTAGAAAAGGATTTGCTCCAGTCGTACTTTTTACAACTTCAGTTAAAATTTAGATTATATTTCCAGATAACAAAAAAAACTTAAATGACCTGAAAACAATTGAAAGGAGGTTAAATAGAAACACTGAATAAATTACCGTGCTAGTAAGCAATTTTATTTTCCTGAGATAAGTGGTAGCAAAATTTGAATGACCTCAATTATTCACAGTTTTAATAAAATATCCCAAGACTTTATTTCCAAAATGCCTGACTTGCTGGAGTTAAACAGTGTAATTTACACAAGAGAAATGTGTTAAATTATCCTTAATGCAATGGGATTACAGGCTAGACTGAAGAAAAAAAACTTGTTTCACCTGGGGGAAACAAAAATCTTAACAGTCATAAATAAATGCATAGCACTTGAGAATCTTAAATAAAAGCTTATTTCATGATAATTACTGGATTTGGTTAGCTGCAGTAATATACAGTTTAACAATGTTCTTAATTGTAAAATTCTGTTTCTGTTCTTTCTAGGAGAAGCTGGGACATAACATAAATCTTTGTAGACAACTTGGCTGCAAGCAGTTAAACTGAAATAAACTTCTGCCTTCTGGCTGCAGTGCTGGTTTGAGGTTTCTGCGTGACACTCTGCAGACCAAATCATGCCAGCGTTATCAACTGGATCTGGAAGTGACACAGGTACGCAGGCCAAGGAAGGGGTGTGTTTCCTCCACATCTTATTTGTTAAGTCTATATTTCAAGAAATCATCAAATAAGATAATTAATTATGGTCTCAACAGATTCTTAATTTAAGACTTAAAACATAACCTTTTCTCCCTGAAGTTAATTTAGATATATGAAACACCACAGATAAAATATACTAATTTTGAAAAGTGCCACCACCACCTTCTTTCCCTCCATCTCCGACCTCCAATAAAGAACAGCTTCAAACATATATTACAGATGGATCTGAAGAATTTGGATTCACCTCTTAGCACGGTTCCTACAATGTTAACTTGAAAAAGGAGGAGGAGGGAAAAAAAAGGATGATGATATCATGCATGCCTTAATATTTGCAGCAGTCTAGACTATCCCCTCTGTGAGTTACAGTTATCAGTGGAGTTATTTCTGAACACAGACTATTCAGTTTTGACAACTCTATAACAAATTAGGAGAAGAAAAATACTGTCTCAAGTTCTGTTCCTTTGCTTGCCTTCCACGTCAGAGCCCAGTTCCTGTCACTGACTGCAGGCAGTGGGATTGCAAATATGTAGCTTTCCATAGTTTTCACCCTCTGTGTGGCAATATTAAGTGATATTCAAAGGTTAAATTTCATCTTCTTGTTTTGCTGACATTCTCCCTCTCTGTCAGTATTTTTGTCCCTCTGTTTGGGATAACTAAAGCTAGTATTTTTGCTTGAGAGTGTTAAGAAAGGGTGATCCAGCTGAGGTTGCAATACAGTACAAAGATCCCTGCTTTCCACCCCTATGCCACATAGTTTTATGCACAGAAATAACAGATTTGGAAAATTAGGAGGGAGATTTCAAGTCAGGAATCCAAAAATATGTGTATAAGTATGTATATAAGAACTGCATTTGGTTCTTATTTTTAGTAGACTGTACAGTGCAGGGATTTTGTTTTGCCCACACATAAAATTTATATTAGATGAAAATATTAATCTTTATGATTAGGGTGTGTGTTTGTTTTTGTCCCCATTTGTTGCCATGGGGAAGTAAGTAGAGTTGTTTGGTTTTACATGCTTTTTTGTCTCCCTATTCCTGTGTTTAAGGGATTTGACTATGACTTTGCCAAACCCTATCTCTGCATACCTTTCTTTTCTTTCCCTCTCCTCATGGAAATAAGTGAGTTGAAGCTGTTCAGTATGCTAAAACTGAGTTTTGGAAGATGTGTCAGGGTCTACTCTGGGCTAATTTTCCACTCTGGACCTTTGCTTTCTTTATCATGCACCCTTTTGTGTCCTTTCAAAAGCTGCCTTAATTTTTTTTAAATTATTACTTGTTCATTTTTTAAAGATTGTTAATACGTCCAAAAGTAATAGTCATGGACATACTTTCTGAATAAAGAAAGAGAAGGGCTCCAAAAAGTAGAAAACAGTCCTAATTTTGAAATATTGTGCATTAGAATGCCTCTAAGCATGTTTTACTGTGCTATTTAATCCATATGATGCTGCAAATATACCTTTAATAATTAAAGTCTGTGTTAAAACTCAAGTGTCTCCATTGTCGCATGAAATTTATAGTAAAACATGAGACACACCATTAATATCTTGCTGTTAAATAATACTGCTTGTTAAATCCTTTTTTTCCTGCCACAAGTTATAAGTTGTTTCTCTAAATAAAAATTTGCATTTGGAGTGAAAAGAGAATTATCTTTTTCTACCACTTTCTTTACAATACTTCCTTGATGGGGCTGATATGCATTTAAGTATTTTTGGGATGGTTACATCAAACTGTGCTTTCTACCCTGGTTATGATACAGGTGGTTTCTAACTGGAGTCCTGTTTTTCTGCTGTTACTCTCACTCTTAGATTAAAAAGTAGTAATGTGCAAAAAATTTTTCCTACCTTTCTTGTTCCTGTGTGGGTAAGCCAGTTTTCCTCTCACCCTGTCTGCACAGATTGGTATTGTGACATGTGATGAGTTGAAACTTCTCTGTCTCGGGCACTGGGCACTTGGCAAGTCACTTAGTGGGACCTTTAGGGTAGGGACATAACCCTGTTTAGTCCTTTTGCTAAGACTCTCTTTTGTAAATACAATCAGACAAAATACAGCCTAACCTATGTTTGTGCCTGTTAGATGCTGGGTGAAATAAAAGTAAACCAGGATTTAAAAACAAATTAAAGAATTCTGTGAGGACTTGTAAATAGAAATGCATCATATGTGAATATTGAAAGTTGCCATGTCATGGAGCACTGGACACTCAAGTCACTAGTATGGGAACATCAATGATTTAAAATTTTTTTTATATAGTCTGAGGCATCAGATCACTGTCAAAAGTAGGATAGTGTTCATGATGGGCTGTGTTTGATCAGACTAAATGTTTACCTGACTGTGTTCATTTTACCTTACTTTTGCTTTGTCAACAGCTCTTATTAGAAGTGGCACCATGTACTTGCAGCTGCTTTCTTCATATACATTCTTCATATACCTGCTTTTGTCATACCATGTTTTAACCTGTATCTTCTTCTGAACACAAGCCATGCCTCTTAAATCTGTTTTGAGGGGCATTTACCAGGCTTTAAGCTATGATAAATCAAAATCATGGCTACACTATTTTCAGTCTTTTTTTAAAATGCTTGTTTTAATTTATTCAAATTGATATAGTGACTTTTAATTTAATCTTATACTTCACTAGATTGATCTGGCTTCACTAACCTAAAGACAGGAAAAAGGCTTGTGTGCAGATGCTTCTTTTTCTTCCACTTTCCATTAGCCATATAGAAAACCTATTTTAATATAATAATAATTAAAAAGCTGCTCATTGTGTATAACATCTGTGTGACCCTTAAGGTTTATGGTCCTGTCACTGTCAAGTCAAAGTTATCTTAAAGCAACTAGCGTGAATGCAAGGCTGAGCTCATGCCTCGGGCTAGGTCAAAAGCTTTCAATAGTTTCTGTGTTGCAAAAGTCTGCTTGCCTTCTGTGTGCAAGCCCATCACATAGATTTTTTGAAGACTGAGCAAGAAGACTTGCATTTTTGCAGGTAAAGTAAATCTGTGAGATCAGGCATTCATTTATCTGCTATATTTAGGAAGGTGTAAAATTGCAGTTCTGGCTTCAAAGTAGTAGATGGCAGCTTTGTTGCTGACTTTGGTGGAGCCAAGATGACATCATTATGCTTTAAGTGTTGTTCTAATGTGAAAACACCATAAACTTGTTGCAGATTTCTTTGCTCCCAACGCTGTATTGGGCTTGCTTAACTGACAAGTTTAAAAATGCTTTTCTGTTTGTTCTCAAAAACCAGTGCATGAATGTGCAAAGCAGACTTCATGTTTTTGTTTCATGTGTTGTCAGCAGGAAAATTACATTTATGGGCCAAGTTTAGGCACCAAGTAAAACTGTGTGAGATTGCTTATATATAGTGAAACTCAGAAGCAGTTCCTGGATTTGAATATTGTAAATTATAGAAAGAGAAAATGTGCAAGGGCTTACATTTGTTTCTTCTTGAGCACATAAAGGAGTGAGCACTGTGCCAGATAGTGGAGTTCTGTCAGTATTACAAGACTACAAAACTGAATACGTTAGGTTTTTAATTAAAAAAAAAAAACAACATATTTTTTACTATCCAAATTTTAAGTTCACATGGCCTTTAAAATATTCCTGTTTTTTGCATTTTTGTCTCTGTTTTGTAGTAATACTAAGTAGATATGCGAAATCTGTTCTAAATGTTAGGTATTTTTCCAAACTGCATTTATAGTAGTGTATTCTGTGATTCTTTAAGAATTAATCTTGACCTCTGAAGCTGCATGCTGTTGATGTGGGTATGCTGAATGCTGGTAAAAATATTTTGCTAGGATAGTCCATATGGCTTTACTTCCCAGTGGTGAGAGACTTCTGCAAGCAGTGGGAAGTTCAAAGATGATTTTGCAGTCACCTGAACTCATAAAGATGCTGTCTTGCTTTTATTGCTTTCATATAGATGTCTTATCTTTATTTACTACTATATTAATGCATTTTGATCAGCTTGCCAGTTTCAACATGATGTTTTCTAAGATGATTTGATAATGAAAAGGATAAAAAGGTAGATAAAAAAAGCAATAATATGAAGAAAAAGCTAAGTAGCTGGCTAAGCTGAAAGGAGGACATCAGAAACATCTATAGTGGAAGAAGGACAAATCTGAAGTGCTAAAATTTTTATTTCAGATTTTTAACCCAATTTTCAGGATTTGGAGGGAGATAGAAATCAGAGAGTTCTATTTTTACAGCCTGTTTAAAGAATGTAGCAACATAAAGTGGTGGCCAAAGATCTGGGCTCATTCTTGCGAGATGAAGAGAAAGGGAATTTAGGACATCAATGAAGGAGAGATTTCTGGGAGTTGTTCTTCCATTGGAGGCTGCCAGGGCAAAGGCTTGCAGGGTCATTGGTTCCTGCTCCAAAGTACCTTTGCTTCCCCACTGGCATCCTGTGGTGGGAACAGAGCAGAGGGAAAGCCTTCACTCGCCTGCTTTACACTCTTGGTTACAACTTAGGCATAGGTGTGCTGCAGGAAGTGTAGTATGTGATTGATTTGGCTGCATCACAATTTCAAGGCTACTTAAATTCCTCAGCACACTGAAATGCATAGATATAGCTAGATATTCATGAAAATGGATATGATAGCCGAGGCAAAATTTATACTGAATTAATAAGTAGAGCCAATATTTTATCCTTGCATTCTTGATTTCTCCCCATCTCCATCTGCCAGAGGCATTACATGGCTTTTAGGCTAACATTAATTTGAAAGATTTGGGAAAGTATGAGACGTATGGCTAGCTTTAATTGCAATCTGATTTAATTTTTAAAAATATAACTTGCTGGTGTTGGAAAGGGTATTTATTTTGGTATCAACATATTTATGGTGACTTGGAAAATTTGTTTGAAGTGACATGAAATTTCTCTAAACGGTTATGGTTTTTGTTAATATTTTATATTATGCTAGACTGATTCAGCAGTGTGGAATCAGAAAATGTGTGTAAGCATATTTACGGATGGTAAACTCGTCAAAACGGTTCCAGTTTTTGGACACAAATTTAAATTCAAATGGTATGGCAGCTGAAACAATTTTACCCCCCTTTTTTTTTGGTGAGCAGTGTGTAGTTTTGTAGTAAATTTGAAAGTACAATAGCCTATACTGTTTCTAAGCAGAGGCTCTGTTATATAGGGCTCTGTTTGTTGGACCAAAAGCTGTAGTTACACAAGTGGGTGACAGTTCTAGTGATGCCAGGTGTCCTTTGCTGAGAGCAGACTGCCATGCTGTCCTGCTCAAGTGTAGCTGTGCCAGCATCCAGGTTAGCGAGCAGAGCCTACATATTGTGTGCATTTAGTGTCAGATGAAAGGTTCTGTGGCTTCTCAGCCCAATATCACATCAAATCTTGGCTGATTTAAGAGAATTAAACCTGTTAATTGAAAGGCAATTTATTACTAGTAAGAGGTAATTAAAAGCTTCCCTGTTAACTGTTGCCTGTTGTGAAATACAGGGGTTCAAAAATGTTTTGTTGTTTTTTTTTTAATAACACATTGGTTTAGGAAAAAACCCAACACACACAAAAAACACCTCAAAGCAACATATTAGTCTTACACATAAACTATGAAATAATTTTAATTATTTCAAATAGTTTACTTTCCTAAACTTACTTTCAAGATAAGGTGATGATGTAGGATCATAGAATGGTTTGGGCTGAAAGGGACCTTAAAGATCATCTAACTTCAAACCCCCTGCTTTGAGCAGGGACACCTTTCACTAGGCCAGGTTGCTCAGAGCCCCATCCAACCTGGCCTTGAATGCTGCGAGGGATGGGACAGCCCCAGCTTCTGGGAACAGCCTGTTCCAATGCCTCACCAATCTCACCATGAAGAATTTCTTCCCTATACTAACCTAAATTTCCCCTCTCTCAGTTTGAGCCATTACTTCTTGTCCTATCACTACAGTTCCTGACAAACAGTTCCTCTCCAGCGTTCCTTGTAAGCCTGCTGCAGATACTGGAAGTTTGCTAGGAGGTCTCTTTGCACACTTCTCTTCTCCAGGGTGAACAGCCCCAACTTTCTCAGTCTGTCAATATATTTGACTCTTTAAATTTGTGTATATTCCTATATTCTTCTATAAATTGTATATCAAGTGTATGTGGCTGTATGTATATGATTGATTGATGTACTGGCATCACTTGTTTTGAGTGTTAATTCCTAAACTAGGTCCTACAGTGAATCTTAAGACTGAAATAATATACTGACTTGATTTCAGGCATCAGTACTGCCTAGGATTGTAAGACTTTTTCTTCTACTCTCGTGACAGATATATTCTGTATGAGATACATGATTAGCATGTATCTTGACCATGGGAGGTTGAGATACATGGTAATCAAATGGTGTTTCCATTATTCTTAGGCACAACTGATTTGAAAATAGTGTAGATTTGTATTGTTTGAAGTCTTTATTTGGGCTCTCAATGAGATATTGTGTCCTCCTTTTGCAGATGTAAAATGCTATGTGTAGCATTCCTTGCTGCCCCTCCCCAGTGACAAGTCTCTTACAACCTTGCAAACTGTGACTAAAGAGTTAAACGTGGTCAGTGTGTCCAGTGCCTTCCTAGTGCTGGAATGAGTTCTTGCCTGACTGCCTGCCAGGTACTTGCTATTGTCTCCTCTAGGGCTGATGAATATCTAGATAGAAGTACTAAAGACTTTGCCAAGCTGATGTCTATGGACAGGACCAGTCAATTAGTCAAGGTTATTCAAGGTGCCATAGTATGCAGGCTTCATTGCAGGAGCCAGGATTTTTTTTTGTTTGTTTTAAAAAAGGAATATCAAATTTTTGTATGAGTTTTCCACAAGCTGCTTGTTAATTTGTCCTTGATGGCTCACTTTAAATCAGTTTTATGTATGTGTTATTCTTTCAGATAATAGGTGAGCTTTTGAATACTCATAAAAGTACATTTATGAACTTCGAAAATATCCATGTTGACAGTGTCTAGTAACTACATTTTTGAGGAGTTTCGATTTTGACATGGCTTTGATGATCCATACAAGCAAGAACTTTGCAGCAACAGTCTTGCCCTGTATGGATGAAAATAGAGATCAACTCTTTAACTTGCATCAGAACGTTAACAGTATGTGGTATGTTAAATCTGAAATACACATGTTGAGACAAATCCTAAAAGACCAATAACTATTTCAAACAACTGCGTATTCTTTAGCTCTGGGAGCCAAGTTCCAATAAAGACTTTTCCATTTTGAAGGAAATAATATTTTTAAAAGTGATGGGTTTAAATGATTACTCATTCAACATTTTCTGTCATAACATTGTTTTAAGGTGGGCTAACAAATTTACTGTAGCTTGGAGGAATAAAAATTAGGTACAACTTTTAAGTTAAAATACTATTGCCCTTATGAATATGCCCTTATGAATATCTTGTTCTTTGAGGACACTTACGTCAAAATTCTTTTTTTGTTTGTAAAAATATACAGCATTGATATTTCTATTGCTGTGCCATCTGTAAGGATTTCAGCTTTTTTTTTTTTGTGAATTAGCAAATAAATCAAACCAGATATTTTTCCCAAGATGCTGATCACTTGCACATCATGATTATCTAGTTACTCAGTGTTCTGTAACTTTGAAAATTAATTTTTTTTTGTAGAAACACTAAACTGCAAAACTTAAAAAAAGGTGCTTACTGGAATGAGTTAATCCATCTGGCTCTGCAGAGAAAAATTGTTAATCTTTAACTTTTTGTAGTGTCAGCAAGCCCATATATTCAGTGGAATTACTTAAGAGAACATAAAAAAAGAATTATTTGTAGCACATAAATTTAAGCACGTAGTGGTCTTTTTACAGCTGGGGTCTGATAGGACAGTGCAGTGTGTCCATCCAAATACACAGACATATTGCATATGTTTTTATTTGAACCTGTGCATAAGTACTAATCTCAAATTTCAGAATGAAATCATTTTCAGTATTTGGTGTTAGTGACTGATTTTGTTATTCAACAGCAAGGATGTCAAAATGAGTGTTTCTACTGCAAGGCTGTTTGCCTGTGTGCAAGGCAAACGTCTGAGCCTTCGTAGAACTGTAAAGTACAGTTCAAATGTGAAAAATGTCAGCTTGTTATAAATGGCAGCAAACGGTGCTGATTATTTTACCTCTGACAAAGTGGAAAATTTAAAGGTTGGTTTGTCCCATTTTATTAATACAATAAATTTTTACGGTGTTGTTCTGGGCCTTTAGATATATGTTCTTTAGTGTTTATTATCCCTCAGTTGCTGTAAAAAGTCTACATTCGTAGTCTGGCATCATTGTTCAGAATGCTAATTCAGGAAATTAATTAGCATATGAAAGCAAGGCACATCCATATTTCCATTTCTTCCACGCTAAGCAAAACGAAGTCGGTGTTTTCTTGTAATATGCAAGAGTGATGGAACGCAGAGACCATATTTTTTATCATTTAGCACTAGTTTATAGCTTCCACAGACTTGTCCTAATAATGAAGCTATGAAGGATATGACAAGAATGGTGATATTAAATTTCTCTAGACTAACAGTAAATTTTTCCATTCTGATGTCAAGAATGTAGAGCATCTGGAATCTGCAGTGCGAATGGTTCAGTACGGGAACAGTTTCATCAATTGCTTAGCCATTTATTCTCCTCCTAGGAACAAGCAGTCTTCTGTAGAATATAATACTACAAAGGAAGCAGTTTTCTAAAACTGGAAAAATCTTTTATGTCCTGTTGTTTCTGATTTAAAAGGTTTCCATTGCTTCTTACTATTAAATCTGACTGCATGTGCAAATCTAGTGTACACGTTTTTAAATTGGAATTGGCATTATTCTACATTGTGGTCTTCAGATCAAATAAAACTAAATTGTATTAATTAAGTTTAGAAAAAGCTGAAGATGCTCTGAAGACAGTAACTGCTTAAATGTGTTGAAAGAACAAGTTGAAATTTATCTTTTACCTTTTTAGGCAGGGACAGTGCAGAATTTTCAAACATAGCTGGATTTTCCCTTGAAATTACCTTAGTTCAAGCTGGCAGAATGCTGCAAGACTTATTCTGCAGCCATTTTGTCTTACCTGTTCCTGCAACAAGTCCAAGAGCTTCAGAGTAGTTTCTCTATTCATGACAAACTATTGTAAATTTTAGTTTTGGATTGTGTATGTGGATTTAGATTATCTACATGTGTGTAGTTTATATGGACTATTTCTGTAGGCAAAGCTATCTAGTTAATGGATTTTAATTCCTTATAGCACTGTTCTTGAATGAACTAAATTTTATGAAAAAATTTATTGTTTGTCCAGTGTTAATTTATTACTTTTAAATCTCTTTATTCTGAGTCAGGTAATCAGATTTAATAGACTCTATAAGTACCTTCAAACAACCTCCTCCCCCTTCCACTCTTAAACCAGTTTTATAATTATGTTCCCATGTGCAATGCTTGTCTCCTTTTAGTAGGAGTTTCATTCTGTAGGGTTTTACAGGAAGTGTTAGATAATGTACCTAATTTATATTACATGAATGTAAATAGCAGCATGCTGGTATCTAAAATAGGAGTTTCCTCATTTATCTGGAATTAACTCCTATTACTGCCACTTGATTATGTGACCTTGTTTAACATAGCAAGGGCCCTTTTTCCTCCTGTACCACTAATTTGGGAATGTTCAGGTGTGATTACATTGTGATGGGGGTTTGGGTTCCTCCCCCCCGAGCTGTAGGAGTCACCAGACTTACTTCTCTTTTAAAATTGCATAATTGTCTTATATCTCCATGTTTAATCACATTGTTAGTTTTTTTTAATGTATGCTCAGGTCTTCTGGGAATAAATTATCGACTTTTAAAAATTGAAAAAAATTGATTTTTCTTGGGTAAGTCATGTTTACTGAATTTTGACACCCGAAGTATTTTGATACTAGTAAATTCCCATGGGTGCATGATTCCTTTTAAGTATAAATGCTGGTTAAACTTAGGCAAACTAGACTAAAAAAAAATCAAGAACCTAAGTAGAATAGCAACAGTATATAATAAAAGCAATTTTTTTTTTGCAAGACATTCTACACAGTGCTGCCAACATCAGGCACTAAAAACAACAGGATAATTTTTTTGGCTTTTCATCTTTTTTTTTTTAAACAACTTCTAGATACATTTTTAAAAAGCTCTTTGTTGTGTTTATTTACATTGTGGACACCTTTCAAAAAAATGTGAGGTCCATGCATGCCATATGACTCAAGAAGGTGGGACTTCAAGAGAAACATCAAAATTGAGACCAAGAGCACAGTCAAGGCCTGGCAGGCAGTGGTAGTGTTCAGCTTGGAGGTGCTGATACATCTCACTCTGGGGCTTATGTGATGAATGTATTTTTAATTTGCAAAACAATCTGTATTTTAGGGGTATCACTATGACATTTCGGAAAGTTAATTTTTGGTTTTAGAAGTAATCCAAAGTCTTCAGTATGGCATCCCTTCAGACTACATAATTGCTACTGGAACAATTAAAAAAAATCTGGTTTTAACAGCCTGGCAGTACTAAAACCATCGTTAAACTTGCATTTTTTCCCATGGCCTTTGGCTCTGACTTCCAGAACCACCTGACATACTACTTAGAAGTTTTGCAGGAGGTTTGAAGTTGATCTGAAGCACTCTACTATGAAATTCAGATTATTTCTATTGCTGCATGGCAGCATCTCTGTACAATGAGATCTTACAGGGCTGCAGGAATTTGAGCTACTGCCCTTCACGTGTAGGGAAGATGCATGTGACAATTTGTGAGATTTGGTAATTAAACTTAGGCCAATGTGTGGCTGCCAATACAGTGGTGTCAACTTCATTACCAGTTTACACTAACTTGACAAATTATTGTGTCCCTGTCCATATCACAAAAGCACTTTCTTTCATATGCCATGTGCTGGTAAAGTCACATGCCAGCTACAATTTTCACTGTTTCCTCACAGTGTAATGAGTAACAACAACACCTTTCATGTAATTTAGACACAAGTAAAAATCATGTTTTACTTGTAGGTGTGTGTAGAAGATCCACATAATGTATTTCTTAATATATAAAAATCAGAATGCCCATATGAAAATATTTGATTCTGTGGTATTACACACCACAGAAGGAACAAGAAAGAACAAGAGAAAAGGTAAACCTTTACAGGTGCTACCACCTTCTTCTGCCATTACCTTCTGGAGCTGAGTCAGGTGATCTGGAATTACACAAATTTAACTTTAGACATGTTCTAGAGCTTCTGTTTTCTGTTCTCCCCAGGTTAATACACTAAGTCCTCCTTCTGCCTGAAATTTACTTGGCTCCTTGATTGAGTTGTTTTTTTAATTCCTGGCTACATAGTGTTCAGTTTCGGGAGGAGTCTGAAGAGCAAGAGCCGTGGTGTTCTCCAGCACGCTGCATGGCACAGTCCTCAGTTTCCACTGCTGCGGAGAAGGGCCGGATTCTCATTTCCTTCTGGCTGAAAGCTATAAACACTGGACTCTAGAGCCAAAGCAGGGAAGAGCTAGAAACATAGCTATGATACTGGATAAAATCAGTCAGCACCTGTCTCTACTTCCCCAGGAGAGTTGCACAGATTGGGTGCATTGCTGTCAAAGCTGGAGTAGTGCACTGGGGACATGGACACCCGTTTCGCTGAAATGGGCAAGTCAGGGATATATATACATAAGCAAAGCCCACAGAAGCTTTTGAGCCAGATATGAAACCTTCATGTGTGTAAGCACTTGCAGGGTTCAGCACTCCTGGAGTGCTGGCAGGTGGGGTTTTTCTCTGGGAGTTTTGTGTGTGAAACCGAAGTCTCGTTATGGGCAGATTCAGTCTCCCCCTGTGTCACTAACAGTTAATCCATCAGGAAATACAAACTTTCATTTTATTTTTCACTAGGGATTTTATTATCAAAGCTTTGAGGAGCAAGTTACAAGGAGAGAATAGTTTTATAGTTGATTACATGTGGAATTTAAGCAGATCTGATGGATCAAGGAAAAGAAAGCGTACTCTGTTACACGTCTTTTAACTGAAGGAAGTCGCTGAAGTTACTATTTTCTTTTTTCTGAATGACACACATGAATTGTTCCTAAGCAGTTACGCCGCAGTGCAAGTTTACATTGAAGATTTCTATTCCATTTCCTGAACTTTCAGGTTATTTTGAGGTCAGTATATTTACAGTAACAAAAGTGGCCAAGTGTAAAGAATTTTTAAAATTTTCTAAATGAAAGAAAATAAATAAATGTTTTAATTTTCTTAAAAAAAAATTAAAATTTTCTAAATAAAAATGTTTTCATAAATTGTGGGATAAAAACAACCACTTTTGCTAAGTTCTGAAGTTCTAATAGTCTGGGATTTTGGAGCCACAAGTCCCATTCAGACCTCTTTTCTCTGGGTATCAGCTCAATCACTGATTGTATCTTGCTAGGCAAGGCTTGATGGTCTTTTTTTCTGTCTGCAAAATTGTAGTGGTTTGAGTTGTATCTTCTTTTTGCAGTATTTCTGAAGCAGAAACAAAACCAGATTTAAATAAAAGCAGGATTCTAAGAGAAATGAATGCGAACCACCAAAAAATGCTTGGAGCACAAAAAGCATGTATCTGGAAAGAACTTTTTTTCCCAGAATATTTTACCGAGAGGCAGTAAAAAGATGAAAATGTAAATAATCAGAACCCAAAGGTGCTTTATGTAATGCTGAAAGGGATATGTACTGCCTGAAAAGGTTGTGAAATTATGTTTACTAATAAATATTCTAAATTATAAGTTTTAAGGAGATAATAAGCATAATAACAATAGGTAGCCTGTAATTTACAACAATGTTCTTTTACCAGTAGAATATGTTGTAGATCTGTTCTTGTGATGAACAGCAGCACTTACTCAGACTAAAAATAATAACAGTACCGTGTATCTTGGATCCCAGGAGGCTATTGGTGTTTTTGTAGACAGCAGACAGGAGAAAAAAGGCATTTTGTCCTTTTTACCCCAAGTAATCCCACTGGAAAATTAAACATGTGCTATGAATTGATATCAGCTCATGCCAGGTTACCTCCCTAAAGAGGACTGCTGCAAACACGGTTGCTACATTTTTTGGACAGCATTTTGATGGCCTGTGTGCACGATGGATATTTTATGCTGTACGCTACTGGGGAACAGTGTGCTACTGTCTACCCCTCGGAGACCGCTGCTGAGGTGTGCCACAAATAACTGAGAACAGCAATTGCTTTAACCCTAGAGAGAATCTCAAATACCTGCAAATTAAAAATGTTACTGAAATATTTCTGTGTGCTTGTGTGTCTGGGAAAGCTGTGTTGGTTTTATTTTTAAAAGTTTAACCGTGCAAAACAGAGAAGTTGCTTTTGTATTGCTGTGGATCCTTGCTGAACACAGGATTAAAAAAAACATTAAGCAATATATTAGCAAGAAATATTTAGACAAACCACGAACCTTTTTTTAATGGACCACCCTATCCAGTTTCTGTTCTTTTAAGGAAGTTTTTCCTATTCATGACTCATTTCACTCTTTGGCTAACATCAAGGGAAATGGAATAACGATTAAGCAAAGGAATGTATGTTTTTTTCTGGGTTTTTCCTTTTTTCAAAAACTTTATGAATTTTCTGCATAACCTTGTGTAAATATATATGGATGTAGAAGCTTGACAACTGTGACAAGGTAAAAAGTACACTGCTAATACTTGTTTCTTAGTAATTTTTTCTAAATGTTCCTTTTGGTTCTACAAGTCGATGTTGTGCTGGATACTCCAGACTCGCTCTTCAGTTAAAATGACATGCTCCAGGCAGCCAATTATACAGAACTGTTAAGTGAAATTAATGAGATCACCCTAGATTACACTTTGTGTTTTATTTTCATTTTATAGGTCTGTACGAGCTGCTGGCTGCATTGCCAGCCCAGCTGCAGCCACATGTGGACAGCCAGGAAGACCTGACCTTCCTCTGGGATATGTTTGGTGAAAAAAGCCTTCATTCACTGGTGAAGGTAAACCACATTTAAGTCAGATTCTCTCTGAGAAGAGCATGTGGAAAAATGTTTTGAGCGCCATCTAGTAAACCAGTGACCAAACCTGCTCAGTGAAAACAAAACAGCCTTGTTTTAACTCTGTTTCTGTCAGGGTGGAAGTTGTTAAATAAGATTTTACCAAAAATACATAGATGGTTTCATTTAAGAGTGATGTTTTGGCAGTGTAATGCTAATGCAACAAACGTATGTTGTTTGCACTTGTTTAGAAAAAAAGAGTACGAAATAGTAGCAGGAAATCTGACACTTCTTTATGGTCAACATTCAAGACCTGGAGTTTAGCTTAAATAAATAAATGTTCACAGCAAAAATTAGAAGGAATATATTTTCTGAGGTCAAGTATGGCAAGAGTTCAGTAGCCACATTAATTTAAAATAATTTCCTTTAACAAAGTCAACTGAAATTCTAGTAAGCTGTTTCTTTTATTGGCTTGTCTCCATTTAATATTGTGTTTTGCTCATAAATATGCTGGACTAAAGTACAGCCTAAAATAAGTTGGATGAATACTTGAGTAAAATATTATGCTACAAAAATGATCAGCAACAAGAAATCAAAGCATGCCATGGGAGTATGCAGAGCTACCCCAATAATCTTAAAATTGTGTATAGCTGAAAAATGGGACCAATCAGCTGGTTAAAACTATTCCACTCCCACAAAATGGTAAATATGTCTTCAGTTCCCCGTACATACCTAATTCAAGCTGGAAGGAAATTCTGAGGTCTCAAATGAGTCAGTAGATGGTAGTAACCCATGCCATGAATATATCTAGAATTTGTACAGAATTTGTTACCCCTGTCAATTACTGATCTAGAGGAAGCTTAAAATTGGCATTATTTCTAAGTAGGTTTGGAAGAATCACATTTTCCCATTTCTTTCAGCTATTTTATTCTGGAAAAATATGTAATAATGTTGATACTTGGTCAAGTGCTTGGTGATACTTTTCAAAATATCTGAGAATTTACATGTAAAAGTAAACATAAGTGCTCTCTGGCAGTTGATACACAAAAACAACAAACAGTAGAACAGTGCTTGGCAATACTTGCTTGCCTAAAGAATTTCATCAAAGTTTCTAAAGTGCCGTGATTCCCAGACTCCTTGTGGCTTTGCTGCAGCTGTCTATGCAGGTGGCTTAGAAGATCACTGTAAGAGGAATACCAGTCATCTTTCTGATGTTGGCTGACAGTGGTGTGCATCTAAGCAAAATGTTAGGTCAGTTGCTAAATTAGGTTTCTCTCTGGTTTGGGAATTAAAGAAGGCTGGCTAGAAAATGAGTGTGGATCTGTGAAACATTGACACTTCAACATTTGTTCTAATTTTTTTTCGAGGCAAAACCTAAACCTTTTCAAACTCCTTCACTTACTGCCTTTGCCCCCTATTCCAAAAGAAGACAGCAGTTAATTGGTTTACTCACTTGGAGTATGCAGTTGGCTTTCCTAGCAGCTCTCCTGGTTGCATGCCCTGGTTACCATGTTGTTTGATATTGCAGGCTGGATTGGACTTTCTGACTTTAACAGAAAAGAAAGATGAGAAAGGGGATCAGGGAATGGTCACTTTATTCCAATTACAACAAGATGGCACTGAAATATTCCAACCATTTTAATTATTTATCTTGTGCTCTGTAGGTCCATATATTAAACATACATGTAACTCTGACCCTGTTGATGCTTCTTTTAATGTCCTATTAAGCCTCACACGATCTGAAAATAGATGTCATTCTTGAAATCTCAAAACTACATCTTTAGTGTTCACTAGTTGCCCTTCTTTAATACAATATATTAATTTCATTTGAGAGACAAAGTTTTTTAATGACAAGAACTGAGATTATTAAGAGCATCTGGTCTAACCCAGTGCATGTCACAGGCTTTTGAACCTCACCTTTGATTTCTGTGGAGTTCCGATATATAAAGTAGGGTATGAAGAGCTTTCAAAACATTATCTAGTTCATATGCCTGCCTCAAGATGGGCTTAACTGTATGTGAAACTCATGGTATTTGACCTTTAATGCATTTTTAGAAGGATTGTTCAGTATCCTTTCAAGTTTCAGAGAAGACAGTCCCTAGCCTTTTTGGAAGAGACATGTAAGAGCAGGAGAATGAACCCCATCTGCCACAGTTTTTCCCTGTACAAGACTTTGAGAGTGCCAAATCTTTCTGAGTTCTGGTGTCTTATTTGAAAGACTGTTTTTCCTACCAGTAACTTCTTCAAGTCAACTTTCCTTGCAAAGACAAATGTTTTTAATTCTGCAGACAGAGAATGATGACACATATTTTGTAATAAAAAAAGAAAAAGAAAGGAAAAAATGTGCACTAGCTTTGAGCCAAGGATGTTGCGATCCTGGTATGTGGCAGTGTAGGAAGGAAATGAGCATGGGTATACTACCAATTAACACTGATATTTCTCTATTTCAACACATTGCTTAATAAAAATTTCTACACTGATCTTCTTACTTTACTGTTTAATAATTTCAGATATTATAAAAGAGCTTTTTTCCTAAGTTATAAAAAGGATAAAATGCTCCAAAATTATTGAAAGACTTAAGTATAAAAGGATCTTCTTACTTTTTCTACAGATATTCTAAGCTTTATGGGTATTTAATTACTACAGTTCTTTCTTCATGGTTGTATACTATAGCATATGGTTTGCTATTCTGGCTCTCTTAATACTGAAAAGAAAAGAAGAAGAAAAAAAAAAGCCCCAAACCTTGTCTTGGAGTTCTCTTCATTCAGTATTGTTGGACAGAAATCTGTTTGAGAACTTGGATCAGCCTGAACTGTTCTAAGAAGTCAGAAATGGAAAAGTTGTATTAGATCATCCAGTCCATTCCCCTGCAAATACTGGATTGTTCCCTACAGTACATTCCTATTGTAGTTAGTAAAACCAGCAAACACTGATGCAACTGTTCTTGCTTCTTCACAAAGGAATCTATTGATTAGATTTTAGTTTACAAAGTGCAGAGAAGAGGGAACCCACAACTGTTGCTGACAGTTTGGAAGAGAAAACTGGTTCTGGATAATGTTTAAAATTTGTTTCTTCTTCCCTCAATTTGTTACTTCCTTGTCTTCTTACATGACTCTCTCAAATTTTACCAAAAATCTTCAGCTGTCGCATTTCTTTTTATATGGCAGAGATCCCATTAATTCTGTAGAGATTTATAGAATAGAAGCATGAAGGGAAGATCCTTTAGGGTAATTATGAGCACTGACGTAGCGGATACCTGAAATAGTACACATGCTCAGCTTGGATATTTTTTAGAAAGGATAAATAAAGATCTGCTCTAACTACTCCTTTGGATTATTTTTAGAGGAGCTGCAAGAATTTCCATGTGTGTTTGCTTGCTATTAGTGCACCAGACACGTTTTACTGTTTGTCTGTTTAGCTCCAGGATGAAGCTTCCACTCACACTGTTGCCTTAAAACATTTCTGGTTGTGGATGTAATGCTCAGGAGTTGAGTAAACTTTTCTGTTGCACAGCTACCAAAGTATTTCATAACCAGTTGCAGTTTACTGATTGTTTTTGGCCAACGCAGTACTGTACTTTCCATTATGAAAAAGAAGCCACAGCAAGTGGTGTTGCTCTTTCTCTTTTTGTATATTCAAAAGAGTTTGTATATTCAAAAAGCTATGTGTTGCACTAGGAAAAAAAACTACTGCAAAGGTAAGGAATACTTGGTGAATCATTTTATTGTAACTGCATAGTACTGGGCCCTGCAAAACCTTAATTTGTGCTAATTTTCTTAGTTTCAACTGGATATGATTTGGCTTGAAGTTCTTAGAATGTATATTTTCTGTGTGCTAGAGGCTGGCCATGTAAATTGCAAAAACATACAAAAAATAAACTAGTCAAGTATATCCTGGTGAAATTTCTTTGGCATGTAAATTGAATTACATGATTACAGAGCCCAAATTTTACAGTCATTGTGGTATAGAAGCACTGGAAATTTTCAGTGTGAATACTCAGATTTTTCAATACGTAAATGTAGATGGTTTCAGTATACTGTGGCTCCATTTTTGGCAATAAGAAAAACAAAGATAATATTTACAAAAACTAAGTTGACTAGGCAAAGCAAAAGGGATTGATTTGACACATCCTCAGTGATAAAATCAAACTACCCACAGATGATGTACTAAATCTTCAATCTGGACTGTATGTGGGAAGAGATGTGCAGGTTATTTTGGCATTTGTGAAAGCTTGTGTGGTGCAGCTTTCCCCTACCCTGTGGTATGTCAGCTGTTCTGCAGCTAACATCCACGTATGTGCTGCCCAGATCATGTGCATTCACCTCCCGTGTCGTGCATCCAAATGGTGAATGCTCCTGCCTGGGCACAAGCTCAAGCATCCAAAGATTTGGATCTTCTTTCCATAAGAGTGTAGAGAAAATGGACTTCAGATTATATCAGTTGTGTGTGATAACTGATTGTTCTGGACGTATTGTTCTGTATTTTCAGTGGGGATGACCACTATAAACGGACGGAATGGTATCTCTGAGTGTGCCTGAAAAGTAGATGGTAGCTGAGGAGGATGTATCAGATAGTGTAAGACCTGAGCATGACACATGATAAAAAATGAAGGTTGGAGATCATACTGAGATAGAGTTGGCTTTCTGCATGGAAGGCTGATGATGGAATATGTTGACTACTTCTGCACTTCAAGTTTGAAACTGACACTGAAATACTTTTTGCTGGACATACAAAACTTACTTTCCCATTACTTTGTTCTTCATATATACTTTCTCTAGAACCAATATTTATACAATCTTCATAATTTATTGTTCAATTTGTTTATTTTCTGCATGTCTCAAGAGTTTTTTTTTTTTTCTGTTAATCATTATATAGAAGAGAAAGAGAGCGGGGTGTGTTTGTGAGGGGATTTTGGTGTCTAATATATTTGCACCTGTTAAGGCAGTGGTGAGAGTGGTTTCTGATTTCAGGGCAGACAAAACCAGCCACCTCAGAAGGAGCTCAGAGGAGCTCCGTTACCCAAGAACAGCAAACCTGGAAAATGCACTAGAAGAGAAAGTGAGTCTGGGGTTTTGTACCTAACCTCAGTTATCTAACAGAGGTGAGAGGGTTGTGCTTTTGAGGGAAAGCACTGGAGAGCTGGAGAGATGAATGGACCACCTTGGAGTGGGTGGATGCATTGAAACTGATAGCTCAATCACAAAAATGCTTCTTTGATATTTGAAGACCTTAAGGTTCTTTACTGCTAAGTTCTCAACCATATTTATTTTTAAAAAGCTGTGCCTCCCCAGTAAAGGGAATAGGCTGCCATTCTCTGAATTCATGTAGAGGTCTGAAGTGCTGTTTGCCTTGGAGATAGCAAAAACAAAGGAAAAGGCAGCGTGAGTAAGGATTTACCACCTGGACATCTGGAGGAGGAAGTGTGAATGTGGAGGGAGGTGGTTGACAGCCAGTAACAATTCACGGCCAATGAAAATTAATTGTTCTTCAAACGTTAGAGGAGAATCAAGCAAGGTTGCTTCATACATTAGAGTTTACATCTTTCAGTCAGAGAAAGCAAGCAAAGGCTCCTTGCAGCAGAAGTAAAGCGATCACTCTTTTAATGCAGACTGTCCAAACAGCACACAGGTGTGGTCTGTTGTGCTGGTGTGGAAACTTTTGCTATTCCTGGCAAGAGGAAAAGGAATTTACTATAGTTGAAGTAATGAACAATGATGAATTAGATAATAGGTGGCAGTTACTTGTCATTCTTTAAATCCAGATCATCAGAGATTGAGGAAATCTTAATTTTTGTAAGGATGTCCTTGTTCAGTGAAAGCCTCTTGTTGAAACAGGTTTGGTCGAGTCTTGCCTTAATTCCTGTTGGTAAGACATGATACAGTTTTCAGCTTTAAAGAACTACCTAGCAGTAGGTAGCAGGGAGTATGTGACAGTATTAGGATACCAAATCTGCGAAGATGTATTAAAGCTGTATGGAAGAAATTTAAGACTTTTCTTTTTCTCATTTTCTGGAGAGGTAGGTTGATCTCTAGTTAATTTTTGAAGCTTCCTGCTTGAGTTTTATGTACGGAGTATATATGAAGGAGTGCTAGAATTTCAGTGCTTGTCTCATCTGAAGTATTTGTAGGTAATGGTCTAATTTATATACCAAAATACAAACTTGCCACATGCTTTCTGCTTACCTAAAGCTGAAAATTATTGGGAAAATAATGCTCTATAAGAAAGCCTCTTGATGACTGACAATAGTTTGCATTCATATTTGGAGTAATTACCACTGAAGCAATGAGTAGTTTTGCTTCCATCAAAATCACTACATTAAAAAAAAGTCTAATGCAAGGTGTTATTCCTCATGCAATGCCACATAAACTTAAAGTGTAACTTTTGAAGCCAAAGTGATTTTTTGAGACTTGCTCAATTGCCAGCAACTGAAATCTGTAAGTAAAGAGATCACTCTTAGCTGGAGGCAGTCAGCTGCCTTTAAACTTAATTTCCATGGGAACAGTGATCAGATTAATCAAAATAAGGTAATTGAAGTTTTATAGAAAATAGCACAGGATCTTTACTGTATTCAGGCTGATATTGTTTCCATGAAAACATTAGGAAAAAAGGTAGGTAGCAGCCAGGCATTGAGCAAATGATTGCTTCTCTTGTTGAGAGTCAGGTAGTTTCTGGTCATTCTGTGTCTGTTGAACCCTTTGACTCGTTTCTGCTTTTATAGTATAAGAAGGCAGTACATCAGGTAATAACTGGGCAAAAATAAGCAAAATAAAAATGGATTCCTTTTGAAATAATAGCTAAATCTCCCAACCTTCCATGTTTCTTCTCTGAGTAAAGACAAAGTTGTTTTTCCATGTGTGTTCGCTTGTATATACCTGTGCTTATTTTTGCCTTCAATAAAGTGAAAAAATGTAGCTCCAATTTATTCAGGCATAGCTTTGGATGGCGTAGCCTTTTTTATAGAAGAATGCAAGTTAGGGCCAAGTGGATGGAATAATGCAGTTGTTAAATATGGATTCTATGTGATGGTTCAACTAAAAATACTTGTTATAATTTGTAGCTAGTATATTGTTTACTAGGAACCAGACAGCTGGTGGACATAATAATTTTGTCCTTCTACTTGAAGTCTGTTGAATGGGTTCTCCGGTGGTAGATACTTCTTTTGTGGGTTTTTAAAATATATTTTTATTTTGTACTTTCTGGTAGAAGTTAAACTGAATATCTAGTGTTAACTTCTTTGTCAGGAGTTTACACATTTGGTGTCTCTAGGATCTTTCAGTTTCTGCATCAGAGCTGCTAATGTGTTTAGTAATAGGCACTTGCAACTTTTCATTTGGATTTTTATGAGGAAGTCCCGTTCCTGTCATCAAGTCCTCTTTCAGCCCACTTTGTTAAAAATAATAATAAAAATCCAAGGATCAGATCCCAAAAGGATCAAATTGTCTTGTTGACAGTTTAGTCTCATAAAAGCTGTAGGAAATAGGTTGATATCAGAAGTCTCTACAGGTGGGTGTACCAACAAACTTTTAAAATGAAAAATAAAGCAGATAAGCTTATTAAATTAGAGGTGTGAAGTGTTTGTCTTTGAGTATTACTTGAAACTTGTGAATAAATCAGTGCTTTGGAATGTGAAAAAACTTCAGTTTAGGTTAAAGTCCAGACAGAGGCTTTTTTTTGGATCAGTGGTAATTGATTTAAAGTTTCTGCTGGGAAACCTCCAAAGAGTAGCAGAAATCCAGCCAAAATGTACTGGACATAAAATAAGAAAATCAATCCTTCTAAGATAAATAGTTTGTAATTTCATTGTTACCAAGGGGGCAGTGTACCAGCCTGGTGACCAAACTGGCACAGCACTTCAAAGAGAACTTTTAGAACCAAAATCTGTGCTCATACCCAGATTTTTCTTGTTTTACGAAGCTTGTGCAGTATTTACTTAACCAAAGTGATACATTTTTTGTCTATGATACTGATACTAATGAAAGGTCTCATAAGCTACTCAGTAATAGTCTGATAAATCCAAGACATCCAAGGATAATGTAATTTTAAACTGTTTTTCTACAGTGTTCTTTTTCCTTGGACCAGAAGTTCTGTGGCAGAACATGAGAGGGAGTGTTTAAAACCATTTTTTTTGTTACTGCCTTGGACTGTTTTCCTTTTAAGAACAGAAAGTCATAACTACCCAAACCAACCTCTGCAGTGTGAAAACATTTTAAGAGTTAAGAAGGATGGGATGTGATAGTTATAAAATCTTTCTGAAGCGTGGAAACTGATACAATAAGATTTAATAAAAATCGTACTTTTAAGATTTAGCAAAAATGCCTGCCAGTGTTTCCTACCAGCAGGTTTTGTTACTGCTTTTATTAGCTTTCCTTCTTTTTTTTGGAAGTCTTGGTTGTATCCTTTCTCCAGCTAATCCTCGTGAAGTTCATTTGTAGTGTTCACTAATATTTGTTATGTTACACACATATTCACTGTCTTTCCTTGGTATGAAATACAAGCATGCAAGCATGGGTTTTACTCATCTTTTTTTTTTCTGTTCTTCTGTTTTGCCCTAAGCACTTCAAAACAACCAAACCAAAACCAATCCTTTTTTTCAGTTCTCTCTATTATAATCCTTTTCCTCCTTTTTGAAGCATGGGAAGAAGAGAGCACCGTAGTATGGTAGGTGTGCACTATTCCTTTAGACTTCCACATGGCACTGTTTGCATAGCAGTGTTCCACAGGTGGTTTTCTCTAATATCCATTTCTATGTATCTTTGTAGAACCCAGTGCTCACTTTGCAGGTGTAGTGGTGTCAGTGAAGTTCACTTCAAACATAAGTTACATTGTGAGCTGCAGCATATAAGTGCTTAACACGCTAGTACTCTCCACCTGGTGCTCAGTCACCGCAGAATAACCACGTGGGAGCTGAAGAAACAAGATTTCAGAGCATGCAAAGAATAAGGCTTACTTGTCTGTGCAAGTGTCGTGGGTTGACTTGGGCCAGATGCCAGGCACCCATGAAAGCTGCTATCTCACTCCTGTCTGCAGCTGGACAGAGGAGAGAAAATTGAACATAGGGTTCATGGGTTGAGATAAGGACCAGGAGAGATCGTTCAACAAATACCATCAAGGGCAAAACAGGCTCAGCTTAGAGATATAAAGTGAATTTAATTGCCAAAAAAATTAGAGCAGGATAATGAGAAGTAAAATAAGCCCTTAAAAACACCTTTCCCCCACCCCTCCCTCCTTCCCAGCTCCACCTACTACCCCAGCGGCACAAGGAGACAGGGAATGGGGGTTAGGGTCAATTCATCACCTGAGGCTTCTCCTGCTGCTCGGGAAGAGAAGTCATTCCCCTGCTGCACCATGGGGTTCCTCCCATGGGAGGCAGTTCTCCACAAACTTCTCCAATGTGAGTCCATTTCATGAGCAACAGCTCTTTGTGAATTGCTGCAAGGTGAGTCTATCCCACAGGCAGCAGCCCCCTCGAATTGGTGCGGCGTGGGTCACTCTTCCACAGAGTGCAGTCCTCCGAGGACAGGCTGCTCCAGCCTGGGAGAAGGGGCTTCTCTTTCCACAAGTCTCCCACTGGATCACAGCCTTCTCTAGGCATCCACCTGCTCTGGCATGAGCACCTCCCCCACAGGCTGTGGGTAGATCTGTGCATCCTCCATGGATTCCCATGGGCTGCTGGGGCACAGCTGCTTCACCATGGTCTTCACCACGGCCTGCAGAGGAATCTCGGCTCCAGTGCCTGGGACACCTCCTCCGCTTCCTTCTCCACTGACCTTGGTGTCAGCACAGTTGTCCTTCTCCCGAGTTCTCGCTCCTGCTCTTCTCTGGCTGGAATTAAAACTGTGCCACAATCTTTGTTTTGATTTCTTCTTAAATATGTTAACACAGAGGCGTTACCACCATTTCTAATTGGCCCAGCCTTGGCCAGCGGCATGTCCATCTTTGGAGCCATAAGGGATTGGCTCTCCTGGACATGGTGGAAGCTTCTAGCAGCTTCTCACAGAAGCCACCTCTGTGGTCCCCCACTAACAAAAACCAGGCCATGCAAAATCTTGACAGCAAGTCAAGGATGAGTAATTTATTACGGGTAATTGCTGTAACTTAACTGTGCCTTCAGGGCAATTGCAAAACCTAAATGTACAGATTCACTTTGACATAACATCTCCAGTATGGTGACATAGTCTGTTTCCGTACTACAGAGGAAAGGGTTTCATGCTTTCTTGTTCCACCTGAACCACTCTGAGGTATCAGTGGTGTAAAAAAATCTTTCTTATTCTTGTAGTGCCACTGAGTGATCTAAAGTTAGAGCTCTGTCTTGGATTTGTTTTCAAAAAACACTGGAGCCTCAGTGGGCCATTTAGAGTTGCACATGCATACCTTGTAGTCAGGTATTTTGCATGTCTTCCTCTACTCCCTAAGACCAGTTTTTCCCTCCGTGTGTTCTCCCATGTATGTCTGCAGGGTTAGAATATTTCTTGTCTACTAAATAAGGCTTGGATTAATTCTTTGTCTCTTAGGAAAATGAAGACAGTAAGTGTATGAAGAGGAAGTATTTGTATGCCATGTTAACATGGCTATATAAATTCTTAGGGAAAACATTTCTTTCACCTAATTTGCATGTATTTGCAAAGGTACACCATTACATGCAAACTAAGTGATACTCTATCAGTGCTGGAACTGAGGGTGTTTCCAGATTTGCCAAGTGTAGTAAATACCAAGACAGGAAGACTCCTCTGTCGTGGCTGCAGAGGTGCATTAAGAGATGGATGCAGCCACTGCTGAGCACCTGCACCAGTAGCCGATTGACCAGAAAGGCTACCACAGGCAGCGCAGTGCTTCAGCCAACACAAGCACCAATGGCGCTCATATGAAAAAAATGCTGGCAGCCTGGTCCCATTTCTCATCTCCAGCCGATCAAGGCACTGTTGAAAACACACACCCTTCTGCTCTCTAGATTGATAAAAAGATCCATGTTTGTAGCTTCCTCTAATACCAGCAAAGGTGTTAAGTCCAGCTCAGTAGCCATGCCTGGGCCCTGAGGTCTTTACCCAGCCACAGGTTGACTGTAAGTCCTTCCAGATAAAGGTCTCCTCTTATTTGCTGGCTATGCCATTAGGGAAATACAAACATACTCTTTTCATCATTTTCTGGACTTGGATCTCACAGAGAGAGACATATACCCATCAATATTATTATCAATAAAATAGTAATCTGTTTTGACTTCTGAATTCCGTTGCTTATTTTAATTTCATTATCTATCATTTATACACTGTACTAGATGCATCAGTGTAACCCTCTTGATCCTTTTACTGGTCATCACTTCAGAACTGTTTGTTTCAGAGAATGTTAATGCTAAGTGGGCAGTTTGTGCTCTCTCCTTCAATTTTACGTTGTTTTCCCTCTGATTTTGGTCCTGCTGCCTTTCTCCTTCACTCTGTTTCATAGAGCACTAACATGAAATTATTGCTCCCCAGAGATTTTGAATGTTGGAACCACTGACTCTTTTCTGCCCCAGTGGCTCAGGTACAGTGTGACCCTTTATGAAGAACGTGGTATTTGCTGAGTGGAGCGCATGGCGGAGGATGAACAGTTTTACTTTGTCTGTTGGAAATTAAATTTGTATTGCTTTTCTTGTTGGCTTTTGCTAGCAATCACAACCTGCACGAGGTAATTCCAGTGATTTCAATTATTCACAAGCATGACTGTCTCGATTATTTTGATAGTAGGAGTTAAAAAACCCCCAGTCCTGCCAGCTATAAATGCTAGGGATTGTGTATGGGATAGCCTTGAGTACTGCTTCATGTTTACTATGGATATCATCTTCATAAAGTATTTCCAATTTTAATGTGCTTTACAGATTGGGTTTCATGGAAGAGAGCAGTTTTTGTTGAGATTTAGTGATTAAATAATCCAGTAATGACACTGCAGACATACAGAGCTTTAATCAGGATCAAACCATAAATTAGGGTGTGAGTTTGAATTTCGAAGTTTCAAACATTCTAGGAAAAAAGTAACCCATGATTGTCATCATGTTAATTGGCATCTGAAATACTAAGCTGATCATACTGAAGTTTAGTGTATCATTAAAGGCTAACTACAAATCATACCATAGCACGTGCCAAGCAACAAAGCATTTGTAGTTGTGTGCCTGTGCACTTTCATATGGAAACATCCACTTTCCACCAATTTCTAACTAATAATCTGACCAAGTTTTATTATTATCTTCTCCCAAAAGGGAAGCAATATTTTCCTTTCATGGTATATCAGGAAACTGCTGAGGTACACCTACGTGTAGCTTGATCACGTGTTCTGTCCTGCTTCTGCTCTCTCTCTGTGTTTTTTGAATAGGTGTATTGGTCTTTTAACTTATTAGAACTGGATTATTTTCTGTTTATTTTTTTACTGCTAAATGAATTTTAATGTATGAAAGCCCTTCTATTCCCTTTGTGTTATGTGCATTTATTATCCCTTCATAACCATTCTGTCATGGCTTCTCTGTGGGAATGTCATCCTGGTTTTTACTTACTTCAGCTTTTCCACCGATTTAATAATGTAGCAAGAGTGACCTCTCATATACTTGAGGCTGATCATGCAAAGATGGGTACGGTTAAAGTCCTTCACTGTATTTTGATTGAGCTGGGGGAACTCAAGTGAGTTAAGCTGGATCATTATTTTTAATCTCTTGTTCTGTCAAGGGTAAACTGACATTTTTGTACAATAGAAAAGGAAATGTGTTGCTTTTTGGTTTTGTTAATGTTATAATTCATGGCATAAAAATGTAAAACAAAATACCCCTGGTTAATGATACTTTCTCCTGATATTACTTAAATTTTTGCTGGTTTCATATCCAAATGCAGAGCAAACCAGGCTAGGTCATGCTAGCTAATGTTTAGTTTGAATCCTACTTGGGAAAAGGGGACTGGAGTTGGGGAACAGTTCCAGGTTGGAAACTGTCAGGGAATCTCTTGGCATCCCAGTAGTTAATACTTTTGTGTTGCTGGTCTGTATATTTATAGATCCTTATTTCAAGAATGAAATTGCTAAATTTATCCCTATATTCTTTTTTGTAATGGTAGGAGTATCAATGCAGCTCCCTTATCTTTGTTACTCTTATCTCCTCATTAGGCAATTTCTGCTGTTTTCTACCAGCTTTCCAGTATTTAAAGATATGGTGTGGCTGTAGTTTTGTACACCTGTGCAAATACATTTGTGTTACCCCTTCCAATATAAAAACAAATTAATATGTTTGCTTTGATTTGAAGCTTCCTGTGAAATGGGTTTGCATGTTTAGATGATTTAGTGCAAAACCTGAAGTGCACTGGTCTGAAAAGGTATGGGGAAATGGCAGTAAATCTCTCCTAAATTACTGCAATTTTCTTCCAATATTTTGTCATTATTTTTAATATTTCTCTTTATTCTACAGCACACATTGCACTTAAGTGTTGGTGTTTCTCCATCCTCTACGGGCAAGGTTGAGAATTAGTTCTGTCCTTTAACACTATTGTAATTTTCTGGTTGAACTTAGGACATTTTACTCCTAACACATCTCTCTATCATTTAAAATAAAATTCAGATGTTGTCTTCATGTCTTTTTCAATTAAAAATCTTACTATAAATCTTGCTTGTTGGTATTAATTGATTTGTTAGAATCTCTTTGTTTTGATTTCCATGCAGTTTAAATTGTAGCCTGGCCCCTGGCTGCAGTGTGCAGGCCTCAGCAGCTTCTCTACTTACATTCTGTGCCTTCTGAAGTACTCACTGCAAGTCTTCTATTGCTGGTGTTTATTGATCTTAACTTTGCCCCCCTATTTATGTATTTTCTCCACATTTTTAAATTTTTCTTCACCTACTTTTACCATTATTCCCAGAAAAAGAGACTTTGTGTCTGTCCCTCCTTGTCCAAGGTCTGTTTGGTATATTGTGATCTGCTTGGAAGGCTTTGCTATTGATCACCTCTTTTAGAAACAAGGGAAGGCTTGAATGCAAAGCATGTCTTCATAGGCTTTCTTTGCTTTCATGACCGTGGTTTCATTAAAGAACATTTACGTAAATGTTTAATTTTACACTGGTGATTCGTCCTAATACTCTTTAAGTATGAACATAATGTTAGTGACTAATTGTTTCCTGTTTTGTTTTGCTTTGTTTTTTAACATGGACTGTATACAGGCAGAGGGAGAAGGGAATGGTGATGTTTTTAGCTCCCTTGTCTGTTGGCAGACGCTGGTAGAGATTTTGCCTGGTGCATTTAAGCACCTTCATGTGTGGCTGCTTTTTATTCGTCTGTCTATCTGTCTTGCCTAAGGTTAATGTATAGGGGAGTCTACCTCTGACGGCTTTTACATTTGAAATTCTTCAGCACTGTTTATTTGCGTGACTTAAGTTTCCTGCAGTTTTAAATACAGAATTGACTAAAAATCCATTTCTAGATTTCATATTTGAGAAACTGCATAAATGGGTAAGGTTAGTCCTTAGTATCTGTTTATAGTTGACCTCTTTTAAATTAATTATTTTGAATATTTCAAAAGTATTTAATCTGTTATTTTATTGGTGTTATGGGTTAGGATCCAGTGTTTGTGGGACTTCGATGCAGTTTTAGCAGAAGTTGTGTTTATAGCAGAATTCTGCTCTGATGATGGAGGCCTTAAATAAAAGGGTTTTTTGCATCATTTGATACTTCAGAGTAGCTTCTTTTAAAGAGTGGCTGATTTTTCTTGAGGCGTGTGATAGGGAAGCAAAAGAGTAAGAATAGAAAATAGTACTTAAATTTTAATTGTGTTATGCATGTGTATGAATGCCTAAAAAATCGGGTTTTTTATTCCTAGCAGTAAATTTTCATATGTATGCACACGCAGTTTTCAATGTCAGTGTTTTTCTTAAAATGAAATTTATAGAGGAAAAACATAATGTTGTGAATTAGAATTACAGAGTTTGGATTGGCTTGTTTGGTGGTTTTTTTGTTTTGTTTGTTTTGGTGGTGAGGGTTTTTTGGTGTTGTTGTTGTTGTTGACTTTTGTCTTTACATCCGAGTTTTATTAATTACTTAACCTGTGCTGTATCATAACGTTGCACAGGATGTAGAAAAAGCAGAATAGTGAGCTGCGTATTTCTCACATCACATAAATTGTACTGACCCCACTAGATGGTGCTAATTGATAAATGTATGTCTGTGTACATTTATATGTATGTATTTACTTTTAGCTCAAAGCATAGATGTCCATGCCTGTGAATGAAGTTTGGGGTTTGAATGGGTTAATTCTGTAACACTGAACTGCACAGAAGTGATCTCTTCAGGGAACCTGAATGGAATTCAATCTTGGACTAACTTGCATTGATTAGAGGGTGTAAGGATGATGTTTACTGTACTAAGCAGGAATAAACCAAACTCTTCATGATTTAAAGTTAGCAGTCTCTGCTTGAATAGTAAAACTGAAAAAGCCCAATTCTGTGCCAAAGTGTCTTAGTCTGTATGCAGCAAATCCTGTTTTCTGCAATTAATATTTAATTGCATTTCTCTAGGATCTTAGTTCTGTGGGGAATAAAGCTTGCCGAAAAAAGCACCATCTGACAATCAAACGGGTAGTTTAGCTGTCGTTCCTGTTAGAATTGTGTTTACTCGGTGAGCAGGGTTAGGAAAATTCTTTCCTTTGGATTTATATTGTTAACAGAACAGTGGAAATCACTTGCTTTTGGAAAAATGTCTGGAAATTTTGTTCTGTATAATGACATAAAAATAAAAACATCAGTTTGAATTTGTGATGTTTAAAAACAGTAGTATCAGAAGAAATGAAGTTTACAAAGCAGAACTTTTACAGGTAAAACATACTAGTGGGCAAATTAGATTCTTTTACTGTTTATATAAGTGTAGGTGTTTTCTGAAAGAAAACATTGAGACATTTGAGGCATTATTGAGATAAGTATTAAATCTAGGCACATACTTGTTTTGTTTCTAGCCTCTAAATTAAATCCTAAACTTAGCCTTCAAGGAAGTTTATTAGAAGTGAATTGGGGACGTGCTCTTATTGCACAGTATTTCTATACTTTCTTAGCAGATTTCCAAAGACAATTCTAATCTTTCAGTTCTGTCTCACGTTAAAGTTTCTTCTTCCACTGTATTTATTTGACAAAGCAGGACCATACAGTTGTTCATTTAAAACCTGTCCTGTTAGCTTTTTATTTGGAAAAGTGCTAGTTTAATTTAATTTTTTTTTTTAACATGCTGTCTCTGTATTCTTAGCAAGTTACCTCTTCAGTCTTCCAGTTTGAACTTCGGGAGCAATGTAACATGAATGGGTATTAGTATTGGCATGGAAAGTGTTGTAAATTTTTGTTTGAATTCACTTTATGGCTCTTTCTTTGCTAATCAACATACCAGCATAAAGCACTAGGAAATAATAGCATATTGGTTTGGGTTTTTTTAAGTTGCTGAATCAGATAATCAAATTCAATCACCAATAATGATTTGTTCAAGATTGCCATTTGCCCAGATGACCCTCAGCAATAAGATGACATTTGTTGGTGGTATGTTTTCTACTTAGAAGGATTTCAGATAATGATAGTTTCCAAAGTGCAGTCAGCTGTTGATGTGATCTTTGTTCTTTACATTCCAGCAGCACCCAGACTTGTTTCTTTCCTTTTCCCATTCATATTTATTAGTATAATTATGTTTATCTATTTTAGATAATTTTTTTTCTTTGAAGTATTCAAATCTGAAATTCAGGATCAAAGAATGGTTATATTTTTCTGAGGAAAAAAATCGTCCTCTCAGATTCATAAAGACCTTTAAATTTAAAATACCAGACCTCAAAGGGAGATACACTTTTGCTACATAAACCAGTAATATTATATTTGCATTATTTAAAAAAAGATTTGCTATAAAGCTGAAGAAACTTTTATATTTCTTAAAATCTGACCAATACCAAGACTTGAAGTTTTTAATTTCTGATGTTTTAGATCAATTCTTTGGATTATTTGTTATACATAATAATTCAAATTAGTTAGGCATACATTTTGCAAGTCTTTGTTGCCTTACTTAGACACAGTCAGGTGATACCTAAAAAGGAAGTATTTCAGTGAGAAAGAATGGAAGGTTTCCTTAAAGAAAAAACAAAATCCCAAGTTTATTTTTGGAATGTAGGACTGAAATAATAGAGACATGCATATATTTTTTCTGATAATTTTTATTTGAAAATTTTTATTTTTTATTTGAACTAACTAATTTTTAGTTGATTAGTGTCTTGAATTAAATGTTTTTCATCAAGCTTTGTATTTACAATCATTGTATAAAAAGCTGTTTGATCATTGCAGTAAAAATTGTTTCCACATCTGTTTCATTACAACTGTGCAACTTTTCTGTGTACTCTTTCTCAAAATTGAAGTGCTTCAGTGGTACAACTCCTTTCTTCCTTGCATTAAGTATTCTTTAGGTAAAAGTATATCTTAAAAGTAACTTAGAAATGAAGATTTCCTGATATATTTGACATACAAACAAATATTGCAGTTGGTCATACATATGTCACTATCAGTAACTGAAATACCAAAAAATGTAAGTTTACAATATTTTTTCTAAAGAGATGTCATTTTAATAGTATTGGTTTGGAAATCAAATACATTTTTTGTCTGTAATTAGTCATTGTCTTCCTTTTGGTGATGAGGAAACTGATGCTTCGTTCCTTTGATAATGTGCTTTTCAATCTTTGGATAAAAAATGGTTATAATTCTGACTATTGTTACCATTTAACCTTGCAGTCTTTATGTATGACTTTGACAGTTTTGCTGTATGCATGTTCAGTTTGCTGTTGTCTGCAGTACTGCACAATATTTCCTGAGAGTTGAGTCAGGATCTTTAATGAAAGATTTGGTATCTTGTGTTATGAATGATGAACCCTTACCATTTTCTTAATGAAAGGAAGAGAGAGAAATAGGCGCTTACGTGAGCCTGCCGCAAATTCTGTCTTCCGTTTAAATCCGAATGCTCCAGTTTGAAAAGTGTTTTTATTAAAGTAAGAACACTGAGGGGAGGTGGAGGGGGCATCAAAGTGGGAGTGTATAGACAGAAGGGCCATAAACTGAAAGAGCAATTTGAGACCTGGAATCCTGAGGTCAGTATTGCTCTTATGAAATATTTCCCTCAAACTTTTACCAATTTTAACATGTGTTTACACAGGTCAGTGTGTGCTTTTGGAGAAGAGAATTGCTATACTTTTATCAAATTCTGACTGGTACTATTCAGACTGGGACATGATGCGTTTACTGCTCAGATTTTATTTGAAAATGTATTTATGAAGGGTAGTGCATTAAAATTGTAGGGATCTTTCAGCATCCACAGACTGCAGTTTGAAGACTGCTTGTTTCAAAGGAAAAAAGTGTGATGTTCTGTTCTTTCTGTTCAAGGACCTCATGTCCTTAGCTCACACAATAGAGCTTCATTCAAATTTGGAATTGTTCTGATGCTCGTTCCTTTGGAAATGGGGTTAAAAGTACAGAAAAACAATTTTGAAAATACTGTATACAGTAGCCATGTAGACTGCTTGGCTCTAAAGGGGCAGGGAAATTTATTTTGGAGCAAGTGCAACTTGTTTAGCTTTGGTCTGAACTTCCTCTGTCTATCTAGGGACCTTTTTCCTATAAGCACAGTCATCAAAACCTTTGCTTATTACTGACAAAAAAAGGCCCATTTGAATGAAGTCTGTGAAATCTCGTATAATAGGACCTTTATTTTATTGTATAAGGAACAATGAATTCAAAGTGAATTTTTTTTAAAGCAAAACAAACATTTTTAGAAACTCAGCATGAATAACTGGGTTTGTAGCCAGTATTTAATCTGTTTTGCTTAACATTGCAAAAATAAAATAGCAAATGCTATTACCATATTACCTCCTTTTAGCAACAAATGGAGAAGGAGAATCAGCATCCTTTTTTGGGTGTGAGGGAAAACACAGTGACAAAGAACAAGGAAAAGGCTGAGTTACTTAATGCCTTCTTTGCCTCAGTCTTTAACAGTAAGACCCGTTGTGTGGGTACCCAGCCCCTGTGCTGGAAGACAGGCAGGGGGATCAGAATGGCTCCATAATCCAGGAGGAAATGGTGAGTGACCTAAGCTATATCACTTAGACACACACAAGTCTATGGGGCCAAAGGGGATCCACCCGAGTACCGAGGGAGCTGGCAGAAGTGCTCACAAAGCCCCTTTCCATCATTTGCCAGCAGCTGTGGCTAACCAGAGAGGTCCCATTTGACTGAAAGTCAGCAAATGTGACACCCATCTACAAGAGGGGTTTGGAAGGAGGATCCAGGGAACTACTGGCCTATCAGCCTGACCTCGGAGCCGAGGAAGGTCATGAAGCTGATTGTCTTGAGTGCCATCACATGGCACGTACAGGACAACCCAGGGGATCAGGCCCAACCAGCATGTATTTAGGAAAGGCAGATCCTGTTTGATCAACCCGATCTCCTTCTGTGATAAGGGGACCAGCATACTGGATGAGGGAAAGACTGTGGATGTGTCTACCTGGACATGAGTAAAACCTTTGACACAATTTCCCACAGCATTCTCCTGGCTTGGACAGGTGTGCTCTTTGCTGGGCAAAAATCTGTCGGGATGGCTGAGCCCAACGAGTGTTGGTGAATGGAATTACATCCAGCTGGTCACCGGTCACTAGAGGTGTTCCCCAGGGCTTGGTATTGGGGCCGGTTCCATTTAATATCTTTATCAATGATCTGGACAAGGGTATCGAGGGTCACAACAACCCCTGCAGTGCTACAGGCTAGGGGAAGAGTGGCTGGAAAACTGCCTGGCAGAAAAGGACCCAAGGGCGCTGGTTGACATCAGCTGAACATGAGCGTGTGCCCAGGTGGCCAAGAAGTCCAATGGCATCCTGGCTTGGATCAGCAATAGTGTGGCCAGCAGGACCAGGGCAGTGACCATCCTCTGGTACTCGGCGCTGCTGAGGCTGCACCTCAAATCCTGTATTCAGTACTAGGCTCCTCAAATCAGGAGGTACACTGAAGTGCCTGGAGCATGTCCAGAGAAGGGTAGCAAAGCTGGTGAAGGGTCTGGAGCACAAGTCTGATGAGGAGCAGCTGAGGGAGTGGGGGGGCGTTCAGCCTGGAGGAAAGGAGGCTCAGGGAAGACCTTACTGCTCTCTAGAACTACCTGAAAGGAGGTTGTAGCCAGATGGCGTCAGTCTGTTCTCCCAAGTACCAAGCAATAGGACAAGAGGAAATGGCCTCAAGTTTACACCAGGAGAGGTTTAGATGGGATTTTAGTAAAAATTTCTTCACTGCAAGGGTGGTCTCCAGCACCGGAGCAGGCTGCCCAGTAAAGTGGTTGAGTCATCATCCCTGAGTTATTTAAAAGATGTGTAGGTGTGGCACTTAGGGACATGGTTTAGTGGTGGACTTGGCAGTGCTGGGTTAATGGGTGGACTCAGTTTCAATGGCTCTCGTTGGTTTTCAGCTCAAGTCATGGTATATGAGCATAGCAGAGGTATTTATTAATTTTCTTTCTTATTCTTTGGTGATACTAGCATGAAGACAGGAAATTCTAAATTACAACTACAAGACATAGATCTAAGACATGGATCTGCAGGCACATCCCACTGTTAATGAAGGATGTGTTTGTTAACAGTAGGTACTTAACAGATATTGAAGTACTTTTTCTAATAAAAACAGATGTGATGGGGAGGTGAAATTTAAGAACACTGCATATATGGCACAGAGAAGCAAGGGCAGGATCACCAGATTCATCAATTGCTCACTTAGTATCTGTCTTGGTTCTCTCAGTACAGAAAGAGTAGAAGAGATGCTTTTTCATTTTACAATAAAAATGCAGAGATGGGTCCTTACAGAGCTGAGACTTTGATTAGATCTGTTTAGGACAAAATCAAACCTGACAATGTCCTCATGACCATGTCAGTTAGTCTCAGAGCTGCTACATCTGTGAGACTGCCTCAAATAAACTCCTGAGTGCCGGTGTTCTTCCTGAAGCATTGAATATTCTCTGTCTTCATCATCTTCCTCAGATGCTGCCCAGCTCATCAAGTGAATCAAGGGTGAAGGACAAATGAGGTAATGAGGCAGTGTTAAATGATTGACAAAGGAACCCTGAAACCACAGATTTAAAAGGAAATCTAGGGAGAACAGGATTTTACCATACAACTTACTGCAGTGTGCACAGGCAATTTTTCTGTCTTGAAATTTCTGGCTAGACAATAAAAACTAGTTATTTGACTGGAATGACTAATAATCCATATGACTGGAATTTTCATCAAGGTTCATTTTTGTCCCTAACAAAATCAATACATAATTTGATTTTGCCAGTTGAGAAAAGCTGCCTTCTTTCCCCCCAAAGGTTCCTTTCTTTCATTTATAGCACGCTGTGCTTCTTTTATTGGCTTTAATGACATAATTAATAATAATCACATGGTCACATGGTACTTGCTATCACTGTTAGTTGGGCACTTCCATCGTTACATCTCTGTCACACATATAAGCACTCCATAACCAAGTTCTTGCTGAATCAAATTTCAAGCAGCGTTTGCTAAGAGTCTGATTTGAAGCTGTGGCCTCTCCAAGCACCGCTGCTGATTTGCACTGATTGCACCTGATTTAAAATAATGTAACTTTGTACATCTGTTGATAACACAAAGTTTTTACGCAACATAACCTGACAAGAAAAATGGCCTTAAATGTGATCTATTATCACATTTTTGAACTTAGAAAATTACTGTAATTGTGCATACAGTTCTGAAAATTTATTCCTGGAAATGCAATGCAATTAGAAATTTCTGGAGGAATTCTGTTTTGAATATAGGTCATTCTGATTGCTGGGTAAAGGACATTTTTTAAGCGTCATCCAGCACATCCTGGACTCTTATATTTAAGGACTGAACAATGCTAGTGTAGATTTAGATTGAATATAAGGAAGAATTTTTTTTTGACGGGGGTAGTAAGACACTGAAACAGGGAAGTTGTGGATGCCCCTCCTTTTAAGTGTGCAATGTCATGGTGAATAACACTCTGAGCAGCTTGATCTAGTGATAGGTACCCCTGCCCATCCCAAAGGGCATAGACTAAGTGATTGTTGCAGTTTGACACTGCCTAAAAAAGCCAGGCACCCACGAAAAATCATTCATTCATTCTCTCCTGCTATAGCTGAGTAAAGGAAGGGGAAAAAAATGAAGGGCTTGATGGGTTGAGATAAGGTTAGGAGAAAAACACTCTAAGGGCAAAACAGGTTCAAAACTTAAACGGTATAAAGAAAGTTTATTATTAACAGAATTAAAAGAGGGTAATGAGAACTAAAATAAACCTTTGGAACACTTCTTTTTCTTCCCAGCCCCTCCCTCTTTCCCACCGACAGCGCAGGGAGACAGGGCACGAGGGTTTTAGTCAGTTTGTCACTTCTAATTTTTCTTCTCTTCATTCAGGGAAAGAAGGGTCTTTCTTCTGTTGTACTGTGGGGTCCCCCTGCCCCGGGAGACAATTCTCTGTGGACTTCTCCAACTTGGTTCTCTTCTCACGAGCAGCAGCCTCGCCCAATCTGCTGCAAACGTGAGTCCTTCTCACGGGCAAAAACAAGCTTCCCGAACCCGAAACTGTTGCCTGCGAGTCACTCGTCCATGTGAGTGCACGTTTTTATGGCTCCTTTTGGCATCTACTCGCTCTGTCAGGCAAGTGGACCTCTGCATCTCTCGTGGACCCAATGAGCTGTGGGGGGACAGCTTACGTAACTATAGTCTTTTACCACTGTTTGCAGAAGAAAATTTCAGGTCCGGCGCTTGGAGCAGTTCTTCTCCATCTTTCTTTACTGACCTCACTGCCGTCAGGTTGTGGTTCTCCTCACGTGTCCTCACTTACTCCTTTTCTCTGACTCGGAAGAAAATTGTTGTCCGTAGTTATTATTGTTCTCAAGTTCTATCAATTGGAAAGTTCTTACAGAATATCGTAGTGATTAAAAGGTTGATCTCATCTGGGCTTCGCGCCGAGGAGTTGCTTGCCGTATTTCCGCTACTGGCCACGCGACCCCGCCAGTACCGCGTGGGCAGTGCCAGCTGCCGTGGCCCCGGCCGTGGCACTGGCCGCAAGGTCCCGGCCGCATGGCCCTGCCACTCCCGGCACCGACTGCTCCTGGCCCCAGGAGGGCCCTGGCCGCAGCACCTCCCCACCCCTCGGAAGAGAAAAGGGACTGCGCTCGTCTTTTCCCGTCTTAAATATGTCATCAGAGAGGCATTACCAACTTCTCTAATTGGACCAGCAACATGTCCATTGTCAGAGCCTTCAGAGTTTGGCTCTGCTGGACCTAGTAGAAACTTCCAGGAGCTTCTCACAAAGACAGCTCTGTGGCTTCCTCTGCCCCTACCAAAAAAGCCAAGCTGTGTTAAACTAACACAGTGATCTTTAAAGGTCAAACCATTCTATGATTCTATGCTTGGAGTTTGGTTTGCATTCTTTTAACACAACGGCAGAAATTTTGGTAACCTCAGAGCACTTTGGTCCTGATATGCATGTTTAATTGTTGGCTCTTTTCAAATAATGGACTCAAGTACACATATGACGCATAAAAAGAGTGTTGGAGGTTTCTTTTGTTCATGTGTTTTGCTGTAGCACGAAATTGAACTAATACTTTTTGCAACTTCAGGACCCTGGTAACAGGCTTCTTTTCCGGTGATACCTCTAATGTTCCCTGCAGTGTTAACATGAGTGGGGTTAATCTTCAATGGATACAATGTTTTAAGATGACAGAAATTAACAAAATCCCATCAAGTTTAGTCTTAGGCCTCATTTTTGAAACTGTATTAAAACCTCCAGTTATAACCCTTGTCCACTCCTCAAAAAGTCAACCCTTGTGAGCTCCTCAAACACCCTTTAGCAGCAGATAAGGTAAAGCTCCAGCTACGGAGCTTGGGTTTCTGTCCAAGAATTTAGATGCCCTGTTGGTTATTTCCTTGTTCTAGGTGGTTGTGAGGGGAAGAAATGAGTGCTGCAGAAGGAGTCACCATTGATGCCTTAGGATTTTAGCTTTTATATTTTTCATATCCTGTAATGCTTTAGTGTGTAACTCTAAAACTCCCTATAGCCTGTTAGCTACTGTTCTCCCATTTTGGTTAGACAAATCCTCTAGGCCTGAAACTCAAGGACACCTTACTGTCTCAGGCCCCGAAATATGTAAACAAAAGTGGGTTAAGGGGGGAACAAACTTGGTGTAATTACTTCATTACCTGAAACTATAATTGGAGGATTAACCCCCGATATGGAAATGGACCAAGCTTATTAAAGTATGAAAACCTGTGACCCGGTCGTCCATTTTGGGTGAAGCCCCTGAGGGCTTTGACTGCCCAAAGTGTACCTTGAAGGCCCTTCAATAAATATAACTGCTTTTATTCTCTCAATTTTGTGTAGCCTCTGTTTTTCGGTAACCCCATCAAGGCATCACCACCACCAGCTGGCAAATGCCCATCCAGTCAGTCTCCAAACAATAGGTGCTTTGGAAAAACATGACATTTTACAGTGTTAAAATATCCCTCTGGTCAGTTGGGGTCAGCTGTCCCAGCTGTGTTCCCACCCAGACTCTTGGCCACCCCCAGCCTACTCCCTGCAGGGCACAGAGGTGGCCTTGATACTGTACAAGTACTGTCCAGCAATAGCTAAAGCCTTGCTCTGTCATCAGCACAGTTTTGGTCACGGATCTACAACACAGCACTATACAGGCTGTACAGCACTATACAGGCTGCTATGAAGAAAATGAACTCTGTCCTAGCCAAGCCCATTGCAGCATTTATACCAGACAGTCTGAAGGCATTCTGATTTAGTAGTGATTTCATGCTGTACTGATAAAGAAACTTTCAGTTGTTTATTATAGTCCAAGTTTTTAGTTCTTTCATTAGGGTTATCTGACATGTTCTGAATTTCTTCTAACTACTAACTTTTAGCTGTTTGGGCAGAAATATTTCCACGCCATTAGCTTGCATTTGAATTGTTAGGAAATTCATGCTTCTGCTTTTTGGAAAAAGGGTTTAAAGGAGAATTGCTCATCTGTTGTGCTGAAACTTTTTGCTGTGGCAAATTGGGCTAGAATTGAAATCTCTGAATATCTGTTTTTAAGCCTTCAGAGGCTTGCTTTGATTCTTGCAACATTCTCTCAGAGGCCTTTCTGCACTGTGCAATCACTTATTTTATATTTGAGTCAATTTAATGTCACTATGGGGATTGAAATGCTCATTGCAAACTTCAAGTAGTTAGCTATGATTTATTCATTTCTATTTTGTTTGTGTTTTCTAAAATATATAATGCTAATTTCTTAGCAGTATTCTATGTCTCTAACTACAATTCAATTTGTATGGTTAGAATGTGATTTAAAGGCTGTATGTGTTCTAAGTTTTCCTACACCTTGTGTTCATCATGCCATCATGTTCATCATACTCATCATAGTACTGCAGAGTTGTTAATGTATTTAAGTTCTTTAGTGTACCAAAACTGCAACAATAAGGACTATAGGAAGGTTTGGGAACAAATGAATAGTTTTGCATTCAGTCTGTATTTTTGTCCTGTGTAAATGGTCTTACAGACTACCACTGAGTGATGAAGATAAATCAAAGAGTTGGCTAATTTTTCTGTTACTTTCGCGTGATACAGTAGGTTTCTGGAAGGAGAAAGGAAGGGAATTAAACAATCTTTTAATTAAAATTCTACATCAAGCAAAATATGCATTCTCTTTCAGCAGAGATGACGTTATGCTATTATCATTTTTGAATGGTTTTAATAGTTATTTTCATTTGTTTCATTGTAGCCCATCATTTCTTTTTTTCCTTCTAGGTAATTTGTTTTACCTTGACTCAAAGTTGTTGGTAAATTTAGACAGTGAACTCAAGAGTCTAAATCCCAGAGTTAAGGTCATATTAGTGATCAAATGAAAACCCTAATTCTTGTCTCGAAATCTCACTGTGTAAATGTTGGAACTATTCACAAATGTGTCTTTTACAATCATGAGTGCCTTGGAATGATTTCTCTTACTTCAGATATTTCAGATGCAGAACACAAATTTCAGATTAAGCCAAAACTAGCACTTACGCCTCCCTCAACAGTTTTTCTTTTGCTTTCTTTTGCTATTCTCTTAATCTGTTGTGGCTTATTAATGTATAAATGCTCCTCTTTGTAGTAGCACCACTTTGTAGTGGTGCCACTAGTGGAATGAAATAATTTTTTGCAAATGTACGTGAACCTGAAACTTTGGTGGACAGTTAACAGCTTCTCTGTGTACAAGTCTTCCATTATGCATCCATGTAAGTGACTAAGCCAATAAATAAATACAGAAGCTGAATGGCTTTTGTCAGTGCTTTGATTTCAGACACTCTTGCTGTCAATATATGATGAAAAATATAATGAAGAGAGCAGTTAGAGAAGATGTTCTTCCAACTGTTACGGACTTTCTACAACAATATACTTAATGCCTGCCTTCTAGACACATCTTGATGCTTTGTGTGGGTGTTTATGTTGGCATTCTAGTTCAGATCAGTAGTGCATTTTTTAAAGCAATTTCCCATCTTCTCAAGTTCTGCTGCTTTGGTTTACATCAGCAGTCCAGTACATGAGATGGGTTCCTTTCTGCTGAAACTAAACAAGCAGATTGGCTGCTAATGGATATTCGGCAGGCAAGACTAGGATAGTCCAGAGGAAAACGCTGGAAATGTATATGTTGTGGTGCTGAGGTCCTTCGTGCCAATTCTGTTGCATTAAATGAAGGTAATGTTGCATTTTTTCATGCATACACATAATAAAATGAATTTTGCAGGTACCTTATCCTTATGCTGAGTGGTATCTCATCCCACAAAATAAAAGCCAAGTAAGGGAATGTTTATATAACTCATAAGAGGGTATAAGCTTCTGATGTTTCTCAAAAGGTGAAGCACTGGTCCAGAATTGCTGTCTGCCCCAGAATGATGGTCAGTGCAAATAATCACAAGATCCTCTTCAGCACCTCCTGTCAGGAAGGTGTCATTACCATAAAAAAAGCTTTTATCCAGAGGTGTTGACATCTCGGAGTAGTTGGTGACACCCCTGTGTGGCTGGACAGAACATTTTCACACTATGTGTGTGACAGTTCTTGTCCTTTATGTGCTGCCATGGCTCACTGATGGCCAGTGGTTTTTGGGTTACCAGTGTTTGCGTATTGTATTCTTGCATACACTTACTCTTTACCTATGCCAGCTGTTCTCTCAAAAAGACTAAGTTTGTGTTCTGTTAACTCTTTAGCACCTTTGGTACATGCTTGCCCCACTCCCCTGTTTTATTTCTATCATATTATATTAAAACTGTACATGGAAATTAAGAAATCTAAAAGGAGAAATTAAGCTTATTTTGTAGGACTCTTTGGTTAAGATTTTTATTTTTCTGATTTAGAAAGCTCCTCTTGGGTTTTGAAATAGTCCGGGTTGAGGACACTGCTCTGCTTTATTATAGAAAGCTTAATTCAGTCTCTCTGGGAAAATCCAGAAACAATTTTTCTTGCTTACAAGTGTGCCAAAAATTGCATAAATTTGCAAATGATTATTTTTCCCTCTTGGGGCATAACTTAAGAGTAGATTGTCAGTTTTTGCAGAACCTCATAAATCTTCTTACTCTACAGTGAAAAGAATAGGTAGTCATTAAAAAAAAAAAGCCCGACAACTTAGTCATCTGTTCAGCAGAACAGCTTTTTATGTTTTATTTACAGTGTATAATTCTTGCTTTAACAGACTTGGTCTCATCTGTGAAGAGATTTTCAGCATTGAGGCTTTACACGTAAATGTCAGAAGAACTTAAAACAGATGTACTATATTTCCTATTTTTAAGCATGATACAGTCCTATATTTTCCATACATTGTATAAGTTTCTCGTAGAGAGAAAGCAACGGTATTAAAGTTACTGGACATCCGGTATTGCCACACAATGTAAGCTAAAGTTGCCTTTTGTATTAAATAGAATTCTTTAGATTGAAGCTCAAACAAATGGTTGCAAATATGATACATCTTACCTTGAGCAGGGGAGTGCTCTAGTTTCTACTTTTGAATCCACTCTCTCAAAGTGTTCCAGGGTGATTTTAATTTCTGTTACAGTTTAATTTCATTGAGTGAAGTTTGTAAAGGGGCAAAGTATTTGCACAACCTTGTCCTGTTTTGCTTTTCATTTCTGTGTTTGGCTACTTTGCATTATTCATTTTCATCAATTGTAGTCACTTAATCCTGGTATTCATATTTCAAATTTTACTTGTATAAGAATTGAAATTTGGAAATGCAGTGCTAGGTGTGCATGTATTAGCGTGATTTAAAAATTTCATATTTGGGAAAATAATTAACTGAAAGACAGCATGTGGAGAGGTTGCCAAAGCATATGGCGGTGGTTTTTCTAAAGGTGTCTGCCATAAATGCAGTCATTCATCACCCTGAAGTCTGGAAAATTCAAAGGCCACCGGGTGAGCTCGCAAATGTGCTCTGTCATCCTTGAAAGACAACAGAGATTACCTAGTGCCCAGTGAGTAGGAAAAGGCAAGTGCTGTGTTCATCTTCAAAAAAGGCCTAAAAATACAACATGAAGAACTAGAGGCCAGTCAGCAGTACTGTGATCTGTAGGGGAAATTATGGAACAAACCATCTTGGAACACATTTTTAGACACAAGAAGGGAAGGAGTTGCCTGAAAATGCATTTCTGCCTCACTGAAATTTTTGCTTTATCAGTGGAGTTACACTGAATATCCTGTCTTACTGCGTTCAGGAAGCTATTATATAAAAGTACTGCATACATTATGGATACATTACTTATCCAGAAGTTAGAGATGTGAGGTAACTGTTTTTATGATGCATGTGGTAATTTTATACTAATATGAAAGGTAATCCCTGTATTGCACATTGATTGCATCTTTGTGCACAGACCAGTGGTTTTTAATTTCCGTAGGTATATCCTTTAAATTGCGAAGATGTGAAAGACAGATGTTGTCATCTAATGATCTGATTTAAAAAATAGATTCAACTAACAAGACAAACTATTGTCAAATAAAATCAGATGCTTGGGGGAAAAACCCCACTCTGTATTGCATCTCAAATGGAAGTGTGCTGAGGTTGCAGTGTCTGTTACTATAGACCATGGAATGTTTATCCCTAGAATCACTCGTTGTGCTAGTACAGTAAATTAATGAAATTTTCCACCTGATGTAGCAAAAGCCAATATCTAGAACTGTATGGTAGCAGTTAAATTTTCCTGCTTACTTGTTTAGCTTCTGGGTTTTTTTGGTTAGGCAGTTACTCTCTACAACTCCTCCATTATCAAATAAAACCTTAATGATTGTCCTTAAATGCTTAACTGGAGTACAATATCCACTCTTTGGAAAATAAAATTTGTTTTCAGTCATTTCTGGCTACAGACAGAACCAATAACTAGTTAAAGTTACACTGTGCCACCTCTTGAAAACCTATTTTTTGTTGCATGAATTTACAATTGTATAACAGTTTTCTCAAAGATGGATTAAGCAAGACTGTCTCCAATTTTTTTTTTGGTTGGTTGGCGTTTTCCTTTTTCCTTTTTTTAATTTCAGTGGTAAAGATATGTACAGGTTGCCCAGGATAAAACCAGCTCCATCAGCAGTGGCACTTCTGTTTTCTTTGAGAAACTAGGGGGTAACATATGCAACTGCTTCTGACTGCAGAGCTGATGGAAGCTCAATCTGGGTAAAATCAAGATGTTGCTGAAGCAATCAAAAAATGATGGATTTGAGACTTTTTGATTTACTGTGCCTTTTAGTTATTCAAGTTCACAGTCTAAGTAAATCACAAATTTCTGCCAAAGTTGGGGAGCTGCAACTCCTTGTTTTGTTTAGTTTCTCTGGTTTGTGAGCTAGAAATAAGAAATTGTCTGGTCACTTACAGTTTTGTGAAATCCAGTATGAATTAGTCTAAGTAATTGCTAAGTAAACAATGTCTGTATAAGTGATGTAAAATTCAGATTCTTATTCTGGAGACAGTAGTGCTTTGCATGTATTTTCCAGATGAGAACAAATTATTTTACAACTTAGAAATCAAGCGACTGTAGTGCCTTCATGCTTCACCATGATATGTCAGAACTTCACCATCCTTTAACCAACAACATAGTGAAATAATCTTATCAAGACTGCAGAAATGATGAAGGAATCAATCAAGACTGAGACCTTGCTATGCCATATTGTATTAATATGCTCTTTACTTCGAACAACATATAGTCTAAATGAGGAAAAACAGATGTGGACTTAGGGTTATGAAGGACAGCAGAAGACAGGAAAAATGGCAGGCACAAGTGTCATTGACATGGCATTATCTTGTTATGGATGTAGTTGTGAAAGTTCAGTTTAAATTAAAAAGAATGGGCTTAAAGAATGAGCTTTAAATTAAAGAGTGAGGGAATCCCAGGCAGTGAGAGGAGTGAGTGCTGCAGGGGGAGAAATAAGCAGAGAAAAGCAAATGTGGAAGAAGGGGGAAGGTTGGAGGGAACACTTGGTGCAAAATGGAGATGATCTGGTGAACTCTGAGCATTTTCAGTGTGCGAAGAGTGGTTTGGTTGCTCTTTAAATCTATCCCTGCTGCCTGGCATCTGTCCCACCCCTCCCCCAGCAGCATGCTGGGGAGTGCTAGGGTATGGCTGGGGATCCTGTTTCCCAAGGACATGAGGGAGTCCCCAGCCAAGTTCTGCGCCCCACGGCCTCTGCCAGACCTCATTTTCCCCTCCTTGCCAAGCACAGAAGGCCCCGATTTAGCTCCTTCTGCAACTCCTCCAACCATCTGGAGTTCATGCCTCCTTCAGAGCAGTAGAACTAAAGCACGAAATCTATGAATGGGATATATTTGCATTAGTTCAGACTACTGTTGTCTTTTTTTTTTAGATTTTAATTAATATTTGTATATCCACGTGTCTTCAGGAAAATAATGTAAATAAAGTTAAATGTTTAATGTAGTCCTTTATGCTATTCTAAAATAGCTTTAAAGAAACTTGTTAGAAGTCTTAAAATACTTTGGGTCTTAAAAGTGTTCTTACTGGAAAAAATCTAAATTTTGAAATGCATAACTTGTGGAAGAGGGAACAAGGTGGCATTTAAATGGTGGTGTATTCTTTCCCTTTTTGAAAGAACAAAAGCACAGTGCATCTTTAATGTTGATAATTCCTCATTAAAAACCTTAACTTGCTGAAGGACTGCCTCTTCCTTTCAGATGTGTTAGAATTCATATTAGCACTACTTTGCCCTTGTTTCTGAATTATTTTAATGATGGCAGCTGCTCCGTCAAGTTGTCTGTCAAGATGTGGGTGGCAAGCTATTATTTCACTTCATAAATCATAATTTACAGGGGGTTTTATATCCATCTTGGGGATAAACACTTTATGCTTTGTGTTTTCAGCAGCAATATAAAATGTAATTGATACTTGAAGCAATATGTTAGAAATATGGACAGAGAAAGCCAGGAGAGAAAAATCACAAATGTTTAGTTTTTCTGTGGGTTGGTCTGCATACTGAGCATTTTTTCCATCTGATTTCATATTCTTAGCACTTCAACAGAGGATGATGATGAATTGCATTTACATGATTGCTGCCTGTAGGTTACTACAAGGATGTTTAGTTACAGACAGTCAACAGACTCAACAGGGTTATTTTGTACCATTTCTCATGCTGCTAAATAAACTTATCACTTTGTACTATTGTCTTCCAGATTCATGAAAAACTGCATTATTATGAAAAACAGAACCCGGTGCCCATACTCCATGGTGCAGCAGCCTTGGCAGATGATGTAAGTGTCCCCTGCTGAGATCACTGGTACCGAGTCTCCCAAAAAACTGTCTGCAAGCAGAACTCTTCATAGTGCAAACATATGAATGTAATCCTCTGAGCCGAAATCATAAGAAGCTGCAAAGGTTTCCAAAGGTTCTGTCATCACTGGGCTTGTTGCTGATATTACTTTGAATTTTATTCACTTGCATGTTATAAAAACATTGCATCTAGATAGCTCCTTGTTCTGCTTTTAGTAACCAAGCAATAAAAATTACAGGTTGGAACTCTACTGGGAGGGGAAAAGCTGTCAACTATTACTGTTTTGAGAAAGTCACAGACAAGAGGAATGCTTTGGAAAAATAAAGACAAATGAGATAGCAGCACTGCTGACAGAACATGAGAAACAACAAATAATATTACAGAAATGAAGCATATGAAATGCCTAGGATGGAGGCTTGTTAAAAAAATCAAAACTATTTAAGAAAAAGTACAGTAGTGATTTATTGATATTGGAGCTTTCCAAATTACCTTCATAACCAAAAAATAAATTGTAAAAGTGGTCAGCATTGATGGAGTAGTTAATTTCCTGTTACTATAATTTTTATTTTCAAGAAAAAAAATCCAGCCTGCCATTTCTTGCTATTTGGTTAATTCTAGGATTCAGATGAATTGTGAACACACCTGTATAAACTGTGACTGAACCCGAGGTAGGCCAGAATAGAGAAATGTTTAATAAACTGTGGTTTAGGTGAAATCCAGAAATCTTTGTTGCAATTGATGATGTCAGGTTGCTTTTTGGAAAAGGCTATATGTATTAGGATCCATTTCAAATACAGCATGTTTGAAACTTCACATGCTTTATAGATGTTTTAAAATCTTAACTATCTATTTATATAATTAACAGATTTGGGGTTTTAAATTTTACAAATTATTAAATGTTGTGAATTGAGATTGGTAGCATTTTAACAAAAAATTAAATTAAACTTATTTGAAGACGATTGAGAAAAGGATACACGGTAATTTAATCATGTTTCAGTAGGAGGAGAGTTATATCCTGTAACATACCAACTATAATAATACATTAGCCTAGACATCAGGCATATATTAGTAATATTTTTTTAACCTTCATGTAGCTTTGAATAATGTTGATAGTCATTTTGAAAATTAGAAAGCTGGTTGAAATTCTCTTCATTAAGTTCTTGCTGACATATTAATAATCCTTGCTAATATTTGTGTTATGGATCTCTGGGCTAAAATTCTTAATAAAATTAATTTCTTACTTTTGGATGCAAAACTTAGTTTTTGGTACTTTCAGAAATGCTGAGCAATCTCATTCTTTTTTCAGACCCATTTAAAATGTATAGTTTTGGAAATCCCCAAATTAAAGTACTCTATCACTCCTCAGTTGAGACAGGTTGGGGCTTTTATGAATGTATTATTATGTACATACGGTAGTATTTTTAAGTGTACATGTTGGGACACAATTGTCTTTAGACATCTACCTACTTCATATGTACACCTTCTTTTTAATAGATACTCTTGCTGGTTCTTCATTAATTATGTGTAGCTGAACTGCCAGTTTTTTGGGCACTGTCCCATAGGGTAAGGATGTCCTTTGGTGGCTGAAGTCAGGCTAGCACACTGCAGGGTTTTCTATGTTTTGATAGCTACCAGCACATTTTGAGGAAGCAAATGTACATGCAGTGGGCTTTGTAACTCCAAAACTCATGAAGTTTCAGGATTAAAGTGCTATTTGTTTTTTGGCATGTTTGTCTGACTGGTTGTCAACTTCAGGGATTTAAGAGCATGTTGATGTTATAAAACATACTTCCATTTCAATAGGCTTTAAATTAATGTTTTCTCTTCCTACTGATAGTAACTGTTGTGTAGTTAAAGAAGGAGATATTAGTAAGTAGATATTTCCTGCTTGATTTAAAACCCGAATCTGAGGTGCTGCTATCATAAATAAAACTGTTTAAGGACTGTGCTTTTATTCTTGTGTTATTTTTTTAAAGCATTTTTAGAAGTAACTATTGTGGCAAGGCTTTTCTAAACATTTTCGTATTCCTGGCTGCCATACCTTCTCTCTCCTCTCCCCCAAGGCCTTTTAGGCTGACTTTCCCATCAGACATTCTGTTTGCCTCTTATTTTGGAGCAGCAGTGTCTGACATAAGGCTCAGTGATTTCAATCGAATTATCTAAATATCTGTCCTGGTTCCAGCCAGGACAGGGTTGACTTTTTGCTCTAGTTGGGAGAGGGCATGGTTAGGACAGGGAGGTTATTCCATACCACCTCATGTCATTTCAGAGAGTCATGAAAGGGACTCTCTCCCGGGAAGAAAGGGTTTGTTCCAATCGAGAAAAATGGGTGGAAGAAGCCATCCAGTATTGTCTATTATCAGGGAGTTTTTTCATATGAATAATTTCTTTTCTTACACCTTTTGTTATTAATATTGTTGCTATTACTTATTCGGTAATAGTATCTACATATAGTATAGTATATTTTCTTATCTCGTGGCTGTTTCCAGTAAATTGTTCTTATCTCATCCTGTGATCTTTGCCTTTTGTGCCTCCAGTTGGAGGGGGAAGGGAAAGTGGTGCATGGTTTTAGTGGGAATACTAAATTGGAGAATACCATTCCTAAACCATGACAATACCACTGGAAGGATAGGTATATACAGCAGATAAGGCCTCTAGGTTGTTAGAAAGACTGTTCTGGCAAAAGAAGTTTCAGAACTTTCTCCAGAAGCTTTAAAGACCAGTCCCTGGTGCTCCCCATCTCACCAGCCTCACTCCACATCTGGCTCTCTCCCTTGCTTTTCTTCCCCTCTCTTTAGTGGCAGCTAAAGAGCTTGTTGAAATGTTATGGTTCCCTCAAGAGATCATAGAGGAGGTTTTCAGACAGCTTTTCCTGCAGTGTTTAACATAGGAGGAGATTTCAGGGTGTCAGTGCATCCAGAGTATACCATGTACTGCTGCTGGTAGCTGTTTCAAATCTCAGCACTTTAACAGCAACAACAACAACAAATCCAGTCTAAAACAGCTGAGGTGATATCTGTTTGCTAATCTGAAAACACAACTTTGTCTTTCAGTCTTTGTTTTCGTCCTCTTCTATCGCAAGGTGTTAAATGTGCCTAAAACTTTCATGAAAATATTTGGAAATAGTATAAATCACATGACGACAAGTTTTAAATTATTTTATCTCTGAAAAATATTTTCTAAATTATAAGATTAAATTTCTGTTAAAGCAGTAACAAAGTGTTTTTTCTCACTCTTCTAAACCTTATATATGTCTATTTGCATTTGCACCACCAAAGCAAAAACCAGTTCTGCTGAAGTTAATACTTGTGCACAATTCATCTGAGAGAGAAATGCTGAAATGGTCATTCTGCTGAGAGGTTTCTTGTCTTCATCAGTGAAACACAAATTAATAAATTTTATTCTCCAGTGACAAGCAGTATAATCTAAAGAATGAAAAGAGAATCGAGGGTAACCCATGTCATATACCCGCTGTCATTCCTATCACAGAATATTTTCAGCTTTGCAGGGCTTTTCCATAAAACATGCAGACTCAGTTGCAGTCAGATTACCTCAATATTTGGCTTTGTGTCTAAAACTATTTCATTCTGACCTTTCCTACAGAGATTGTTTTCTAATCTTTTGGTATTAAGACACAAATACTGTTAATATTAGCACGAGGTACTTGCTGGATGTTTTTAACTATGAATTATAGTTAAAAGTCTGTAGGAGAGTAGGTGATGAATTTTTGTTGCTCTGTTTAATTTGAAGATGAAAAGAAAAAAGGTATTGAAACCATGTCTGATGTCTATAATGGCTTCTTCAAATAGATTTGTCTATTATATATCATTATGCAAAATATACATCTATCCATTTATCTTGAAAATGTATATGAAATGAATGTACAAATTTAAAATGGGGTTAGACAAATAAAATTACTTGCTGCAAATAGCTAGTCTTTCTTTGAGACAATTTTATGATACTGATTTAATGCAAAGAAAACAAGTGATTATCTGAAATCACGTTTTGCATTATAAGCCATGTAGCTGCAGAATTTCAAACCAAAGTTCAGTGTTGTGAAATGTATTTTAGCTTTTCCTTCTTCTGGAAAAATAGTTTGAATCTAAAATCCTGCACTAAAATATGCCTCTTGAGTCCAAATTAGTTGAGAATGGCATGATAAGAAAAACCCAAGTCATGAGCCAAATAGCCATGGGATTAAAAGTTAAACTGCTGCTCTATTGTTCACCATGCCACAATTTTGTAGTATAACCAAACATAAATTACTGATCTTGTTGCTAGGACATAGTTTGTGCATTTTACAGGCTTGAATTGCTGATGACCTGTTATAAATTATTTTATGATTAACCCGCTTCACATTTAACAAGCTCCTTCCAGTGTATGTGTAAACATAATAAAAGGTTCAGATTGCTTGCACTGTAGGGGCACTTTGCTTTCTTATCCCAGTCCTAAACAGCACAGCTACTGTGGGTTTTTGGAAGCAGTGTGGATTTCACCACCTCATTCAAAACTGTTTTTTATAGACAGTGTCAGAGTTTGATCCAGTCATTTTTACAAGCAGTTCTTTGTCTGCATGCAAAGGACCATTCACTTAAATGAAGTGCTGGGATTTGCCCCCTTTGCTATAAATCAGAATGTGATCTGGCTGCACCCTTGCCAGAAATGATTACTTGTGTTAAACTGAGCCAAAAGGCCTGGCTTAAATCTGGTCCACTGAGGGCCAGAAACAGAAGCGCAGTGATTGATGGTGTTTTCCTTCATGCTGGCTTCTGTTTGAACATGCTGGAAAGCAGTAGCCTTGAACAAGATAGATTCTGGGTTGTCACTGATGCACTGGGTAAAACAACGCTTTGCTAATGGTCTTTGTGTTGATTCCATCTCTCACCCAGCTGGCTGAGGAGCTGCAGAGCAAACCACTGAGCAGTGAGATTAGAGAGCTGTTGAAACTCCTTGCAAAACCCAATCTCAAGGTGAGGATGAGTTGCACCTGCGAAGTGCCTTCTGCGTGGGTGTGTGCATCTGCTTCCTTGGGTTGGGTGCGGATTTGTCTGCTTTAACAAGTGCTATGTAAGAATGTATGTAGTGTTAATCAGAAATACCTGTGATGGAGAAACACATTTAATGTTGCCTATAAATTACTATGCTGTTACTAGTACTTATAAAAGGAATCACTTACTTACAAGGGATATTCAAAGAAGTAGATACTTAATTTTCTTTTTCTTTTGCTATCATTTAATGCATGTGCTTCGTAAATTTGTTACAACCGTGCTTTTACTGAAAGTTGTCAGTCATATTGATTTAACTGCATCACGCATAAGGAGTGCAGCCTGGTACTTGGGACAAAATTCATGATGGGTAATGTTTTTAAAAACATCTAATTTTGAAAACTTTTTGTAAAACTCCTGGGATTCTCTGTGGTGTTTTTGAGGAACTTGATACCTTTTATCTGACAGTAGACTATAGAACCATTGAATCACTGAGGTTGGATGGAGGTTGTCTGGTTCAACATGCTGCTCAAAGCAGGGTCAATACTGAGTTCAGTGCAGGTTGCTCAGGGCTTTCTCCCATTAGGTCTTGGAAATAAATGCATGGGAACAGACATTCTACAAAAACTCTGTGTGGCCTCTTTCAATTTCTAATCACCCTCCTAGTGAAAACTGTTTCGTTATATCCAGTCTGAACCTCCCCTGTGTATTATTGTTGATGCACAGGATCGTATTATTTTTCCATTGTTAAGAGAAAGAAGACTTTAGCGCTTTAGATGCATATTGTAATAGTAATTAAATGCAGCAGTTGATAAGTTGAAATGAAAACTGCGGAGTGGAAAGGAGCTCCTTTTAAGATAGTTGCTCTTTTGTCTTACGTGTAAAACACTGATCTCAAAACCTGAGAAACTATGGTATCTTTGAAATGCTGCAAAATTTTAAAGACCAATTACACCTTTTTGAAGATTTTTGCACTGTTGTTTTTTCCATAGTTTGTAAAGTGACAAGCTGTTTTTTCTTTGAAGGGGTAAGTAATACCAATGGCATATTAGAAGAGGAATTGTTGGTGCATGAAATTGCAGAAATCTTAAGCTTCACTGAAGGTATTTCCTTAGTGACTGTCCATGTGTGCTTCATACTTCTAAAGCTTTGGTGGGTTGAGTCTGAAGACAGCTCATGTGCCACAACCACCTCTCTCCCTCTCCTTTTCTTGCTTTCTGTCACTCATTCCCTCATGCACTCACTCACGCTGTCTGTTCCTTGGTAGCAGTGAAAGGCAATGTGATAATCTTAGTGGGATTTCAGGGAAACAAGTGCCTTCCCCTCGGAGTGGTTAATGTGATTGAACAACTGCAGTAACTTAGCAAATGTCTTTCTTGGCTGCAGGGGGAGATGGCCAGCTGCAGGGTACCAAGCCCTTTGCATGGCCAGACTGCCTAATCCTGCACAAGGTGCATGTTTCCCTGCCTTGCAGGAGCCTTGCAGGTGCTTGTGTGAGGTAGGGGTAAGAACTGACAGTATGCAAGGTACTTTTGCTTGTCTGTTATCTTTTCCCCTGCCATGTCATGGCAAACATGCCTCAGAGAGATGATAAATTATCACTGCTCCCTCCTCCATCACGTTGACCAGGTGACTGTACTGCATTCAGTCAGAGGCTGTAGCTGAAATTCTTCTGTTGATCTCCCCTGCTCTCTTTTGGACAGAAAAGGAAAGGAAGGACGTTTTTGGGACTCAGTACTTCCAGTTTCTTCCCAGAGATGTCCTAGTCCCTTCAGTTGTATCTGAGTTTATGCCGTACATTGCGTAAGTTTTTCTAGCCCTTTGCTATTAGATTTATGGCTAGAGAGGGTTTGTTTTGTTCTAGATTCCTGGGACAAAATGATGGCTAGAACAGCTCTTTTTCTCACACCTGAAATTACTTGGGATAATTGATCTATCTTTTCCAATGATGTTCCATAGACTTTATCTAAAAACATACATGGCTTAATTTGGGATTGACTGAAGGTGGCTGTACATTACTTTGCAGGCGAAACTTTCCTCTCCTGACTGGATTTATAACTGCAGTGTTAGCTGGAGCCAGGAGAGCTTCCACTTTCCTACAGCTCTGCTCTAATGTTTATGGCATGGTGAAGGATGGTTAGGATTAGTTTATTGCACTGCATCACTGCCTCCACAATTCTGATGGTGTAAGGGGACAGGTCTACCAAGGTGTTTGTAACTTTGCAGGTTTGGTTAGTGGGCCAGAAAAGGCTGGGAGAGGTTTCTAATCATGTCTGATTAGATAAATATTTCTATATTTTAATTCTGTATTACAAAATTCTTTTGTTGAATTTATTTCTGAGTGTTTGCATCTGATGAGTAAAACTTTGACAAGTTTGTGGTGCTTGTCATTTTCATCCACAGAGAAGTTTTCTGAAGAAGAAAGTAGCTTCTCTGAGGCAGTTGCATTTATCATACCTGAGGTTTTCAAAATGTCCTAAGAGTAATTGCAAGGTTTTGTCAGGTGCATTTTCTTTTGAAAAGAAAAATAAATTGGGTATTTCTAGTCTTCTAAAAACTGCATGAAGTATCCAGTTACTGAGTAGGTTTTTTTTCCCTGCTCTCAAATGTGGCATCACTTACCATAATTAAATGAACTAATAATGGTTGTGGTTTATCTTTTCTGATTAAAACAGAACTCTGGAAGTAAAACAGAGCACGTAGCTCTGGGAAATCAAGTGAATTTGTTTGACTGTGTGTTAGACATTTCATTTGTGTTCTGGATTTTAAATATAATTGTGCATTGTGGATACAGGCCAGCCACACTTATTATTTTAAATTTCTAGCACCGAATAAGGACTTAGAGTTTGCATCCTTTAATCTTGCTTTACCTTGTTAAAGATATCAAGAAATAGAATAGTATTTCCATACCCTAGAACCTGAATCCAGTTGAATACTGTATTTTATTTTTAAGCAGACCAGAAATTAGCTCTTTGAAAGAGAATTATGGAATAATCTGAGTTGAAATGGATGCATAAGGATCATCAAAGTCCAACTCCTGGCCTTGCACAGGACACCCAAAGAATCACACCATGAGCCTGACAGCATGGACCAAATACATTCAACTGTCAGGCTTGGTGCTGTGACCACTTCCATGGGGAGCCTGTTCCAGTGCCCAAGTACCCTCTGGTATCCAGCCTAAACCTCCTGACACACCTTCAGGACATTCCCTCAGATCCTGTCACTGGTCACCACATAGAAAAGATCGGTGTCTCTCCCTCCTCTTTCCCTCATGAGGAAGATGTTGACTGCAGTGAGGTCTCCCCTCAGTCTCCTCCAGGCTGAACAGACCAAGTTCATCCGCTCCTTACATGGCTTCACCTCCAGACCTTTCAGCAGACAGAAACTGCACTTTAGGATATCTAAAATACATTTGCAGAGGGCAGGGCAGGCAGACCCAAGCCTGATCTGCTGGCATTTCAAATCACCCAAACACGTCCTCACTTAGGTCCAAACGCCATTCTGACCAGAGCTACGCAGCACTGCCCACAGGCTGGCCTGAGCCTAAGTATATATGTGTGTATATATATATATGGTTTTTATCTTCAAGGTATACATTTTGTTGCAATTTAATAAAACTAACCAAACAAAATGCCTGTGCACCTCACACATAAACACAACAATGTAAGTTTCAATACATTTAGTTCTGGTTATTTACCATCATTTTAACTTTGACATGTTAAACTCTTAAGATGTTTTTTAACATGAAGACTAGAATATATAGTTGGGATATACATGAGGAAACAGTATTTCTGATTTAAGAGAAGACACTCCTGTGAGTGCTTTTGTACAAAATATGAATACCATAAAGAAATATGTATTCTCATCTTTAGTAGTTTGTAATTTGGCAAAACTAAAAGAATTTATGTGACAGCAAAAAAGAATGTTTTTAAAGAGGAGAGATGTACAGAATTCTGAAAATAATGACAACAAGTTTAAAAATTACGATGCACCACCAGTGCAACTGAGAGAGATGTCTGTATAGAAATTTGGGGTTTTTATGAATCTGGAAGTACTGCTGTTGAGAGCACTGTCCTGGGGTGACTACAGGGAGATCTGATTGTTGGGTGAAAACCACCTGTAATGTGGAATACCTACATACCACTGCTTGCTGAATGTCACTGCTACTGTTTGTACATAGCTGTATATATGTATATATATATATATGTATGTATGAATGGGTGTGTGTAGAGTTAGAATATATTAGTTTGGACATTGAGCTGACAACACAGGATAAAGAGTGGAACGTCTTGAGGTGACTTTATGATGTTGTATCCCCTATTGCTGCTCTATGCCCAGACGTGAATCTTGTGCCTTTCTGTGCCTTTAAAACTGGGTGCGTGAGAAAGAAAAAAAAAAGCCAGGCAAACTTATCAAAGCAGCTTTGTGTTCAAGGACACAGATACACACTCCTCTGCGTGCTCCTGCGGCAGCAAGAGCAGAGGAAGCACCCTTCCTTTTTTTTTCCCAAGCTTTTTGGCTTTTTCTCAGGAGCGAGACAAAGAGTTAAAATTCTTTGCTGTTTATCCGGCTCACTAGCTGAGGCAAGAACTTTCCTTGGACTCTTCTGCTCTAGTCTGGATCACCAGCACTGGGAGGTGATCACCAGCCATGGCCTGGAGGGGCCACACCCCAGCTCCAGAGGGAGAACAGCCACATCTACAGCAGGACTTTGAATTTTACCAGGTTCTCTCCACAGCGAGAGGTTTTATTAGTTAGCGTTATTCTTTTCCCATGTGTTTGTTAAATAAATAGGTTTTTTCGCTCTTTCACTTTCTTCCGAGGAATATTTCTTTCCCAAACCTGGTTGGGGAGGGGTGGCTGAAACCTGCCTTCTATCAGAGGACATTCATGTTGGACGTTCCTCCAAATTTGTCTCAAACCAGGACAAGCACTAAACATTTTTTTAAAATTAGTATATTGTGTAGAAAATATTTTTCACTCTTATGCAATTGTGTAAATTGGAACATATAATTGGAAGACTAAGATTCAAGATGCTAACAAAAAATACACCTAAAAGGGAATTTAATTTTCGCTATTTAATGAACATGTCACAATCAAGTTAGCAAAATGGTCTTATCTGTTAGTAGGGGTGGAAATGGAAAGAAGCAAAGCAGTCACTAGAGTAACTCTGTCAGTAACAGGGCAGAACTCCCGTGGGGAACACTGTAAGAAAGAAGATGTACAAATGACAGATGATCAAGCTAAAAATGAAAGACTTTAAAGCTTCCAAATTCTTCTTCCACATTTAATTAAAAACTGTCTGAATGATTAGGTTTCAGTTCCTTTTCTAACAAGCTGGAAAAAGCTGTGTTCTTTTTGGGATGGTGCCATGACAGAAGAGCATAATTGTTATTTATTTTTAAAATTATTTGAAAAACTGAAACAAATAACTATAGGAATTAACATATTAGGCGCTTATTTTATTGCTGTGGCTGTAAACAAAAAAGAATGTTAAAGAATGAACCATCTTTTAGTCTATTGAACAATGTTATCCCAATTATACTAACTTTGAGACAGGCTTGGTATATACTGTTCAGACCTAAATAACTTTTAACTTCGGGTTTATAACAGCAATCACATTTGTGGTCATTACATACCAAAATAAGCAATTTACCATTGAAGTTAATCTCTATTAGGATAAATTAAGTGTGGTTTAAATTATGTAAAATATGTCCTTTGTGGTCATTGGTGTAATGGGCAGAACAATAATTATTTCAAAAGCTAATGCCACTGTGCTAAAACTATTCTAAAGAATGTTTATACCTTTATGACCCAGAGGAAAGGAAGCTGTTCCAATGGTGGTTCTGCCTGTTTCAGTGGAGTTTATCTTCTGTGTGCTGGAAGGTTTGCCAGCTTCTAGTCTGAAACATAAACCAGGTCCCTAAACAAGGGCACCAGGCAGGACTGTGAATGAGTTCAGTGCCTCCTGGTGCACCAGAATGTAAAGTATTTGGGTCACTTTGGGGCACTGTACCATAGAGGGAACAAGAGGTGGACATGCAGTATTTTTCTTGTTTTCTCTTTGATTACCATAGAATGACCAGAATTTTGGAAGTAACTTTAAGATAAATTGCAGAGTGAAGGAAAAACTGCTCTTGTATGATTTGGAATGTTACTGTTCATACAAAATACAGATTCTTTGTTTTAAGTTGGGCGAGTGGGGGGTTGAACTTCTTTCAAAAGGCAAAGATGTGTACACCAGTGAATTGCAAGTAGAGTTTATGCTTGCTGCTTTATTTGCAATTCATTTGTGGTACACTTGACTTTCAGTTTCACAAAATAGTTTACACTTGTAATTATTTTAATCTAATTTCATGTTTTTGGCTTTCCTTCAGAATAGAACCATGAGTTAAACAAAACTAAAGCTGTAGATAATGAAGCTAGGGCACTTTGTTCTTCATATACATGCTTCATATATTTGATTAGGTTTCTTTAAAAACAGAAATAGTGCTTTGAGCATGAAGCATACCTTTAATGTTGTCCTGTCCTGTTCTGGTTTTCTTACACTTACTGGGGAGTTTGTAAATTCTACCCTTTATTTCATAAACAACTGCTGATACCATCATTTCCTGCCATCTGAAGCTTACTGGGTTTGCATAGTGGCCTAATAGACTGTTCAAATCAAAGTGCAGCTTGTTCTGTTAAAAAAAAAACAAACATTTTAAGCCTTTATAAGCAGAGCCTTCTAAAGCTGCCTTACAGTAACTGGTGAAAATCAACAATATAAATTAATGTCCAGGAGACTGTGGGCTTTTTTCTGCAAGAACTTTAACATACAAAGCATGGAAAGAAAATACTGCACTATAATAATATAAAACAAAATCCATTTTTGCTTTGAAAAGTTCATGAAGCATTTCATGTAGCATGTAATTAAAAAAAAATAAAGTTAATCTAAACTTTGTCTTCTTTCCAACGTTTCCTTTGTAATTAGACCTGCCGAAGATTTTCCGTCAGGGCTTTTTCACTGAGCTATGTGTTTTCTGCAAAGTCAACATTTTCCACTGGAAATGGTTGGGATTTGCCTACAACTATTCAGGTTCTGCATCTGAAGAACTCAAATAAAAACTTCAGGTCCATCAAGATCTGAGCTACGTTTGGGCTGCTACTGTATGCTAGGCACTTGGGGGACCTTTTGGCCCTGTCCTGTTAGAGACCTGTCTTCCCAGATGTACCAATGTTTTCTACTTTTGCACATGTCCTGGGAGACTGTTGTCCTCTTTATGAAATATTTATGCTCACAAATGGTAAAACAAACTATAATATCTGTTTAGGAAGCATTTACTTAGCAGTGGTCTGCGAGATGTATTGGTAGGAGTGGTTGTAGGAATTGTGCTCATATATTAAGAGATTTTACTATACAAACACTTTAAATTTATTAATATGGTGAGCTGGAGTCCAGTGTACTTCATATGTCAACTGTAAAGTTACCTATATAACCCTTACTTGCAAAATCAGATGCCATTAATTTGTAAACCTGCAAGAATGTGCTTGATTTTTGATGGTATGCTGTGAAATATCAGCAGGGAGGTAGAACTATTTATTTTTCCCCCGGAGTAATAGGTGCAAGTGACTGCAACAGTCAGCAAGGACCACAGCATTGATGATTTGATGATGCTGGTTGATGGATAGATAGCCCATAGATGTTCTGAGCATACCAGCCATGAAGCTGGGGCAGAGGGGACAGTGCTGGGAGACTTTTGTTGGCAAATGACTGAAATCCTTCTGCCCAGTGTCTCGTGACTTTAAATTATTTGCCACTTTGGGAAGCTATCCATCACATATTTTGGCAACCAGCTGGAGGAAAAACATATTTTATTTGTAACTCTTTTCAGCTTTAGACCTTGACTTCCGATTTCCATTTCTGCTTGCACCCATAATTAAAAAAAAATTATTATAGAAATCTCTTCTGGATAAGGAGAGCTGGGAAAATATGTTGCTGTCTTTATTTTTGGAATGCTCATATTACTGGGATGGAGTAAGTAAAACAAAAATGTAATGGCAAAATACAATTTTAAAAACAGCAAGAAAAGCTGTTGATTTTTCACATCTGTCAGGCAGAGAAAATCATGAAGTTGTGGCACACTTACTGTTGTAGGAACTTATATATAACAATATACGACATATTAGAAGCATAGAGATAAAATGAAAGAATATGCTGCATGAGTATATTTAAGTAACAATCATCATGTTACTCTGGAAATGCTCTCAGGTCCATCTGGTGATAACTCGGCTCATGTCCAGTGCAGAGTTTGTCTGTCGATCTTAGACATATGGATATGAGAATGCTCACTAGCAGCCAACATATAATAAACAAAGTGATAGATAACATAAACAAAAGTGAAGCCAGGCAGGTTGGCAGCAGAAAATATAAAATCTGAAAAGTAAATCAAAGAAATTCTTTGGTTATATATACAAACTTTCTGACATGAGGGAATCAACTCTCACCCACCTAAGAATGTTGAATTGCATACATGTAACTACAGCATTCAGATACAGAACATAAAAGTTGGCAACATTGCTAAAGCTGGTAATTTAGAAGGAGGAACAAATCATGACAGATAAAATCATATCCCTTTCAAGTAGAAATTCCATTCATCTACTGAAAATGGACTATTGAAATGGAGAAACTGCACAATATGAAGCAAGTAGTCCCTTTTTTTAGATGTCATCTTTTTATGCTGCTTTTTCCTTCAGTGGTGTTTTTCCTTTGCACTTGCTGGACCATATTGTATTTGAATTCTCCGTTCAACAGTCTCCTCTTTTCTACTTGATTTTTTGTTAGGTTCCCATGTAGTATGAGTACTCTGTAGCTGAATTTAAGACCTCCTTATCATAGATGAATACATGTTATTATTTTCTGGAGGAATTAGGTTTATTCAGATTCTTTTAACCTTTTGGATCAATAGATTTTTTTCTTTTGAGGACTTCAGACACCATGTCAATGTCAAATAAAGGCTGGGTCATTCATAAAGACACTTTTTCAGAAAAGGCAACTGCATCCTCAGCTTTTACTTTCTTTAGTTTATATTTTCATATGATTTCTTTGGGATGTCTTCGGATGGTTTTAAACCAAGAAAAGGTACACTCTATCCCTGTAGACACTTAATATTCTCAGGAAGCTGCCATTTTTTCAAAAAAGAAATTGATTAAGGATTGCCAAGATATTGAAAGAGTGCTGCTGTCTCGGCATTTTCCACTCTGAAAACCATTTATTTGTATTCTTGGAAGTTACTTAAACAGGGCTTCGAGCTTCAAGGACACTTTAGCTACATGAATCATGTTGCGAATGTAAAACAGACTGTTCAAATTCTTCACTATTGATTTAAAATCAGAGCTTTTTTTGCTGTTATCCACAACTGAGGGAGAACACAGGGCTATCATCTGGAAGGGTATTAACACCTTTACCAGATGACATGGATGGAAGGACTGCATGTTTCTGTGAACACTGAGAACCATTTGACTTGGGAAGCATCTCCAGGGGCTGTGAACATTGAGCCAGAGGAAGCGGGGGTCTGAAGATGCAGAAAGTTCATTTTTCTGTTGGCTGTTGCCGTCTGGCTACCAGCTGCAGGTAAAGCCATCAGTTCAGAACAGTGAATCTGAAATCAAGATACAGCATTTTCAGGCAAGGAAATTACCCTTTTGTGAAAGGAAGTTCACATAGTCATGAATAAAGTCCAGCATAGTAAAGAGGAAAAAGTTATATATACTGAATATTTATCCAACCGAGATGTTGCTGTGCTAAGATCATTAGTCTACGGTAGATATTAAGAACTCAAAACCACACATGTACACAGTATGTGTTATTGTTTTGAACCACTGCTGTGACCCAGCTGCATCAAAGTCAGATTGGAAGAGAAAGGGATTTAATTGCCAGCTGGACAAGCTTGAACTAGAAGGCAACTCTAGTTTAAGTACAGATGGGACACTTGCAAGCATGGAATGTTATTTTCTCTTTTGTACATATGTAACTACTGTCTTCTCATACAATGTATGATTTCTGGATATTTTATAAAGAGTATATAGGAAAACGTATCATTTGAAGGATGGAAAGAAGCAAATTAACCCAGATTTTTTTACCTCTTACTTAGTACACCCATTGGTTTCCTGATAATGAACACAAAATTACGCTTAAGCTAAAGGACCTTACTTAATTTTTCTTCCCATCCCTGTCAAAGGTTTTTGCTTATGTTGATTGAATAGTGTGAGTGATCCTCAGTAGCAAAAGCAAACTGAAGTTAACTGATTTCTTTAACATTATTTACTCTATATATTTAAGTTGGGAATTTTGTACAGAACAGAAAATCCCAGATTTCTTTTGGAAAGTGATTAGATTAGTGCAACATCAGAAAGAATAATACTACTTCTCTGCTTGATATGTGATTACTATAGCTTGTAAAAAATGTTTCTTACTCTTACTCCAGCCATCCTCTGGCCACTTCAGCAGCACAACTGAGTTTCTCCTGCCTGTAGTTTTATTGATTGCTTCTGTTTCTGGGTTATACTTCATGCTTTAGCCAAGCTGGAGAGTTCAGCTAATGTGATTATTCTTATCTGCTAATTGAGATGCCTGTTCTCACCTGCCTTTTTGTTCCCTTGTTAACCCTTGTCTTGCGTCACAGTTAGAGTTGCACATAGTCCCTTAGCAGGTGGTGATGGTGGTGAAGAGACTGCCATGTGCTGTTGATTTCTGATGACTGCTTTACCATGCACTGGCCAGCATCTGTATGCCATCACCATAGTGTTTCAGCTTTCTGCTGGTGTATTCTACTGTTTTCTAAATTCTTGCACATGTTTGGCTTTTATGACTCTTGTGCTTCCCCTTCCATTCTGATGCTCTTGATGGTCTTTCTTTCAGTGATTCAGTCTTCTCCCAGCTCTTCCAGCTTTTCTTCTTTGGTATCTGTTGCTGGATGACATCACTTACATTATTTTAATTTTATACAAGTTACTTATAAGTTACTCTTGCCAATCTTGAATAATTTTCTCCACCAACATTTTCATCCTTTTTTTATTTCTTCTGTAACCTTATCTCAAAGGAAAGTATAATATGGCTTGAGCTCTCTGGAGGATGAGCTCTGCCAGGTGAATTCAGGGGCACATTGCTGTGGTTGCTGATAAAGTTACTTTTCTCCTCAAGTGAAACTTTTCTGTGCCAGTTTCAGTGGCATTTACTGGCACCATGGCAAAGCAAAGAGGTGGGAAAATGTCTGTGTCTCACCTGATGGAGTTCAAGCTGAACTGCCAGAGAAGGTGGCTGGTGCTAATGATCCAAGCTGTGTGCTGGGACAGCACAGTCATGGGCCATTTTGTTCCATTTTGCTGACTGTGCTGCCAGGGCAGTAATGTGCTCCACAGGCAGGGTCGCCAGCCGCTGGGTTGGCAGTGTCGCACTCTTGTTGCAGCTGTTGGCTCTCGTAAAAGTTGGTTTGAGTTGCTACAAAGTTTCTGTTGATGACTATTCAACATTTAAACTTCTAATAATGTTTTTTTTTCCATGTACTATTAAAAAAGAGGCTGCTTTTGTTTCTTCACCCATTCTGTTTTGCTTCTTTAACTTACCATTTTCTAAAATGCTTTTCTGGACTACTAAATGCAAAGTATCTATGAAAAATAAAGCCCAGATGGAGGTTTTTTTAAATAATGAGAATTAAAAAACATAAGGAGCTGTGTCCGTGAATCAGGGGCTACTGGTATATTTTTACTCTTACAGATCTCAAAATATAAAGAGAAGCAAAAAATAGTATGAAATTTGTCATTGTTTTAGAAGAGCAAAAATGTAGTCAGTCTAGTTAAGTGATACACATTTTTCAAAGTGTAGTACTGTTTTCATTAATAACATTCTCAATTTAAATAAACATTTGAAATTTCAGAACAGTTTAAGAAAAAGAACTTATAACATTTCCAATGTCAGATTTTCTTTGTGTAAGTTGATAGTGTAAAATTTCAATTTATAAACTGTGAAATGATCAGTGATAGTTTTAATATGAAAAATACAGCACTAGTTATTAGACATTTCAGACGTCCAGTGAAAGTATTCATTTCCAGCTAGATCATGTCTAAGAATTTAGCTGAACATCAATATTTATATTTAGGTAGTTCAGGAGTTTGAATCATACCTTCTTTCAAGTTCTAAATATGGACCATGTTTACATTAGTGAATCATAAGCATAGAACTTAGAGCTGAAATAAAATCTTTTTCTCCAGAGGTGATTAAATATACATGATGGATCCTATGTACATAGTTCCAAAGAGCTGTGTGTTTGAAAACAAAACCAAAGCATAACCAAAAAAAAAAAAATTGGTATACACTTCTTGCAGTTTCCTGTAAGACTTAAAAAATGAATTAGTATCATGGAAATGAATCTGTTCTTCATTTCTTATGTATGAAAAGAAAACATTGCTACCTTTACATTGCCTTGTGCATGTAAATCTTGTTCATCTTAGGATCCAAGTTTTATTTCTTGGCACTTGCTATTTGTTTATTTTTAAATAAAGTCCCAACCTTCTCTATACACATCTAGTCTGATATATAGTTTTTTAGACTATAATAATTGAATGGTACAAAGATTCTGCTGAAGATCTGTGAATACAGTAGTTTCTTCAAAACATACGACTCTCGAGGACAAACTGATCACTTCTAGTTGAACACGTTAAGTGAAATCAAAATGGCATTTTAAGTTTTGTTTGCAAATTAGTTCTTGCCCGAAGTCTGTGCTGATGAATATTTCAGAGCAACTACAGTGGACAGAGAGTAGTGTGTTAAAAGCAGTGATGGAAGACAAGAAGGAAAGAAATCTTAGCATGTTCACTGTATATCATAAACAAGTTTGTGATGACAGAAGCTCTTCTGAAAGCTTGACTGAGAAAAGGCTCATCGTTTCTGGCATTCCCACTTTTATCTGAAATATGTATCTTTGCACTGAGATAAAGTAGTGCTGGAGTTTGAGGAAAAGATTTTATATTGCTAATTGTAGTACATTGTGGTTTAATATGTTTTCTGGGAGAAGAAAGGAATGGGTTGATAAGTTCCAGTTGTTGAGAAGTTGAAGAAAAGCATCATAAATACCAGGCATTGATTGGTATTGGCTTGTAGCACTTGGGATGCATCGTTGTTCTGTATGCGGTATCCAGGAGCCTGATCTGGCAGTCAGAGCAGGGAAGTGTCTTATTAACACTGGTGGCATAATTCAGTGTAGAAGTGGACAGAATCTGTTTTGCAAGTTTCATTGTCACGGGCAGGTTCTTTTGAACATGTTTTAAGTGTCTGCCTTTTACTCTGGAAATGGTTCTTTATTTTCATCTGTTTTCTCTGTCTGCCTGATTGTTTTTAAACTGCAATATAGAACCTCATTAAATTGAACCAGTCCATGAATGCGCCCTAGCTTTATGTGGAAAAATGTAATTGCAGAAGACTAGTTTTAGAAGACTTAACTGTAAGTAGCCTGAAGTAAAAGCAAACAACTACTTTTTTTTTAGTGTATCTTTGATATTTCACATACATCTTTAGAGGACTGCATGTGATTGCATGGCTTTTACATATGTAATGCATCACAATAAACATTTCCAGGAGGATCCATAATTGCTAGCCTGAGGTTTTTAGCTCAGATCTAAAGTAAAACCGATCTTTTGTTGGAGGGAGACAGTAATTTCTGATGGTAAGTAGTATAAATTCATAACAGTTATTGGGAAGAAACCCAGAAATAATTCACATGTTGAAGTGTTTTTATTAAATTGTACAATGTGTATAAAAATTAGTAAAACAATAGTAATTTATCACGAAGCAGGCACCATCTTCCTGTGTGTTTATTTTGTTGAAGCCCTAAGTTTAAATTTAAACTTCAGAATTTGAAGATTACCACGTGCTCTTTGCCTTCAGCTTTTTGACATGGTAGCTTGTAGCATTAACTGGAAATTGTTTTCTGTTGTTAAAAGTTTCCTCCATTCAGAAAAAAACCCCCCTGGAATAGCATAATGGAAATGTCATGCTTTTTAAAAACATTTGTGTTATCCTTGAGAACACAGAGTTTCTGGTCATTTGTGTACTCATTTAAATACTGTCCACCTATTACTAAGTAGCAAGGAAACTGGCATTAGAGAAATGTAGCCGTTTTCTGTCCTTTATTAAGAAAAGCTATTAAATATTCAGGTATTGAGAGGAAACTACTTGAAAACAGAAGCAACTGAAAGCAGTAGATAGAATTATACATATGGCTGTTGCTGTTATTTGTGGTACAATGTACAGTTTTCACTACAAAAGTTAAAGCATCACTTAACCATTTTTCACCAGTTTACAAGGTATTACAAATAATGAAGACCTTTCAAAATAGAAAAGAATTTCAGGAGTTCTGTATATAGAAAGAACCGTGAATTTTGTGTTATCACTGAGATGTTTTTTAGCCTTAGGAGAATGAGCTTTCTAATCTCCTTTGCTTTTCAAGATTCTTTATTTCCTGAAAGTTCATAAATTATTTTATTTTTAAGATGGAACCTTTTTTCAGTCTTTGTTAAGGTTTTCTTTGAAAAATCTATTTTTCAAGGTATGCATGAACTAGAGAAGCAACAGAGAAAGAATGGAGGCAAGAAAGACATGCAACAGGTGGTTGATAAGCACCTGTCTAAACCAAATTGTTTCAGTAGTCTGTTCCTCAATCTCTGTTATTAATTCCACAATAAATTAAAAATTCCCAGGATAATTTGAGGCTCACATGAAAGGAATCCAGTAACCAGGTAAGCTTTCAGAGCTCCTGTGAAAGGAATGGTTGGGCAACAGCTTCATGTCATACATCTTGTGCTTGGACAGAAGTCTTGGAAAGTGCTTATTTTGTTTATTTCTTTCATAGGACTGCCTACTGTATTAAATAAATGTTTTACTTAGGGCAAGTATAATTATTTACTTACTTTTGGAGACCAAGGTCTTCTGTTCACCATTCTTGTAATTTCAAGCTAGCATGCAAAGCACACGGTGTTTTTGAATGTATGAAGACACAGTTCTCCATCTGCAATTTACTAGTTGCATACATTGTATATATGGAAACATATTCTTTATGGAGTTGTTTCATCAGTTTGAAATGAAGTAAAATTGTATACAAGAATTATATTCAATCTACTTGCATCACGGTAGTAGAGTCAGGGTATAAATAATATCGTCTGCTTTGCCTTCCCCAAACTTTTTAGATGCCAAATAATATACTGACTATTAATGTTTCCAGGCTTTGCTCTCTGTACATGATACTGTTGCTCAGAAGAACTACGATCCTGTCTTGCCCCCCATGCCTGATGATATTGATGAAGAAGAGGATTCAGTTAAAATAATTAGGCTCGTCAAAAACCGGGAGCCATTGGTAGGTAACTCTGTCTTTTGGTTTGGGGTTTTGTGTTTGCATGCAGGGTGGGGAGTGCTCAGATTATGAACGTGAGTGGGCGATATTAACTTGAAACGTGGATAGACAGATATTACGCATGATTGTTCGTAACATTAAGTACTACACTTGTGGCTTCCATTCACAGTCATTATTAGTAAAGCATATGAAATGAATAATAAGATTTTGATCATCATGGTGTTTAAGCATTATATATGTGGGCCAGTCTGAGCATTTAGATCAAATATATATTTGTCTTTTATCTTGAATTCAAATCATGAACTTTAAAATGAGAGACAGAGAATGAATCCCCAAAGAAATCTTGACCTGTGTTGTGAACTGTGCCTGTTTGCATTCATGTAAAAAAACATGACCCTTCAGTACACTGAAAAGAAAGCATGAAAACATATTTTAAAATACTTGAATTGAAATCTGGGCAAATTTAAGATGTCTGTTGTTGTACTTTGCATTATGAATACTAGAAAGTTAATATCTTCATGGGGATATCTGGAAAAATGAAAGGACTAAACCTAGGTTGTATTACAAGAATATTAAAATGCTTTACTGATTTGGTTATTTTTATTTGCTGTAGAGTGGGAGTCATCTTGTATAAAATTTAACTATGTTCTTTTTCTCCTGCAAACCAGTAAGGGCTTTGGTTTATGTTATACTGAGTATTTGTTTTAATGGACAGCAATCCTGGAGAAATACCTGCAAACTTACTTTGGGAAGGTCATCATGCTGTACTTGAGATGACAGTGGGAGGGTGCTGCTTCTGTTAGACATACAGGCGTAGGTTGTCCCACAGTCACAGTACAGATAGTATCTTACTATCACTCTAATTCATGATGGATTTCTGGCAAACAGAAAATGAGTTTTCTTATTGACTGACTGTAGGTGCCCATGGGCATAATTACAAGTTTGACCATATGGAAAGTTCTTACTTTGTTTTAATGTACTAAATACTTTTTCCTCAAATATTTAAATCACAGCTTTAAGCTTTTTATTTTTTTTTATCAAAGAAATTATTTGAGAAAGAAAGCAAGCTTGCTTTAGGATCTAGTATCAGATTATTCATTCTGAAAGGTATGTGGAGATTTGAACATACAGTATGAAATGAAGTCTAATTGAGCAGCTTATTTTTAGTGCTAATTAAAACACCTTTTTTTTTAATTTGTCAGAAAAAGTTTAATAAAATCTTAACTTACATAGTTTCATATTACAAACATGATTTGTTACTAAGACTTAGGAGTTAAATACCGTAAGTTAATAGTATCTCAAAATGGATTGGATAATATTAACTTTTAAAATAGAACTCAGATATTTTCTGAAAACTTCTATGAAATATATACATTGTATATTGGCTTTTGAGATTTTAAGCTCTCTTAAAGGGACAAAACCAGTTGCTTAAGCCAAAAGTTATCCTTGGGCTGTTCCTCAAATTCCACTCTTGCCTCCTCACTGCAGTGGGACACTGAGCTGTTCCAGATACCTGTGTGTCTATTTAAGCCCAGCCAGCAGCTTGTCCACACACAGCCACTCACTCATTTTCCCCAGTGAAAATGGGGGAGAGAATTGGAGGGATGGGGAGAGAATTGGAAGGATGAACATGAGAAAACTCGTGGGTTGAGATCGACAGTTCAATAGGTAAAGCAAAAGCTGTGTGTGCAAGCAAAGCAAAATAAGGAATTCGTTCACCACTTCCCCTGGGCAGGCAGGTGCTCAGCCGTCCCCAGGACAGCAGGGCTCCATCACTTGTAATTGTTTCTTGGGAAGACAAAAACCATCGCTCCACACATCCCCCCTTCCTTTTTCTTCTCCCATTTTATTGCAGAGCATGACAGCATGTGGTGTAGGATATCCCTCTGGTCAGGTGGGGTCAGCTGTCCAGTTGTGTCCTCTCCCAGCTCCTTGTGCACCCCCAGCCTCCTCACTGGTGGGGCGAGGAGCAGAAAAGCCTTGACAGTGTGTAAGCACTGCTCAGCAATAGCACATAACACATTATGCCTGTGTTATCAACACTGTTTTCATCACAAATCTAAAACAAAGCACCATAGGAGCTACTGTGAAGGAAATTAACCCTATCCCAGCCAAAACCTGTACAATCTCTTAAATCCACACTTGGCACAACTCTTGTGCTACAGAGGTAACACAGAGGGGGTTTTAGATCTTTTACTAGACACAACAGCAGCCATGGAAAATATAAAACATGTGAGCAAACTAATTTCTTTAGTTTAAGACTGCTTTGTTTATTTACCAAAGTGAAAACAGCCTTGCAATGGAATGTGTTGTAGACCTTTTTTTAGGAGGAGGCAAAGGGTGGGAGCTAATTGCAGCATACAAGTACTTGAGAGTGGGGAGCTCACAAGGACAATAAATTCAAACTCCTCAGCAGTGGAAGATGCTAAAACATGGGGCAAGGGTCACAAGGTGCAGCCTTGGGAGGTTTAGATTAAGAATTAACAGAAGTATTCCATTAGTTGGGAAGTCCAGCACTGGAGCAGACTAATCAGACACGTGGAATCTCTGCCATTTCTAAGGTTGTTCTTTATCTGCGTGGGAAAACTGTATTTGTGGTCTTTCCAGATCCTGAACCTATCTTGGTATTTTATTTTTGTTAGAGAAGAGTTTATGGTGAGTCCCATTACTTGTTCTCCAGGAAGAGTTCAAAGAATATAGTGTCCTCCTCCTCTTCTGTAATGCACGTTCAATCCATTTTAGCATTATTCATGTTCACGTCAAACATTAATTTCTTTGTGTCAGATTTACAGTGACTTATTATGACACCATCATGACAATACATAACAAACCTATTATTTCTGTCTTTGTCTTCTCTAGATTTTTTTCCCCTTAGGTGGGGGTGAGAAGAAACATGGATAGTAATTCAGATAAGGTCTTACCGAAATACAGCATGGCAGAATAACTAAAGACAGGCTTATACTATGTATAGTGGATCTACTGTTTTATGCTTCCAAAAGTTATTTTACTAAAGGAAGATACACCATGATCTATGTTTACTAAACTAATTATAATTTCATTTACTATTTATTTACATGTCTTTTTAATGGATTTTCCTTCAGAGCTTGCTCTGAAGTCTTGGATATTCTTAGTAGAGATCAAAGAGTCTCTCCTTGTTCTGTTAATTGATTCACTATTCTCCAGTCCAAAAGTCTGACTTGCACTTGCAACATTTTATCAGGATTCTACTTCTAGAAGCAACTGAGCTGGAGATTGGAGGTACTACACAATATTTTTACTGGGATAGAGATTGTCTGGTTTCTTGACTTGAAGATACTGAGCTATTTAGACTTTTCTTCCACTCCAGACACAGTCTCATATTCTATTTGTACCCAATCAGTAGAGATTGTTTTCCTGCAAAGCCATGAGCTTTACGTCAGTTGCACACCCTGGACATTCTGAATTGCATTTCCTTTGGATGACTTTCAACAGTACTCACTGTGAAGCAATTAGGCACTGTCTTAACTTCTTTGGAATATACCTAGCGACCCTTTTTATATAAAACTGCACCACATTTCCTCTCGTGCTTCTGTTCGTGCTTTTCTCTGAGTTAAGCACCTCACCAGTGTTCTGAGCCGGGGTTAATCATATAGTAATGAAGCCTGAGTTCCCAGGAGTAATCATTTCAAAAGAGAGGGAAACACATGGTTTGTAGGAGGGCCTTCTGTTTGCCAGATTTCATCAATTCAGAAGTCAGTGCTGAACTTTCCCCCAATTTTTGAGAGAGGTGTTTTAAACTTTTTGTTAATCCTTCCACAGTACTGGGTTTGGCAGTTTTTTAATGCTGTATTAGCAAATGCCATTCTAGCAGCATCTCCCTCAAGTGAAGTGAAATTGTATTACGATGTTTTATTTTAACAAAGAAATTTGGAACATCTCTGAACCTTGCATAAAGAGAAGTAGAAACATCTCTTTCCAGAGACAATCCAAAATTCACCTGTCTGTAACTGGGCTTTTTATCAGAAAGCTTGGAGAGCTTTTACTTATGCCTACTTCTCCAAGGCTTTTTCAGCCACAGCCCTGCTCCTAGTTAGCATTCCTGATATCCGAGATGAATAACCATACTACCAGGAGTTCAGTACCTGGCCTCCTACTACTTCTAGTTTCCAAATGTTTGGGAACCTCCAAATGTTTTCCAAAACTCTGGGTTTGTTAGAGCTGTTACTCTGAATAGGATGCTTCTTCACATTAAGATGGTTGCTTCTTTGTCACAAAGATTCATTTCACATAAATCTGGCCATTTGAAAACTAACCTCTATGGCGTGCTGTGTCTAGAGTCAAGAGGAAAATAGGCAGCTCCAGAGAATGACCCATGCCATCTATTTAAGATTCCTGACTTAATGAAAGGACGATTCATTCTCCAGAGCTACAGAAGTAGCCTGGACATGTAACTTGAACTATATACCTGATTTCCATAGCTGAACTTGGCTGAAATGAATTTTGGTGATTTAAAGGAGTCATTTGTGTGTTCTGTCCATGCAGATGCTACAGCTTTCACTTACCTCACACTCTTAGTCCCTATAGCTCAGTTCACATTAGTGGATGAACCTAGCTGGTTTTTGGTGGAACTAATTTGGACATAGGGTTAGCTTTAGTCTACATAGTCTACATAAAAGTGGACATCAACTTTTAAATAACTTCTCACTGTAAAGTAGGTAACTGATACTTGTATTTGCACTTTCAATAGAGAATGAATTAACATAAGGCTTATTGAAGTACTTATTTGCATTTATCATCTGCATGTGCTTTTGTTTAACAGAGGGATATGCAAAAATATTACTGATGTTTCAAACTCTCTTATTAGTAATATATTTTACAGGCTAGTTTTTCTTTCTTTAAAGATAAAGACTTAAAATGTTTATATTCTGGAACCAGCAGATAAATGGATGAACTAATAAAGCTCACATCTGTTAAACCCTGAGCAATGCTTATCACTGAGCAGTACTACATTAAAAATGGAGGGGAAAAAAAGGCAACTAAAAAACAGTGAAAGAGCCTTGCTGAAGGAGCTTGTATTATTTTTAGTGCTTTTGTATGGTATACCTTTAAGCATTTTCTCAGTCTGATCACCATATGGCTCCCAAACTCCTTATTTTTCCCTTTAAAAGTATTTTAAACTGAGCTATGCTATTACATCTGTATATGTCTCATTTAGGGTAACTTACACTTTTGGCTCACAACACCGAAAATATTTTCCAGCTCTCAAGGTCCAGTCTAACCTTCTTCCATTTTTAAAGCTCTAAATGAGGAGCTGCACTGCACATGTAACTGAAAGTACTGGAGCTGAACATCTTATAAGGAGAATTTCTTGCCAGATTATATATACCTCATAGTTTAAGCAGTGCTGGCAGCAGTACAAGAGAAGCTGCTTTTTCAGAAAATCAACTCCTCAGGTTTTCAAAAAGAAATCCACTTGTGTTTGATGATTTAAGAGTTCTAAATTGGGAGTAAAGTGGAATTTATAGAACCCCCTTTTTAATTTGTGTACTAAAGGTACAAATACATAAACTCAAACAGTGTTTTTCATGGACCTGCACATTCACTTTGGGTTTGCCACAGAGGAGCTACTGACAGTGAGCAAACTTGGGTTAAATAATTTTCCTGTCATTTTGAACTTGTTTTTGTCCTTTGCTTGAAAATTTCAATTTACCTGTTATCTTCATCGGGCCATCTTTCGCATCAGTTAATCTGTGCTAGGAAAATTAATTTTGTGCCAGTAGTGATAATCACATAGAGCATGAAGTGACTGTTCCACTTGGACAAGAGCCTTATTGTTACTTCCAGATGCTGTCTGGGTCAATAGTGTGGTCTTTGATTGCACGCAGGTTTTTTTCTAGGATCTGTCTAGAAAGCCCGGCAAAGTGAAGTACCACTTTCCAGACATCAGTGCGGGGCTGGGATGGTGGGTGATCACAGTGGAGGGCTGTCAGTCATTGCTTGCTGTTTGCATTTGATGGCATTTCATAGTGTTGACTTCTACGTAAAAGGCATAAAGCCTTTCTGATGAAGGCTTTTTCCTTGATTAATTAGGAGAGCCTGTTCTGTATGGACAGTGTAGTGGAAATGTCCTGTATTTATATTTGCCTCTAGCATCCTAAGGCTGCTTTTTTTCTTTTTGATGGATATATTCAGAAAAAAAATCCAACAAAATCCTTTTTACTTTAAAACAGGTAAAACATTCCAGGTATTAATAATAAACCTGAAATTAGTAGCTGTTGCTGCAAGGTCAGAACTTAATATTGAGATATAAGCTAGGGGGCTTAAGGCTGTTTAATATATTCCTAATGGTATGCAATTCTTTTTGCGCAGAAGTCCAGTAATGAGTTTTTAAAGTGAGATTAGCTGCAGCTAAGTCTATGTTTTTGAAACTCTCAGACTAATTTGAAACTGTAATGCAAACAAGTGCATGCTGATATAATTACATAATAAACAATACATAAGAATAAGGCTGGCAAATTGCAGAATTACTTTGCTTATAGATAGAATTTCATACTAATAAATTTAGCATGTAAAATGAAATGCACAAACATAGCACATCAGTTTTGCTGTGGAGTGCTGGCTGCTGTTGAAGTTTCAGTCAAAGTGAATGGTGACTGTTTTAATTTTTCTCTATTTGCAGTAAATGCAACTTGCATACAAAAAATGTAAATTAATCTCCCATTTTTTGTCTTCATGACTTGTGCTGAATTTCCATCTTAGAGGTAAAGGGAAACAAGTTTATTTATAGTCAGTGAGATTGCTAATTGTAGAAAAATCTCAGCTCTGTTATTTGTATAATTTTCAGCTTTATGTTCATGAAACACTTAAAAATTGAAGTAGTGATAAACGTGATGTTCATGTTTATTCTAAACAAATATAGCAAGGTAGCTATAAAAGCCATTAAATTACTCAAGGAACTTCCTTAAAAAGTACGTCTGTACCTTACTCCAAGCACAACCCTTCTCTGATGGAAGGAAATTTTAACCAGTGATGGCAGAGTGCACGTAGCACTCAGAGGTGAAGTAGTACTGTTCATTCACTAATTGCAAATATGGAAATTTTCAGGAAGTTGACTTGCCTGACAGAGTCCGTAATATCTCTGTTGATTAACAAAGTTAGAGCTATTGCAGGTAACTAATTAGATTAATATGGGAAAGTAATCATGTGCAGTTAAAAACCTGATGGACAAGGCATGCTTTTTTTTCTGTTGTTTTTTAAAAACAACAATCAAGTTTTTGAAAACCAAAACAAGTAACCTTTTTGGAGATGACTATGCAGTATGACTTACCTAGTTAAAATCCCCCTTGTTGTTCTGTGGATTCTGTCTCCCAGAAAAAGGCTAGCATTTCCTCCCTCGCTCTCCCAGTTCTGCCTGAAAGGACTGGCACTGCAGCTGAGGCAGTGGCTCCGTGCCTCCGTTTCCCTTCTCACTTGGCACTGCTGCTGCCTGCTGCTTCCCCATAACCTTGTGCCTCTTTTCAGTGCACCCTTGCAGTTCTTGTTACAAAGGCATTTTTCTCATCTAGACAGCTATTCATTGGAAATTTAACTACACAACGTCATTTTACCTCAGTGCCCTGAGCTGTCTATGTGTAATGCATGTAAACAGCCATGACTAACTCAGGAAATGTCCTCCTCTTCTGTGTTTCTGTCCTGTGAGTATTCCAGGTGAGCCCCAACATTCAGGGACACTTCTCAAATTTCTATTTGTTTATTGATAACACTGTAAACCAAAAGGATGATCAGTGGGTGCACAGCCAGTTCTGAGCATAAAGTGCAACAGTTATGAACAGTGATGTACCTTCTGTACCTGTAGTATGTTGTATGGCCTATTTTGATGTGGGAACAACAATGTATCAATTTGCAGCTGTAGTTTAGTTAAATTTTAGCAGCAGACTCATATAAGGTACACTGCAGTTACCATTAAATTCAAAAGCAAACTTTTTCCATCATTGTCCTTTTTTCTTTAAACCTGTGTACTCACAGAATGCATGAGTTACTTCTGACTGAAAAAGAAGACAGGTTTTAAGAGGACAGAAATAGAGCAACGTATTTTGTATATTCTTTTCATGAGCAAGTATCATGTTTGGCTTAATCACATATTAATACAATGTCAGCTTTTTGCCGTTTTACATAGCAAATGTTTTTTAGTGTAGTGTATTAAAATTATGCTGAGATTAACCAAATAACTTTGTTTTTCCTTTTTTTTTTACCTAAGGGAGCTACTATTAAAAGGGATGAACATACTGGTGCAATTGTGGTGGCCAGGATAATGTGTGGAGGAGCTGCAGATAGAAGTGGTAAGGTGTTGCTGTTTGGCACTAGCCATTCAAGTTCTAGAACTCAGAAAAAGATGAGATAAAATTACATATTTTGAAGAAATTAAATGCATCACAAACAGAAGTATTTGGGCTCTGGACAGTTTTCCATACTAGTAATTCAATACTGCTGAAATCATGCTGATTTTTTTCCCTAATTCAGTTGCAGCAAGGTATTTTTGAGTTAGTGGATACAGAGGGATTTTTATATATATGTCATGGTTTGTTTCCAGTTGATGACATCCACTTACAAATCATAGAATATGCTGAATTGGAAGGGACCCAGTAGGATCATCAAGTCCTACTCCTGTCCCTGTGCCAGACACCCCAAGAATCACACCATGATGGGATATGCCAACCTGCTGATGGAGGAACTCGGGGTGCTGACGTTATTTTATATTAGGACATCCATTTGGAGTTTCCTGTTAGTTTTCAAAATAACAGCACATCCTGGACCACCATTGTTTACTTTGGGATGCTCAGTGTCTGCAAAAACCTTATCAAGAAGTCCTGAATCATACACTAAGGTGTCTCTTTTCACTGAAGAAAATCTAGGACAGCTGTGTTTCACTTGTAGATGCAGTAATGGAGTAAATCTAGAGATAGATAGGTAGATAGATAGGTAGATAGATAGGTAGATAGATAGATAAATAGATAGATAGATAGATTAGCAAGCATTTGTGCCACAAATTAGCACTCCCAGCTTAAGTGATCTTTGCACTACTTGCAGCTGAGTAGCATTAAGAAAGTAGTATGAGTAGAAAAAGAATTGGCTCAGATATTTTTCAAACATCTGCATGAAAGTCTGGAAAAGTTGTAGAGAAGGTGGTGCTAACTTTTAGGAGGAAGAGAGGGAGGTGAGTTAACCAACCACCTTATCAAATTTGTCTGAGAGGACAGTAGCTGTTACATTCACCATATATTCCTGTTTTTAAGTTAGAGCTTGAAGTGTATGAACAAGGGAGAAACAAGCTGAATGTTAATGGCAGTTTTTTTGTAATACATAGCTACAGCTTCACAACTTCTCTTTTTCTTCTGTAGGGCTTATTCATGTTGGTGATGAACTGAGGGAAGTCAATGGGATTCCTGTAGATGATAAAAAGCCTGAAGAAATAATACACATTTTGGTAAATACCAAACATTTTAAAATTAATTTAGGAGAGTAAAGAAAAAGTAATTAGATTTATGATTTCTACTGTATTTCTTAGAAAAAAGAATATTCTACTATAATGTCTTTTCTTCCAGTGCCATCATTTACAAACCTGTAATTTCTCTTAGAGTGATTTTCCATGCATTACATATATATGCAATTATAGATTACTTGTAAAGAGTTAAAGTAATATTACAGTAATATTGCCATAAATATGTTGCAGAATGTTGCAGACTTCAGTTTATAATCTACAGTTTTTAAGGCCCACCGTGATCTGTTGAATTCAAACTATTTTAAATGTATTCATTAATAACTCATTAATAACTCATTGTCACTCCATTTGACAATTAATTAATAATACAGGTACTAGATGGACTGTATAAGTGGTATATGAAGATTTTATATTACATTGATTTATGGTATATAGCCATAGATATTATTCTGACTGTGCTCTTCTAAACTGCACAGCCTCTAAAGCCAGCCTGATTTCTCATTATTGCAAAAACACTATTGCAAATTAGGTAATTTAGACTTTTTTAGAAATATTTAATATTTTTACATCAAATAAATTGATGAGGTTCATGACAGCTCTGTTATTCTTGCTGTAGGCATTTCTACATACATAAATACCTTGCTGTCCTGCTGAATTGAGCAGCTGTCTCACAGTTTTGGTTCAGTAACTGAGATGATTCATTTCAAGTGCTAGCCTGCTGATATTCATTCTTGCTTTATGGTTTCATGTTCCCTACAGAACCATAGTTTCCTTCAAAAATTAATATCTTAAAATGTCTAGAAACAAAATACCACTAGAAAAGGTGTGAACAATTTGCCCATTTACCTTTTTGAGGTACAGTATAAACATCAAAAGCTAGTTCGAGCTTGTTTCAAAAGTAACGAAATTATGGATTGCAGTCCTACAGCGCGTGAAATAAGACCTTGGCTGCTGCCTGTCAAACAGTGAGCCTTGGATCGCAGACATGCCGGCAGAAGAATGTCTCGCTTGGTAGTGGACAGGCCTGTTTCCATTTTGCTTAAATCATTGGCTGTCTGTAGCACTCTGCTCGTTTTATGAAACTTGTCGGCTGCATGCAATAGTAGCAGAGCCTCCAACTGATTAGCACTTCCTTCAATAGCAAAATGTCACTGAGGCAGTGGGAATATATTGTGGTTAATAGGTAAAATGCAGCCAGACACACTTTAAGTGGGATATAGGGAAAGATGAATGGATGAGGTGGTTGATGATGGCTAACTTGTTTAAGATTTATAGTGGAAGGCTTTTTTTCCATTTAGTACACGTAGTCTATTCAAATATGTTTTTCTTTTCTAGTTTCTCAAAGTTGCCAAGAGAATAAATCCCCCCCCAATAGCTCTATATGATAAATATGGCACAAGCCTGTTTGAATTTTTCTATAATTTTTTTTTTTTTTTAAAAATGAAATGTTAGTTCGATTTTTCCAGGGATGTCCAAACTGTGCCAGAAGTCCAGCAGTTGCTTCTAATATGCATACATTTTAGCTGTAGCATTTTCTCCTGCCTTCAGTACAGAAGTGGGACCTCTGAACCTTGCAGGTCCCAGTTTTTAACAGTTCATCTGCCCCACCAGAGAAACAAATAAACCCAAGCATTTCAAGTGGATATTTTAATTTTTGTAATACAAAGTTTGGTTAAGTGAAGCTGTCAAACTCCAGAGATCATGCTTGGGAGAGGATATATATAGGCTCATTATATTTTTTTAAATTCATTTGAATTTCTTCATCTTCTAAGATTTCTTTGAAATGTATAGCTTAATTCTCAGTGCATTTTCTTTTCAAATGTTTACCAGGCTCAGTCTCAAGGAGCCATTACATTTAAAATTATACCCAGTGTGAAGGAAGAAATGCCAGTGAAGGAAGGCAAGGTAAGCAAGACTATTTCAGAAGCCATCACAGTAACTGATATGCTGAGGATATGTATTTTTTGCTTGGATTACAGAACCAAGAATGTGATTTATGCCTGTGGACTCAATTTTTGTGACATGATAATATATAGCACACTGTACACTTGAATACACAGGTGCTGAATTTATGGGTGGGTGTAACATGGTTCTTAGGCCTGAACTCTCAGCTGTGTAGTTGGCAGGTAATCTTCCACCTTCTGCGAGGACCTGGCTTGGTTCCTTCCATCGTTCAGTAGGTAGAAGGCACTCGATAGCATCTTGGTTCAATGGTATCTTCTCTTCTGTTCCTCATATGGGCACCCTATGCATCTGCAAAGTCCTGCTTGCCTTGAGTCACAGAGCCTTTACTCCATTGAGACTGCAGAAACAATGAGTTGAACATTGCCACATGAACTTCCAATGCTAGATATCCATAAGGATGTTTTGCAGCAGTAAATGTTTACATTATTTAGTTCGGTGGTTTTGAACAGTAGAAACAGAAGAGGGAGATACCTTCGGATTGCATTTAATATTTTGATTCTGAAGGTAAAACACTCTTTGTTTCAGATGTTTATCAGAGCCTTATTTGACTATGATCCTAATGAAGATAAAGCAATTCCTTGTAAAGAAGCTGGACTTGCTTTCAGAAAAGGAGATATCCTTCAGATCATGAGCCAGGATGATGCAACCTGGTGGCAAGCCAAACATGAAGGTGATGCCAATCCCAGAGCAGGCTTGATCCCTTCAAAGCATTTCCAGGAGAGGTAAGCTACTGAGAAGCATAATTTTTTTTTTTTTGGTAGTAGGAGAACAGACTTATTGCTGAGTTGTTAAGATAGCATAGTTGGCATGTGTAATGCTCATAGATTACATGGGTACAATAAACATGCATTTGCAGCAGGACAAGTGAACTTGGAAACATGTTGCTGAAATACTCTGGATTTCCTTATTTCTCTGGCTAGAATTAATAATGACAAAAACTGATAGGATAACACTGACCCAGACTGAAAGAAAAAACATATGGAAAATAGCACATCAGTATCTGTATCCACCTGATGGACTATGCAGGAATAAGAACTGCAGCAGGTTTTGGAGAGCTTAAAAAAATTTCAGGCCAGATTTAAATTTTTTAGATTGTGAATGGATTGCATTGTTTTAAGTTAATTTCTGATAAAATCTTCTGGATATTTTGCAATAGTTTCATGATATTAAGTGTTTATTAATTGCAAATTTGCAGTGAAAACTGAGGAGTTTGTGTCTTTTCCCCACCACCTCCCATTTTATAGGAGATTTGCACTAAGAAGACCAGAAGTGCAGGTTCAGCCACTGAAAATTTCCAACAGAAAATCATGTAAGTCTGTTAACCTGGAATAGAAATAATACTCCACATCTCTAACTTTATAAAATAGCAGTTTGTTTCAACTCAGGATGCATTTCTCCTGGGCACAACAGCTTCTTGATCCCATTGTATTAGCAGGAAAATAAATATAAAAAATGTCATTAAAAGCTTTAAAAGCAGATAGAAACTTTCCCAGCCCTCTGACTTTGTTTTTGAAGTACTGAGCCAAATTAATATTTTGATATGTAATATTTCAAAGGTTGAAGACTATTCTTTTCCTGCTGAAACAGTATAGAATTGGCTCAACAGTTTATATAATTTGGACTGCATCAACCCAGTGAAATGCATGTTGAGAGAAAGATAAAAGGTCTGATAGTCTTCCCTTCTCTCCTCCATATAGTTGGTAATTTTTTGTGTCCCATGAAGCAGTAGAATTTTTTAAAAGTCAGAACATTCAGTTCACTGATACACATTCACAGAATCACTTCTTACTGTTTTTTAAACAAACTCATCCTTAATAGTCTCTGCTTTTAAATACAGTAGTTGCACAATATAAGAAAAATAAATTCTAAGAAAGCTCATACATTGAAACAAATGTTTTCTCTTCACTGGAATTTACATCAACGTCTGGTTTAAGTATTATGCATATTTTACTTGACCTGTTATTTCTTTCAGTTGTACAGACTCATAACAAAGTCAGCAATGTAAGAAACTATCACACTTCAGTAGGATCTAAATCTTAAATACAAACATGAATGTGAGTTCAACTAGAAGTATTCAGAAAGTGGTCTAATATTTCCAACCACCTTTCATTATCTAACAATGAAAGAAAAAGTATGGGTACTATGGCAAACAGTGGATGCTGGCACACTAAGTGCCAAACTAAATGCTTTTAACTTTAAAACTCCTCACCAAGGTTTCTGTTGCAATTTTCCTAACTTCTTGCTATGCTTGTTGTGTTCTGAAGCTTGACAATAACTGTTATTTTTCTAATAATCTGCATTTTCTATCTTTCATTCCATTTTACTCTTTGGTTGTGTGCCCTAATGCTATTGTTAACTCCAAAGCCCTTGATTAGCTTTGTAATTACAGTAGCAGACATTACAATTGCACTATAGCTTTTCTGTTTACATAGATCTTAGAAACAAGAGGAGCTCCTCCAGCTTGTAGTAAATCTGTTGTTTTTCTAGGTTCTAGGTCAAGTTGCTCTGCCCCAGTTTTGGAAAAGTGTCTGATCCCAGGGTATAGCTCTTTCTCTCTGCCCACTGTTCTTGAATCTGGATAATACACTCAACAAGAGCCTTCAATTAAGGTGGCACTGGTGCTTTTGAAGAGGTAAATCAGCTGCTGCAGCAACACTGCATGAATCCTTTTGTAATGGACTGCATCTTTCTAGTGACCTTCAAGTGAAAGGTTTTACAAGATGCATCTCATCCTACCAAATAGGCAGCCTGAACTTGATTGGGAATTGCCAAAATTACAGCCTAAAGAAGACCCAGAGTATGATGTCTACTGTTGTCTCTGCTTTTTCCACTGACTACCTTAACTAGCTTAAACAGGGAGAAGAGTTCCTCTCTTCTTCCCCTTTCCTTTAAAACATGAGAGAGCGTGAGGGTCAAGCAGTATGCCTATTACTGTTCTCTTTTGGAATTTCTTTGAACAAGCCAAGTTCCAGGTAAATACCATCTAGAAGGCAGTGGTGCCTCTTAAAGGAGGAAAGACTGCAGAGTAATGTGGGTTTGTCATTCTCTCTTCCTTTTTCTTAAGACAGTCTGCTGCTATATCTGCCAGATTTTCATGGGAACAGGGGAAGTGCTGTTCTAAGTAGAGATTTATCCCTTTGTTCAAAGACTAAACATGTTTTTAGTGCTGGGAGAGAGTTCAGATCCTTCATAGAGAAGACATTTTAAAGATCAGAATTCAGCTGTAGAAAAATACATTGTGACTAGGATGTTGCTCAAGTTGCTCTAAGGAAAACCTTCCACTTGCTTGGATTTTCAAGGAGATTCTGCTGGGAAACTCTGCACCTCTGTGATCTTTCTAAAGTTAATCAGCTTTTTTATGTTACCAAGCATAGCAATGAAGCTGTGAGATACAGAGGCCATGTCTGTATTTGTGCACAGTAATCATCTTGCCAAAACTGGGAGATGCTGGAAAATCATGCATTGCTCAGCTGAACAACCAGCATTCTGACAGTACCAGAAACATGTAAGGAAGGTGACATAGAGAACAGAAATTTGGAAAGAGCTGCTGGGCTCAGTTTTATATTTTTTTTAGCCCATATATGAAGGTGGGAAATTGATAATGCTTGATTTCTTCAGATTTATTTTTAATCCTTCATCTTAATATAGGGTTTTCCAGTGCTTGGAGGAGTAATTATGTGGGAAAACATGTTCTGTAGATCATCCTGAACTTGCTGTATATGGAGAGGCTGCTTGCTATTGCAGTGAATACCATCCAGTCATGTGACCTGAATTTCCATAGCAGTTTGGAGAAAAAGGGCAATTTGTCAATTGCTATTCTTATGGCTTCCAAAAAAGATGAAAACCTGTTGACTTCAGGAGAGGTGCTGAGAGACATCCCTTTCCTGACAGGACTGGGAGTTGCACTAGGAAGTTTTCTTGACACCGGGTATGTAGCCGTGGATGTTGGTCTGCTCTGTTCAGTCAACTCACTCCACAAATCCCATGTTTTGTAATGAGGAAAAAAACCTTGATACATACCTTTGTTTTTAATAGGGAGAATCAAGGAAAAATACTCTATTTTCTTGAATACCCAAAAAAAGTGAGTCAGCTCTGGTTTCTTAGGTGGGCCTCCAGGGTGGTAGTGTCCTTCTACTTGAAAATTAATCTAAAAATCAGTTAAAATCATATAATATGCAAGAAGTATCGTATAACTTCTTTTTTTCCTTTAATCTCAAGCCAGTCCTGGAACTGGAAAGGATTGTTATATTTGTCTATAGAAAGAGCTCTCTGAAGCAGTCAACAACTGTTTTTCCTTTGATAATTAAATATGTTTGAAAACCTGAAAGGAGATAGATTGGATTACTTTTGGGAAGCCTTCTTTCTGTTTCCTGTTTTGAATTTTTCACTCTTTTCAGCATAGCAATGCATGTAATTTGCTTTTTTTACACGTATTTGTGTATTATACACTTGGAAGCAAAATAAAAGTGGGCCTTTTAGGAGCTGATCATATGCATAGCCATATTGAGGAAAGAGTAGAAAATACTTTCTACAAAACCTTTTCTGCAAGAATTATTTGCACTGAAATAAACCCAGTCTAGTTCTAAGTTATTAAAAGGATCAGTTTTGAATGGAAATGCCAATTCTTATTTTCACTTTAATAGCCAAGTGAACTGTTCCATTGTGTCTATGTGTAAATACACATGCCTATCCAGCATTTAGCCCTTTTCTTGAAAGATAAAACAGAATCATTCTCACATGGTACCCATTAAAGTGAAAAACATTTCACATGTCATGTGTACACTGGAGGAGGGGGCAGAACAGTTTATATTCCATATTGAAAGGTAAGTGAAATCATACTTTTTCATGTGCAAATGGAGAAGACGCAGAGTTTGATGGTAACTGGGACTGAAGTTGAAGAAAACTGGCAACGTAGGTAGAACCTGCACTGACAAGAGGAAGATGTAGAAAAAGTAGGAATAAAAAAACAAAGGGAAAAGAGGAAGTGAAATTTTGTATTGAGGATGAAGAAAAGGAGAAGGTATTGCAACAAGGACAATGGAAGAACAGATGGACAAAAGCTGCCCATAAGCCCCATTAAGAAAACCCCACAGAGGATGGGCTTTGAAATTATTAGATTAATGCAATTAACAGTATTATGCAGGAGCATTGCTATAGTCATTGCTATTTGTGCAGTGGTTCAGTTGCTTGCTGATTCTGTTTAAATAAAATACTAATATATGTGTTTTGTAAAAGTCTTTGAAACAGTGAATGCAAAAATTACTGACAAGAACTCTGACCTAATTTGTTTTGCTGTTGTTGGTAGAAAACCATAGTAAGTTCAACAGTAATATTTGATGCATGAGATAAGTGGCTGTTGGATGTTCTGACCTGCTGATAAGACTGATATGTTAATTACCAGGCTTAGGGTTAGTGCAGAAGTGATGGAGGAATAACAAACCACTGAAGTATTTTCAGCATTTTTTCAATACTTAACAACAATGACTTTTCAGCAAAAAGCAGTTTCGTACATTAATACTGTGGGGAAATGATACTGGGGGAAAAAATTGTAAGAATGAGCAGCATAGGAAAAAAAATAGGAAAATGGAATGAAAGTAAAGGAACAGAGCTGCATGAAATTGTGTGAGTAGGACTAACCCTGCATGTGCTGGAATGGTGAACGTGCCATATACCTGAGTGGGTGTGAGGGAACTCTCTGGGATACAGAGGGAGGTACTGTAGATGTGTCTGCTGATGTGCAATTGGCTTTTGTGTGTCTGGGCTTGTGAGCCACTGCTGAATGCCAGCTCTACAGAAACCTGCTCACCTGGTATTCCTCAATAATACTTAACAGCATTCCTGGCTTTAGGAGATCACCTTAGCTTGGACGACTTTGTCAGCCAGAGCTGGCTCTGTGAGTTCTCCTGTTGCTGCATGCCACATAAATTGGAGTGACATGAGACTTTGTACAGGGAAGAATTATTTGTTTAATAGCTCCCAGTGTGTTAAGTTCAATACAAGACTGCTCATGCTCTGACTGTAATAGATATTGCCAACAGGTTTGCTCATTCTTGCATGTGTAGATTACTTGAATTTGTAGGCAATAGTGATAACCTGGTTTTTTAAGGAAAAGAAGTTCTTTCATTAACAACCAACTTACTGTTCTGTAATTTTTATAAACTGCAGTAATCAGCCAAGAAATTATATTCCTTCAGCATAACTTTGCTTTGACAGTGGTTACTGTGTTTATTCTTATGTTATGTATGTGTTGTCTCTGGTATGAAAATTACTGGTAACTTTATATTTTATACTAGTGTAGCCTGTAAGCTCTGTTAACTTGTGCACTGCATTCATATGTGTACGTGTATATCCATACCCTGGGTGTACAGTTTAATATATGTATGTAGCACATATGACAGAGTTGTTCAGAGATGTCTTTTCCATGAAAATACATTTGTTCTGTGTATTTAATGCAAAATGTAATACTTACTGTGATAAAGCCATCACCATATAGTTTTTCTAAGGCCTAAAACCAATTTTACTTTCAATTTTGATTTACCATATGTGACTGGCATTGTATGAGCAAGAGGAAAGACTTAACTGCAGCCAAATGGTGTTCATTCAAACAAGATGTAACCTAGTTTACCCATAGTTGAGTGTCTTTTGAATTGAAGATTGTGTTCCGCCAACAAAAAAATTTAAACAGGCTAAAAGAATGAATGCTTTGTACGACTTGTATTTGAAGACCAAACATTTAGGATAAATGTGTAGTAGGATTCTTTTGCTTGTTATAATTGCTGCACAATCTTAACTCTGCCTTTCTTCTCAGTATTTTTCTCTGTTCATATTTGAAACTTGAATGCCCACCTGCAGCTAGTTACGAGTACAAACAAAAATTAAACCAGACATATAAATTAGCACATTAGCATTCTTGTTCAGAAGTCTCCTGTCCTTACAAATCTTAACTTCCTGCTGCCACAGAGAAATTAAGGAAACCGGAAGCTGGATGACATTTGAGTCAAGGTCACATGAGACAGAACTGGAAATGGATCTGTCCTTCACTGCAAGACTATCCTTCTTCATTTTCCAAATTATCTTCATAGAGATACTGTTATCTGATGGTTTTATGAGAGAATTAAATTAGATCATCTTAAATTTCCTATGGCATGAACATATATATATCATTCAATCTACAAAAATCCGTAGGATAAAAACCTGCAAAACAGTATAAATGTTGATTGCTATGTAGGAGTGTTCATCACTAAAAAATCAAGAGTGCTTAATATATTCACTGTAAGGCAGGCCATTGTACTAAAGTAAAGTAAAGTTTAAGGAATAATGCAACTTGTTTGTGATAAGAAACTAGAACATAGCTGCTGGATCTAATTTTAGATTAAGAAACATCTAAGTAAAATTGCTTGGTGGAAATATTTTTGAAAGAAAATCAACAGAAGCTAAAAATCTTAATCTGGTGCTGGACTGTTCCAAAGAGTTGAGAATGCTCCTGGAAGTGGCCCTTGTTTTGAGCTTCCTAAGTAGTATAATTTAGGTGAGGCCCTGAAAACCAAATCTTGATTACATTTCAGTTAAAATACATGCAAAAACACAGTGTATGTGATACCGGTTTTCATTGTTATAGTTTCGCTTTATTGGCTACGCTGAAATCTTTCTAAAATGAATAAAACCACCTACTTCCTAAGCTTCCACTGCAGTTGTGTTTCCTATATCTTTTTTCCCATTTGTCTTGTTACAGCTTTGTTGTCATTTCATAAACCTGTTTCATGACTATTTTCTTTGGAACTTCCTCTCCCTTATTACCACAATATATTTCATTGATTTTGTTTCTTCTTTTCTCCATGTTTTATTTGTTCCATGTTGCCTTATGGTTTGGGTTTGGTTTTTTTTTATTTTGTCGTCGCTTTTGTTTTCCTACTTCCCATCAGATTTCCTCCTCTTTAGTCCTTGACCTCTTTTAGTCTTTAATTTGTCCCTTCCATATGAAGATCTCTATTTCCTTTCTCAGCCCACTTCAACTTAGTGAAACTGTATTGGCCCCAGTTTTTCATGTCTCAAATCTTTGGAACTCTGGACACTTATTTGCTGCATGCATACAACTGCTCCAGATGCACAGAGCTGTATTTAGTATTGAATCACAATACAAAGTTTTCTGGCAAGTAACCTCTGACTTTACTAGGGACAGGCAATAGCCCTGGTGAAATTCCTTGTAAACTTCAAATTGGGAGCTACATGTTGATGACTGTTTATAGCTGCATTAAGGTAGGAAAACCCAGTGATTTCCAAGATATTTTCATTACAGACTGTTACTTTCAACCTTAAAAGTAGCCCAAGAAAGTTAAGAGCAGTATTAAGAAGGAAGATTTTTAACAAAACACAGAAGATTCAGAACTCCTTTATCTCAGCATTAAACCTCAGCTGGTAGACATTTTGGCTTGTGTGCTCTGGGATCAGCTGACTCACTTGGGAATCCTAATTTCTTTCATTTATGGATAAGCGTGTTCCCTTTCCTGGCAGGGGTAGCCCAGAAGCCTGGTTCCTTTCAGCTGTTCTCAGCCCTGATGCTATAACTCCACCATCTACTACACCTGCAGGACTCCTGTGAGTTCTGCAGTGGTCAGGGTTGAACGAGTGTACACCTGTTCAGACCTCTGTCCATGTGTACATACAGACCTTCTTTGCTCCTGTTCTGGTTTTTCATGTTCATAAATAAGGACTTACCTGTTACCAGTATTAAAATTCCAGACAGTATTTTAAAATACACATTCACTAGTTAAGTCAAATAACTTTCTTGAATTCAGAAGACTTTTAAAATCTGTTTATGTGAACTGGTGTTGAGCATTAGTGACTTGTTTTCAGGAGATACGTTGTAGTCTATTGAAAGTCATGGAAATGGAAATAGAGAAAAACTTGTCGTACATCACAGAGAAGGAGAAAAGAATTGGTACCTGGAAGCCAGCCTGCCATTCTAGATCCAGCTTTAGGGCATTTGTCAAGAACTGGGAGCTTTTAAAGTCAAGAGAGAAAAATTGATCCAATGCTTTCACTTTCAACTCACAAAACTGTCTACACTCTTTTAAGGCACCAGATGTGGTCAACCAAGCAGTGTTCACCTTAGAGGACTTCCCAGCCAACTTAAACCAAATGGTCGCCTTGACCATAGAAATAAACTTTAAATAAGACTCAGAAAAGTCTTCCAAATTTATATTTTAAAATGTAAGTCCTCAAGAAAAATGGTACCAAGAAATGATTGTACAAAATAGTACATTTCCTGCGGCAGAAGAGACTCTTATGTCCATTTCATGACATGAAATGAGAAGAGCTCTTCCATGTGCTCATATATGCAGGAGAATTTTGACCTAGCCTTTATTTTGTACGTTAGTTATGCATAAAAGGTTGTAAAATAGGTCTTGAATAATTTTTCACATTCTGAGAAAAGACATGCTTTATGGAAAGTCTTTGAAATAATTATATCGTAAGCCTATTTGTCCACATTCTAAAGGAAATTTGAATGAGAGATAGATTGTTAAATCTCTCCATAAATCTTAACCTTAGTATATAATATCTTTGTGAACAAAAATTCATTATATTTATCTTGCTTTTCTTTATAACCTAAAAGATGATTATAAAAATGTATGTTTTCTACTATCAAAGGAGCAGAAATTTATTAAGTTTCTATAGGTAAGGAGAAAGTCTTAAGTAGATCTATTATATTAGGATAATGTCAGAGAAAAGATTACAAGAGTATGTAAATTCTTCCAGCATGTTTTCAGCCGCAATTGTAGACTTTAAAAAAACCAAACCAAAACAAAAACCAACCAACCGAACAAAACCAAACAAACAAAAAAGCCATAACCAAAATCCATCTCCAAGGGCAGTACCAGCTGTTACTGTACGTGCAGAAGAATACTGAGATCATGTTCATGGTAGTGATTCTTAGAAATTCTAGGTTAAGACTGATTGATTGGAACTAACAAACTACATTTAATACCAAAGAGATCTTCCATGACAACTGGGTAAGGTCATTGCTTCCAAATGAATAGTGGAAGAATCTCATGTGGGAAGTTTAAAGTGCATGTAGTATTTCAATGCCTTTTTACGTCCTTTTCTGGGTGTAGTTAAACTCACTACTGGTATGTTGGTATATGCCTCAATTTAATAGGTGCTGTCAAGAGAATTTGAGAGTAGCTTACATACCTGAATTTTTTGCCATTTATGAAGTATTAAACAATAATACTTTGTCTTTTTGGCTGTTCTAAGATGAGGAAGCGGTTGAGTGTGGTAGGTGCATTTTTCTTCTTCGATTTAACTTTTCTTTCTTAAGTTATGTTTTCACTCAATTTAATTATTTCCTTTCCTATTTCTCCTTTGTGCTTCTCAGAGGAAATTGAAGGTACATGTATAAAAGTTTCCCTGAATAGCCCAATAATTTTATTTAGAGAACATGTGTTTAGAATTAAATTGAATATAGTCCAATGCTTCTAAGAGATGTTATATATATGATGCTTTTATATTGCCACCAAATACACTGAATCATGTTTTAAAGTAGATTAAAATACCGTAATATTCCTGGTTGCTTCATTTAATGATCAGTAATTTGAACTATTGTTTTAAACTGCTTTCTCTTTCTTGAACTTCTGCAACATAAGCAGTATGATAGAATAATACTAGCAGGACTTGGATGGGCTGGGATGGAAAGAGATGGTTCTGAGTTAATTACATGGCCACCAGAGGTCTTGCGTTTCTAATACTGTCAGAAATACTGACAGACTATTTCTCTGGGATGGTAGAAAGTTCATCTATGTGGTATCATCGTTACTGTTTTCCCTCTGAGTGTAGCCAGTTATTGTTATGTTTGCAGCATATGTTAAAGTAATAGCAGCTGATCTCTTGTGTTTTTTTGTTTGGGTTTTTTGGTTTGTTGTTTTTTTTTTTTTACTTAAGAAGCTTTTGTTTATAAAAGCATTAGAAATTGTAGCTCATCTTTTTGATCAAAGGGCTTCTGGCATGTATAAATACACAATATAGCTATTTTATATTAAATGAGAGGATGTGTTTTTGATCAAAAACCTTTCTGTCTAATCCAGTGAGCCAAAACTTAAAGCTAAAGTCTGATAATGTATAGTTTATGAAAAAGCTTGATTTACATCAAATCGTTTTGCTTTCTTTTAAGTGGCATATTTTCTATTAACTGATAAAATGTGAATAATACAGTGTTAGAATTCTTTTTAGAATGGTTGTTGTCATCACAACTTTTGCTTGAAAAGGTAAAAAGATCAGTGTGCATGCTGCAAAATCCAAGAATATCTCCAGCTAAAATATAAAACAATAAATATTGTTTTATGTTTTTAAGAAAATGGCTTATTGAAGGCTTTTTAATGCTATGCTTTGTACAGTTGTCATTTTTAAAATAATTTCTTCTGTATTTTTTGCTGGGCTTCTAACTATTCTGCTTTATTTCTTGGCTCTTATTCTGTATGCTTTTACCCTTCGTCCAGAAGATGCTGAATGTTCTGGTCACAACAGTGGATCCTATCTAGGTGAGCAATTGGTTACAAAAGACAATTTTGTTCCTTTCTTTCAGCTTCTTTTCCCTGGAGCTACTGTGTCCACTTTGCTTTTGGGGGTAATCTGCATACAAATGTCCTTATTCTGCATGACAAATGCATGAATATTAAGGTTTTAAACATGGCTCATTGGATTTGACATAAAGGGTTTATGTAGTGTATACCTTTACCTGGTTAAGCATAGGCTACTAAAATACTGGTTTGATTTTAAAGTCAAAATTTTTAAAGTACATGAAGCAAGCAATGTGTTTAATGAAACAAAAAGGTTACTGTATCATGAAAAATTTGAGTAATTATTTAAAGACACTTTCAAGGTTTTATTCAAGTTTTGTGTACACATTTTTTCTTTGTACATGTCTAGCTAACCATTTTGGGAGGATTCAGTGAGAATACAGAGCAAATTTGCAGGCACCCGTTCTTTTTCCACATTACAAAATATAATAAGTCATAATAACTCAGTAGCTTAAATTTAGCTTTAAAGCTAGTCTGAGCTCAGTGTATCATTGTGAGGAGCGGGGAAGAGGAGGGGAAAGAGTCCTTTGGCTTCAGTTTCAAGATTCCAAATTTCAAACAAAAAGTACCATTTAAAAAAGGTGAATGTTCCATGATATGTTTCAACTTTTTAATTTGTGCCATTTTGAAAGCTATGCAAAAATATTTTAGTTGAAACTGTCCAGAATTCCTGCCAGCTGGAGGCTGGCTGGAGCAGATTTTGTGGCAACCAGCCCTTTTCCCAAGACTTTCATCCTCCTACTACAAGAGGAGTGGGAAGAAACTTGTCAAAGTACTTCAGTACATCCAAGCCATTGGGCTCACTGAAACATCCTAGACCAGTACTATAAACTGGAGTTGGTTTTCACATTGCGCTTTAATGGTTTCAAATGGGGCATATAAACTACATCAGGTACACACAAAGTGTATCATTGAAGGAACTTTGACCTTTTGACAAAAACTTAGTGTGGTATAATTCCATCATGTGTTTGTGGACCTTGTGGTCATCTGATCATGCTGAAAATACACTTCTTACCTTTGTTAAGTAATCAGCTAAGTTAATACTGAATTGTAATTGTATTGAAATATTGAGTATGTTTGGAAAATGATCATTTGGATGTGATTCCAGATGAAATTAATTTTCCTTATCAAATAATTTCTTTGAAACACAAACAACACCTCCCCCATCTTTTCTTTCTGTATGCAAATATATACTGCATGAATTCTTAGGGTGAGACTACCATGGTTTTGCAATCAGATCTTAGTGGGCTGCTGTTTTATTTGAGAATGAAGGTAGAAAAACAGAATCCACCTTTTCTTGGCGCTGTAGTCTTTTTCACTGAAACATTTTGGTCCATGGTTACCAAAAAGACATGGCCATCTTGGGAAGGAGGTGTCTTGAGGAAGAAGCTACTGTTGTCCCAGAAGCAAAGAACAAAAAATCAAGATGGGGTGTAGTTTACTTACGCAAAACTTTAAAAAATTTATTCAGAATTACTAAGTACAGTTCAGGCAATGGTTTCTTCCCTGGGAGCTTCCATGTAGTGGCATGCTGCCATCAGTCCAGAGGTGGTACCTTCAGCCTTCTCATGCTGGGTATGTGCTTTTGGAATGAGATGTCAGAGACGAGAGTCAGAAGGCAGGAAAATTAATGTTAGGACCAGTTTTGGGTTAAGGACACAAGTATATTCACTGATTGTGAATAAGTAGCTTTTTGGTTTAGAAATTAGAGGTTCCTTGGAGCTCTTCAAGAAGAATCATTCGTTAAAAATTTTCCTACCTTAAGAACAAGCAGGTAGGCTTTTCCAAGTTGATGTTAACATTCTTTTGCATGCAGTAACAGGACACAGTGATTTATAATTCAAACTGTCGCATGCACTCCAGTGTCTCCTTGTTTCACAAACCATGTATATGGCTCTGGCACTTCAACCCATGAACCAGATTATTCTGAGAACATCCGACCCTCTCTGAAAGGATAAGTTCTTCAGACCACATACAAGGTGGTCATGAAGAGCACAGGAAGAGAGTGTTCAGAAGGCAGAATATCTGAACCATTTGGGGTCAAATCTTTTAAAACCAAGGTTATACTGCTATTCATTTGAACCCTCTCCTCTAAAGTGACTCAGATAAATTTAATGATTTTTCACCAAATTCTAATATTAAAGTCACAGTATAGTATATGTTTCTGCTGTAATTTCCTGAGGAATTGTTGAGGAAGATGTTAGGAGTTTGCCTTTGCCAAGCTTAAATTCTAGTTACATTGCTTGAACCTTTATGAACATACAGTAAATGTAGATGAATATCATCTGTTTACTATTCTCAATTTCGTCTTTAAAATCCAGACATAATCTAAATTTTTATTAACCCTGTCTAAATGTGCAAGCTGGGAATCAGTCCAGAAACAAACAGAGTAAGAAGTCTGCTCTGTGTTTGTGCAGTTCCTTTGTAACAATAGAAACCCCAGTATATGAGCCAGTGTAAAAAAAACACAAATATTTTTGGGGAAAAAGAATATCCAGAAATATCTAGTAAAAACATCATGTTCATACAAACCTAGATAATTACCATGGTACCAAACTTACTTTTGTCAGTAATATGAATACAAAGGATGGTCTTAAATGCATTTACAATTAAATAGAAGTTGTTCACTCTAAGATGCAGTTAAATTCCGTGAAGAACATATGTAACTTAAACATGTACTTAAGCACCTATTTTAATGAATGAAAATTACCAAAAGCCTGTCTAAGTGCTTTATAACATTCTGGAGCCTTACTTGTGAATTCATGATGCATGCATGAATTTATATTTTATTATTTCCTGTTAGTGTAGTTTTTCTGAATTTGAGAAATTAACTTTCTGGTTTTATTAGTCTATTTGGACTGAAATTTACACAACATAGTTGCAATCTACTTCTTCAGAATTCTGTCATTAGATGTGAATAAGCAGAGATATTTAAATCATCATCCTTTTAAAATATTGCCAAGGGAGACAGGTTCACACATTGCCTGTTTTCAGTTTGGATTTCTGTGTAAAGCCTCAGAGGATTTCTCTGTGTAAGTGTAAGGATGTTGTTCTGAGATGATGAAATGTGTACTGCTAATGGTTAAAAGAATAATCAAACTTTTCTGCTAAGGTGTTTTTTTCATTCTTAGAGATCTAAGTGGTTTCTCTTGGCTTGTTGGGCCTTAATTAAGTTTATTAGTAATAGTATTTTATTTTTATTTCATATGGAGAAGTATTATAAGTTTTGAAGACATCAGTAGTTTGAGAACATTTGTTCTTAATATTTTCTTCCCAGAGCCTGCTCTTATTTCACCAAATCTGTTACATTCCAGTAGTAGTTTATGGGTTTGCATGTTCAGTAAGCTTCTAGTCATGTAGCTGTAACCAGTGAGCTGGTGCAAGCTTTGGAGAGATTATGTTGCTTTAGTGACAGAATTTTCCCCTTTTATTTTATAGTCTGGATACTTGGCGACTAAGGTTAATCTCTGCTGATATCCATATTCCACAGACAGTATAGCCTGCAGCTCCTTTCATATTCATCAAGGTTTATATTATCAAATATTCTAGGCAAGCAATACTATTTCCTTATAGAAATTTACTTTTACATTACTTAATGATACCTAAACCATTTTATAGAAACTTTTTCTATTGCATATTAGTATTTGGTTTGGTTCTCTGTAGTAATTGTCACTATATTTTTAATGATGCTCTATTGTTAATTTAAATATATAATATATATAATATTAATATATTGATATATTAATAATTAATATATATTAATTATTACTATTTGTCAATTATTAATATATTAATATGTATCAATATATTAATATATATTAAATATATTGGTTTTCATGTTTTCAGAACTATGAAATATGCAAACAATAGTAGAATATTTTTTGTCTTTTCATAAATGTTTTTATTCCTTACAAGTACAATATTGTTTCAGTTCAGCTTAATATTTTTGTGCAGTCATAGTTCCCAACATAAAATGCACATACAAATGCAGACATCCAATAGAAAATATTTATTAGCATTTCTATAAAATAGCTTCTAGGTCACAGTAAAGTTAAGCCATGTATGAAAGGACATATAATGGCAGATGATGAGCAGTGAAGAATGAAGATGCTTTCAAGAATGCAGCAGCAGTATCATAAAAGTGTTGGATATATTTGAAACAGTCTCATCCTTCCTCTTGGAACTGTATGTTTTCCTTGCATTTGAATGCTGTTTAAAGCAAGGTTTCTTGAATTTCTGTATGGGGCTATTCAGATGGACTTTGAGGAACAGTTTAAAAAACTTTCAAAGTGACAAAAGTCATAAAGTGGCAAAGCAAACAGCATATCACAAACTTTTAATGGTCAGTAGTTTTACAGAGCATCTTCACCAGCATACTGCAGAGAAGTCAGCCTTACTCCATTTTCTGTCTTTGTCTCATATTTGTTCTTTTTAATTAGTATATTTTATTTTCTGTAACGTCTAAGTCCTGGTTGAACTTCTTGTTGAGCTTTCTTAATTTACAGGACAATCTTACTACTTTTATTTTACCAATGAGTTTCAGTGGCAGAAATATCAAGTATTTTATTCAAAGACACGCATGTTAGCAGTGGAATCATATCACCTGAGTCTTTGTTATGTTTTCTGTGGAGCCTGTAAAAGTGACAAGGGACAAATCAGACTGAAGACAGTGCTGAAAGATTTTCTCCTTTTTGAAGGAATGACAGAAATGAAAATTCTTAAATAGTCCACCACCTGGTAGTTTGGTAATGAAATCTGAATAAATTGGTTGGAGAAAAGAGGAACAACTTACAAATGTTCTTACTAAAACCTAAAAGCAGGGATTGAATTTATATGAAGATTTTGCAGAAAAAAATATTTTTCATAAAGATTGCACAGTTCACCATTTAAGTGGAGGTTGAGAAGCTGCTCTAATGGCATTTGAGACAGCTGATCAGGGGCACAGATCTCTTTTTAATTGTGAGGTCAACACCAAACTGGAATGGAGACCATTGATTTAGCTTCATTTGATCATTATCCTTACTTTTTACCTTTTCCAGATATGCGGATTCTTGTTCTTGTAACAAAGCTCTTAATTTTGTAAACCATTTAGTAGTCAATGTGGAAGAATTATTCTTTATTTTTTTCTCTATTTTATCTTTTTCCATAAAATGATTACATAGGAAAAAAATGCAACAAACAGAATAATTTTCAGCTTTTTGGGCAACTTTTTTTGTTGATTTTTGGTTTTTGTGGAGCATTTTAGGTGAGGCCCCAGGAAACTTGTAACTCAATGTGTCTGTAGTCTGTATTGCTAAAGCCGCTTTTCTTTATATAGCTGTCTGTACACTTCAGCATAGTTATGATCAAGAGAACATCCTTGTGTCATGATGGACTTCACCATAGGGCAGGCAAGATCTCCCAGGCCCTCTTATATAGGTCTCCAATATAAGCTCTCCACAATAGGGCATTTCTATTTCTGACTGCAGTCACTTCAGTGTTAGTGTTCTTTAAATAATAAAATAATGTAACCCAGTTCATTTCATTATGTTTTCATAGCTCATATTTTGATCCTTTTTCTATGCCAGCCCACCTCCTACTTAGTCTAGACTATACTGTACTTCTTAAAAATATCACCTACCCTTTCTGTGGATGCTGGATCTTCTCCTTCATCATAGATTTTCATTTCACTTACTCATATTTTGAATATGAATGGGTTGACACCATGGTATTCTCAAAGACATTTTTCTTCACCTTTTGTGTGTATGCATGTGTTGTAGATTCCCATAGGTATTGGGGCTCACGTCAATTAAATAATGTGGTTAACATCCTCTGTGGTCCAGGTTCTGTGACAGTTTATGCTCAGTGAAACTGTGTGTGTGCAAAATGCTAAACCTATAACTAAGCCTTGTAGCATTTCTCTTGAGGTCTGGTTCTAAATATTTGTAGAAGTGAATCTTGAACTTGCACGAAATTACCTTTGAAGAAGAAATTGTAATATGATTGCTTCTCAAACACCTAAACATAAGTGCTATTATAAGAACATGAAAACATTTTGCTGAAAATTTGGGGTCAGCAAAAGTTCAAGCATTTACTGTCCTATGAAGTATTCTGGGGAAAAAACCCCAACAACTTTTCCAGTATTTAAAGTATAGTTTGTGTTTTACTCTGCTACCACCAGATAGTGAAATCAGCTTTGCAGTCTTTCCTATACTTCCTTATAGAACAAAAATGGTGTTGTAGAGATACCAGCAAAATATAATGTAATGCAATATAAAGGATTTATTTGAAAAACTCTAAGGTAATCATTAACAGAGGAGTACGTTAGTTTTTAACATACAGTGTAGAGCGGTTTTATTGTGCTGTTCTGCTTGAAAATGTCTATGATTTTCTCCTTTGAGAGTGCTTAAAAGCTATGTGAAATTTCAGTTCTTCTCTAGAAGGTACTGTAGATGTCACACTGTTGATGCAATTATAAATATAGATTTAATAGCAATATTAACTTTTAATTTCATAATATGGGTACTGTATTGTCTAAGATGTTTCTAGTATTTTGTAATTTAACTATGAGTGCTTGGATTGACTATTAAACATATTCAGGCAAGGTTTAATGCACTTTTTCTGTATACTACCAGCATGGAGCTAAGCACAACAGAATTGTTCAAGGAATTAATTCTCATTAACCCTTCCAACCACCAGATGTGTTTCTATCATATATTGTATTTGATGTCTGTGTGCCATGGTGATTTAATAGACATGCATTAGATGTGGTATGAGAGTCCAGCTTGCATGAATTGCCTTGTGTATATCTATTAATTTATAAGATACTCAAATTGTCTAAATAATCTAAATATATTAACAATTTATTGCAATTGTATTTTGCAGTTTTTTGTTGCAAAGTTATGTTTTTATTGGTAATATTAATTTTGCAGTTTAAATAGGTACCTGATATAGTTTAAAAACATGGGAAATGTCATTCTAATGACCTGGCTTATTAAACATACAATACACTTTTTATTACATGCTCCAATCCTTGAATGTTTGAAAGAGACTATTTTCAAATGTTTTAAGAAGACTTTATTTTCTTTCTTTGAAAAAACCCTGTTCTTACTGCAGCTGGTTTTAGAAGAAGCTTTCGTCTTAGCAGAAAAGATAAAAAAACAAACAAGTCCATGTATGAGTGCAAGAAGAGTGATCAGTATGATACAGCAGATATCCCAACCTATGAAGAAGTTGCAAAATATAGACGACAAGCTAATGACAAATACAGGCTTGTTGTTTTGGTTGGTAAGTTGTTTTCTTTATTTTTTACCTGGTAAAACAGAGACCTTTTGATTAGCACCATGCTTACCAGAAAGTCATTTAGATTGGAAGGGATCTCAGGAGTTCACCTGGTCCAGCCTCCCACTGAGCAAGATTAACGCTAGATTCAAAGCAGGTTGCTGATGGCAGCAACTTCGGGAATCTGTCGTCCCATGTCTTCTCTTGTCTTCCCACCTCACGCCTCAGTAAAGCAGTGGCCTCCATCTTTTCAGTGGATATCAGAAGGGTGCTGGTGGGTCCCCCTGAAGACATCTCTTCCCCAAGCTAGGCAAGCCCAATTCCCTCAGTCTCTCTCACAGGTCATGTGCTCTTGACCATCTTGGAGGCCCTCCGATGTCTTTGATCCAGTTTATCAACGGTGTTGTAGTGCAGGGCTTGTTGTGGACAGGGCTTGTTGATATTCTTCACAGGGTCTAACAAGTGCTGAGTGAAGGGGAAGAATCATTCCCCTCTATCTGCAGGCCAGGCTCTTGCTGATACAGCCCAGTCTCCTGTTACCCTTCACTGCTGCCAGCAAGCGCTGGGGACTCATGCTTAGCTCTGCCCACCTGGACCCCAAGGTCCTTGTCATCCAGCCAGAAGTCCCCAGCCTGTAATGCAAAACTTTGTCCTCATCAAATTTCACAAAGTTCTGCCACCCTATGCCTGTAGCCCTCTGGATGGAAGCCCTGCCCTTGAGCAAGTCACTTGTATCACCCATCTTGGCATCCGCAAGCTTTGTAAGGGCCCACTTTGTGCCATTGGTACGGAGGTGAAACAGAGTATGTCCCAGGGATCCTCTTGTAATGAGTCCTAGAGCACAGACCATTAACCCCTTCCCTTTGAACATGCTCCAGTTTTCACCTGTCTAGTAGTCCACCTTTCTAGACAGGATGTCCCAACTTGCATAAAGGGATGCTTTAGGAGACTGTGTTTAAAGCTTTCCTAAACCATGGGGAGATGACATTAAAATACAGCTACCATGGTTACAAGTCTGAACATGGCAGTCAAGCTGTACTAAAACTCAAAAGAATTATGTTGATATTCCACTCTTAGAGATCAATCAATGTATCTTAGAGATCAGTCAATCAATATATCTATACGGAAAAAAAACAAAAAGAAGAAAAAGAACAGGATAAATACCTGAGGTCAATGAAGACAGACAATAAAAGTGGAAAGAAACAAAACCATCTACTACATTAGAAAAAGTAAATGGACAAGTAGTAAGAAAGATGGATGAAAGGTGGACCTCTGTAGGCCAAGGATGAATGTAAGCATAGCTGCAGAAGACTCAACATATTATCCTTAGTCAGCTTTCTGTTCTTCTATAATCTGTCACTGCCATGGCTTCCTCACAGCATTTATTATATAACCAAAATGTATTGCTTCAGTCTCCCAAGAAGAGAGAAAGTGCATTATCTTAAGCTTTTCAAAGGTAACAATTGGAGTACCAATGAGTAATGAGTAACCATTGCTACCAGTGAGTAATGTCTCATTGATTATTGTTTCTTTGGCAGTAGCACATAGGCTGATGCTTCATTAGTAAAATTTCCTCCATTCTGAAAGCAGCAAAGCAGAGAAATATGACCCTCTATCAGGGACTGTTACGAACTGTTCAGTAGCTGTGTTTTTATATCACTCATATCCAAGGGAACATTAAATTGAGTTTTTAATAAACAGTTTTGTCACTCCAGCACTAAAAATCAGCCACCTACTAGTGTGATTGTGGGCTATATACAACAAGTAATAATATGGTTGAGTTGATTTTACAGTTACATCAACAGAGTGTAGTGCAAAAGTGTGATAAGTAGACTTTTTATAACAAATTGCATATGTCTGATCTAAGGAATGCCTAGAGATTCCATTTGATTTCTGTTGTAATAAATCAAATGAAGAAAGAGTGCTTTTTCAGTAACAAAAGCAATTCATAAATTTATTGCAGACTTCAGTAATTCTAATGTTTTTTCTCTGGATATTAAGAGCAGCTTAAGTCTGGCCAATACCATAAAAATGTCTTGGGCAAAATGTGGAAAAACTAGCAGAGCTAAGGAATACAGGTATAGTAGAAGCGAACACATTTTAAAAGCTTTTTGTGTGCCAGTAGCAGCATTCTATATAATACATTGAGTATAATTTGGATAGTAGTACCAGGAAAGAAAGGGACATATAATTAATTTATAGCTGTAATTGGTGGAGGCACTAGATGTCTATTGTGTTATGCTAGGTCTAAATATATAATTTACTGTTTTAAAGGAGGCATTTAAGTTTGGTTTTGCCCTTTTTTTAGGAGGAGGGTGTTTGACAACTTTGAAACAAATTTCACTTCATTTTGAATTGGTCTAGTCTACTTTAAAGAAAACGAATTGCACACACAGTAAATTTAGTGCCCTGTAGTGTGATACACACTACTCTCAGGTTCAGCTCAGTGTACCAGTTTGTCAAGATTTTACCTTGTCTGCATATGTAAGTTCATGAATAAAGCCCTGCAAATCCTTGGGGCTTGAATAACATCATCTGAAACAGTAATGATACAAACATTTCTGTGCGCTTTTAGTTGTTAGGATTGTGATGAGTCTGCTAAAACCAAAATTATCCAATATTATGTCACCAGTCAGCTTCTAGTAACTTACTGTTCCCAAACTGCCAAGAAATCCTTTGAGTCTTCCATCACAAATATTGCCTGCATCCTAAGTGTTACACCTCACAGCTCTATCAGACAAAGGCAGAATATTTTAATACTTGCATTATTTAGACACCAGTATTTTCATTTATATCAATGAGGGAGAAGTCCTCCTCACAAAGTCTTCTGCTGTAGTTAATTGTAAGAGCCAGAGTAGCATAAATTTTATTTTCTTAAGAGTTAGAATGAATGTGCTACACGCTATAACTTTATCTGGCATAGTTTCAGCTAAGTCAGAGCTTTCTGAAGGAGCAGTGCTAGGATAAAGCGAAGTTGTCAGTAACAAACCATGAGCATTTGTCCCCCAGAACATTTGTCCCCCCACTGTTCTGTGCATGCAGTGTGATCACCAAAGGTGTGCAGAGCCTTTCAGGTGCTGTGGTCCCCCATGGTGATGCCTCTGTCCAAAGTGGGCAGTGGTGGAAGCAAGGACCAGAGGTGTGTAACCATAAAGGAGAAGTTGTTATTGGTGTCTGACACGATTAGAAAAGCATCTGTCTCTGAATGAGGCGGTCAGTACTTCTCACAAATATGTGCTTCTGGTCACTACTGTGAAGAAAAAAAATCTGGGACTACAAAAACTCTCTATTTGTTGTATTGCCCAGATTTTTTTTTTAAATCCATCACCTCTGGTTTTATCATGAAGGAATAAATGATGAGGCTAGGTCTATTTCAGAGCAAAGGAGGATGAAATGAAAGGGCCTTTTAACTCTCCACATCTCCTGACTTAGCTTTAACATGTTCAGTGGTGGCTTGCAGAGTCTTAGTTGATCTACAGCAGTAGTGCAGGAAAATGGCCTGCCATGGCCATGCTACTTCCAGTAAACTAACTGGACAATGAAGAAAGAGACTTATAATTGCTATGTGCATTAAACCTTCCTGATTGAAGGCATGGGAAGGTCATCAAGGTTCAGGAAGAAATACATGGGATGTAACATAGTGCCTAGCCTTGCCCATGAGAACACCAGTATGAACTCATTGATCCTACTTCAGTGAACAGCAGACATCGAAGTACACTCCCACTGCTTGTTAAAATGTACTGAAACACAAAATAATGAGGTTCTCCTTTCCTACCACACTGAGCTACAGTCGGACATGCATGTGCAGTCATTGCATTATAGTGCACTAGGAACTGAGCCACAGAGCCTCTTACAAGGCATGTCTTCTACTGGGTCCTTATGATCCCAGCAGGGATATTGTCACCTAACTCACAAAATCTCTTCTGAAAGACCGCTTTCCTTTTCTTTCAAAAAGACTACTAGGAGCTCATTATGTGTCTATGGGTGAAGAATGGCTGGTTGGCTTAACCCTTCCAAGACCTAAACTTAGAGTTTTTTCAGTTTTCTTAAGACATGTCTGAGTGGTACAAAATTTAGTGCAAGTTTTAATGATGGGTAGTTTAATTCTGCAGATTTCCCTCAATAAAGTGAGGTAGGCACTGCAGTCCACTTCTGCAGGATTTGACCATTAACATGGCTTAACATGCAACAGCAAGCAGCATAAATGTTCCTTTAAAAAAGTAAACAAAGTATCTCTAAATCTGTCACCATAACTATAAATATTGCTGCCTGGGGTGATTTATAGTAAACGAAAACTACTCTACAGTCATGGATCCTGCATGCCTTAAATTTGACTATAAGAATCTGGATTGTCCTTTTAAATCCTTACACTTTATTCTCTTTTTGAGTTCAAATTGTGTTCAGATTCATAACTATTAGGAATTGGCATCTTTCTCTGGTGCATCAAATTGAAAAGAATATTTAGAAGGGAACTGTATATTACACTTGGGAGAGGTAGTGTAAAAATCCACATAATGGATGGCTTTGCTGAGCTGGAATCAGCTTTCAGTGTCCACATGCTACAGTTATGAGAACTCTATGAAGATAGCACTGAAAAAGAAGAATCTACACTTTTCAGTAGTTCAATTTAAAGATGATTTTTAAATGGTAATCTGGAACAGGAGACAGTAGTGGTGAATTTGTGGTCTGGAAGCACAGTTGAGCTAAGTTTCCAAAGCATGTGTCGCAGGAAGTGAAGCCTGCATTCTTTATATATATCTAAATAGACCTAAAAGCATACTGTTGATTTGACAGCATGTAGACTGAGGAAATAATATTTGTGTAGATTTGATGGGAAAGATTTTTTGCTTAAAAGTAATAGAGTGATTTTTAAAAATTGAATTCCGTTTGGTTTGGTTTACTTTGCTAGGCTATATTAAGAGTTTTAATTATTTTTCCTATAAAAGTCCATATTTGCCTTACATAGCTAAACTATTATAAAAAGGAAAAAAAAAATTTTTAACAAAAGTAATGCCATTATCTACATAACACATTGTAGTCCTCTGCAGACATGCACCAGTAGAGGCTGCTGTACACCATATTAAATAAACATTTATACATACTGATAGATTAATTTACAGGAAGGTCAGAGATGGAACTTGAAATGTAGTTGTGTGTTTAACTGATGTGAACGCAGAAATTTTAAACGTAGAAACTCTTAAGATTTTACAGCAGGACCATAGTCTGGGGGTAGCAGCAAAGTAGCAAGCACTTGCTTTTCATCATTATGTGTTTCAACTCCAGACAGGATGTATGGTCATTTTTACAAATAGGCAGCTCAAGGTACTGAAGCATCAGTCTGGTTTTGGACTCTGACTAGTAATTAGTGATTACAACACTATTTCATTGAAATGTTTATTAGGTTTTGTACTTAAAATGTTTAAAATATCTTTGTTAAGAAGCACTCTATACATAAACGTGTCACTTTTACTAGATATGCAACAACTTTCCTTAAAACCACAGGTATTTTCCTTGCGTTACTTGGGATATGGTTCCAATGACTCATTCTCCTTTGCCTTCTGCTCTTGACCTGGCTGTGTAGAAATGAAGGCTCTCCACTGTCAGAAACATAAGAACATGCTGAGCAGTGCTCCCTTCACATACAGCACCATGTCCCTGTCACCAAAGTGGGCAGGCAGGCTGGAGCCCTTCATGAAGGGCTCCTGGGAACAAGCAGCGAGTGCCTGTGGAGCCTTTGAGACCTCACAGGACAGAGTGCCCTCACTGAGACCTAAGGCACCACTGGCAAACAGCTAAGAATTAGGGACAACCCGAAAGCCAAGAGGAATGTCTTGCTCAGTAGCTTCTAGTACAGCACTACTCAAGTGGAGGTGGAGGAGACGGGTCAAAAAAATTCCATGCAGTCTTTGTTTATTCCTGCCATCCTCTTTCCAAGAGTGGTCTCTCTTTGGCAGTCGCATGACGAAGGAAACATTTGCTTTGGACCAGTTCAGACAGCAGGCAGGAGACAAGCACAGTTTAAAAGAAAATCAACAACAAAGAAAGAAACCCAAACATCCCAAATGGGTTGTGACCTGGCAAGTGCTGCCCTTCCTTCCTCTCTCCATGCAATGCCACCCTCATGCAGTCAAAAGGTGGATGGTGACAACTACAGCCAGCCAGGAGCTGGGCAGTGTTCCTGCCTGCAGCAGGGGCTGGCAGGACCAGTGCTTCCAGGGCATGAGAAAGTGGAAGCAATTGTCCCCAGGGGCATCTGGTGCAGGCAAGGGATGCAGCAGCAGGAGGGAGTGAGGCTGTGCTGACACAGAGTGCAGAGGCTTTGGGGGCACTTTGCACGTGCCAGCTGGGGTCCTCTAGTCTGAAAGTTGGGGATAGTCTGGCAAAAGAAACAGCCAAACCGGTTTTTGTTCTGGAAAGCTGCAGGTTAGGATGCAAGGGTTTGTAGTAGGGCTGAGATGGAGTTGAGTGCACACTGAGGGTAGCTGCTGTAGAAAAGAAAGCTTTGCTGGCACCTTTTTTCACTGATTTTTCCTCAGTAATAAAGTCAGAGCAGAGTAACTGCCAACTACATCCCCTGAAATTTGTCAGCTCTATATATTCTAGGAGAGGCTGGAACCATGGGCATTTCCAAATCACTGATTAAGAGGCAGTAATGTCAGAGCTACATGCTGTGTAGTCTTATCTTGGAGTATACTTGCACCTGAATACAAGAGACAACTGGCTGTTGGGAAACAGGACAATTTTTTTCTTTCAGGCCCTGTAGGGGTTGGACTGAATGAACTTAAACGGAAATTGCTAATCAGCGATACCCAGCACTATGGAGTAACAGTGCCACGTAAGTAAAAATGCACTTCTATTCTCTAATGATGTATTTGCGTTATTTTTTATTGTATTACCTTTAAGGTACTTTCAAATTTGGGTCTCTAAATGCATGCTTGGCATCCAAATTACTTTTCTAATTTTTAAAAGTGCTGCTGCAGTTCTGTGTTAAATAGCATTGATTAAACTGATAGGGCTTTTTGGCTCAGAGGCATTGCAGTACACTTTCAGTACAAGTTTAGCATGATTGATGTCAGTGAGGTTTAGTAAATGAAACTCAGCTGAAGAACACCCTGGATTTGGCTGTAAGGCAGTGAAATGTACTCTGTTACCAATGCTTGCATTCAGCAAACTGGCCTTAACTGTTAGGATGAAAAATGAAGACTGATGATAAACAGTTTAATCCAGTGAATAAATTAATTAAATGCCTTTGATTAGCTTTAGAAGAGTTGATTTGGGGATGTTCTTTCCTCTTTCCCCTATCTGACCAAGTAGTATGTTTTTTATAAAATTGAATAACATTGTGCTCTATTAATTTCTACAATACTTTATTGGATTTTCTTTAATATGGAGAACTCAACAGTTTTAGACTTCAATTTCTTGGTTTGCTTTCTACTTGTACGTTCTATAGGGATCCTTCAAAAATATGGTTCCAACATTCTGAATTTGGGAGATTCTGTCACAGGTTTTTTTGCAACTGCAGATACTCTTTAAAGTGTATATATGAATGAATTTGCTAAGTAGAAAAATTAATGCATTTAGTTTGGCAAGTCATTTCTTTTGCATATATTTGCTTCAACTGGGTATTGAAAGCAACAACAACAAAAAAGCCAGATGTTCCCAAAATTTAACACATTGAAGTATATGCAATCATTTGCCCAAAAATATTTCTCCAAAAATTGCCAGGATTCATCAAGCTGCCTTCTCTCTTTTCTCTTCCAAATTTGTGGTTATAATTTAAAACAAACATGTAAAGAAATCCCTCTCCCTGAAATTCAGTAAGTCAGGACTTGGAGGGAGAACTGGGGTTCCTGTCTTGGAAATGTTTCTCATTGTGTCAGCCTAAGAAAAAGAGTGTTGTATGAAATGGCATTTAAGACTGTGTTGCTGCAAGCAGGTTTTGTATGTCCATATGTGATGGAGAATACATGATGCCGTAGTATTCTACCTGTTCGAAATAGGATGTTTTAATGGGTTCATTAATCATGAGTGGCAACCCAAAAATAAGTTTCATTTATAAGCAAACCCCTTATACCTACTTGGGGGAAAGTAAGAAGTGCAAATAATACAGGGCTACTGAAAGAAAACTGAGTTCTATTTTGATCACCAGATAAAGAAAAGCACTGAAACATAAAGTTCACACCCCATTTTATTACCATGCTTCCCATACCATAGCTACAAGTGTTGTTAATGAACATAACGTTTTATAAATCGGGATGGTGCGCTCGTTTCCCTTTATGGTCTCATATGCTAATAAGTTTAACAAGAGGCAGGGCTGGGGTAATTGTTATGGACTGCCGCTCCTTTTATTATTCAGCTGTCCTCATTTTATTGTATTTTTCCACTAGTTAATAAAATATGATAATCTGACACTTGTCCAATAGGTTTTTTCCTGCTTTTCCTGCATGCATTTAAAACTCAATCCTGTCATGTGCTTGTGTACTGCCTTCCAGATCCAGAGCAGCCTTTTATGCTTCAGAAGTGAGGGAAGTGCTACGCTTAGTATTGCACAAAGAGTTTGTGCTTTTCGGGTTTTCCTGAACCGGTTAGCATTATATTGTTTTGTGCATATTTTCCCTTTTTTTTTTTTTTTTTATATGGTGAAACTGCAGACACTACCCGTCCAAGGAGAAGCCAAGAAAGTGATGGTGTCGAATACATTTTCATTTCCAAGCACTTGTTTGAGACAGACGTACAGAATAACAAGTATGTTGAAGAGATTTTTAACTAGAACTGCAGTTAAAACAATGGTTTATTATAAAATGGGGCTGGTTGTTATTGTAGATAAGAAGTCAAAGTGGATATAAGTTGCAGTGATTTAAAGATGTGTTAAAATTACATTTTGTTATATAAGCAGCTGGGAAAAAACGCAGAGCAAAAAAAAAAAGTACACGCAAACAACAGTTTCTAAGCTTACAAGCAGTTTCAGTACCTCAGCTTCTCAAGAAGACACTGAAATTATAGGTGCTTAGGATGGGGGAGCATTCTTTTAATAGAGCATCTTCTGTCATAGCAGCAAAGCATTGCAGCTCTAGGGAAGGGGGGGCGTGGAAGTGCTGCAGACGTGCCTGAGTCAATGTTTGCATAGTTCTGCTCTCTTTCAGGCCAGGCACTTCCTCTGCTTTTGAATTTAGAGATCTACAGTGAAGCCCCTGCCTGTACACCCTCCAGAAAGTAAACTAAAATGAAGAGACAATGGAAGCATCGTGCTCTCCAGCAGCCTGTAAAATTCTGTAGCTTGAAATTCTGCCCCAGTTTCAGGGGGCAAAAGTGTATTAGACACAAAGCTGTGGGTTTTATTGAAACTTCAAACTGTGCTTTGCTTTTCTGGCAAATAGTGCTTGTACTTTTATAGCAAATAACCAGCCGCCTTGGTTCCACCAGCACCGTCGTCGCTCCTTCTCCTCTTCTGAGACAGAATTTGGATATTCTGTAGTGTGCAATGAAATTTCAGTAGTTTCTATTGTTTAGCTTATCCACTGTTTTATTGCATTGCATTAGTTCAGAAAAAGAGGTGATGGAAAACATTAGTGGGCTGTTGGACTACAGTACTTTTTTCTCTTTAACTGTAATACAAGCAGGTGTTACTGATTTGAAAGCGGTAAAGTAGAAGATTTCTTAAAATTGACATGCTGAAGTACTTGACAGCATTTCCTTTATAAAACATGGTAGAACTCTCATGTAAAATAAAATATTTTTGCTCCTGAATTAAATCCTATAAAGCAAACTGCTAAGATTTTTTCTGGAGAAAATGGAAATGATTTCAGTTGTTTTTACCTTGTGCCACAGGTTTATCGAGTATGGCGAGTATAAGAACAACTACTATGGTACAAGTTTAGACTCTGTTCGATCAGTTCTAGCTAAAAACAAAGTTTGTTTGTTGGATGTGCAACCTCATGTAAGTAAGCATGTCTTCTGAACTCTTGTACTTCTCCATATTGCATATTGGAATTCCAGGAAAAAAATATTTCTAAAAAGGTATACTTTATCCCACACTGAATGACTGTTGAATGGGTTTGCTGGCTACCTTTATCTCAGCAAGGCTCTCTGAAAGGAGATAAATATACAGCCAGTAAATAAGGGAATTGGAAGCCTGCAGCATAATACCAAAGATTTAATTACAGAACATTCCTATATTTCCATTCATCTTTCTGTTAGTTTGGGCAAGAGATTGTCTCTGAAATTTTAATTTCAGAACAGCTTTGAGTTATCACCCAGTCCAGCAACTCTCTCTCACACGTTTCACTAGACTGTTCATGCCAAGGGTTTCCATGCAAGGTGGACATGAGTCGAGGAATGCGCTAAATGTGATGTTGGCTGGATAATTGTTAAGAACACTCCTCTCTAAACCATTTTTTCTTGCATTGACCTTGTCTTTTAACCCCTCTGAACAGCTCCACTGGGAATTTTTTTGCTCCTAATAACCACAGTGCTTCCAGGAGCTGGACTAGTTTGTTTAACCTAGCCAAAACATCTCTTCTCCAAGGGTGGCCAGTGTATGCCTTCTGAACCCTGGCAGCTTGTGCGCAGCTCCCGGGGCAGTTTCAGATGCAGGGTTGTGCCCTGGGAGCAGGGCAGTGGCTGCACTGGCAGAGGAGTGGCCAGGGAAGCCGTACCCCATGCCAGGGGAGGAGGGGAGCTGACGAGACCATTGCCTGTCCCACACAGCCCTGTGTTCCTGCAGAGCACTAAATTCTCTTGAGGACCCAAGCTTGTGAACCATTCTGGGATCCCACTCTCCAACACGGGATTTTCCTGTGGACTCTGGCAGTGTGGAAAGGATAGAAAGCTTCTGACCATCCATACTACCACCCTGTGCTACAACTGAATCATAGACCTGCCTCTAACACTGCACCTAGCTCGCTCAGGAAGAACGAACAGCAGGGAGTTGTGTGGTGGGCACACAGTACTGAAGAGAAAAATCACTGACCTTTTGTGAACTTTTCATGGGTACAGAAAGGGTTATTCTTGCTAAAATTGGTTGAACTTTCCCTCCTCCCCTGAATATCTGCTGTTCACCTCCATCCTCTCGCTGCCAGTGGCACTAGTGTGCACAACTCAGCCTTTGCCAGACTGATGGGGTTTACCAGCAGCCATGTGGAAATCAAGACCAGTGGTCAGCCTTGGAGAAAGGGTTTTCTTACCATTCTGAAAATTCTCCCTACATGAATCAATGCTGGTCAGCAGAGCAGGATGACAGTAAATGAAAAATACCTGCCTAGAAATGCTTTATGGGTTTATTCTGGTCAGTGGGGCATTCCTTTTATTACAGTAAATTCCATTTTGCAAAATCAACTAATTAATTAAAATCTTTCCTCTTCCCAGACAGTGAAACACTTGCGGACATACGAGTTTAAACCATTTGTTATATTTATAAAGCCTCCATCACTTGACCGTTTGAGAGAGACCAGAAAAAATGCCAAGATTATTTCAAGTAAAGATGATAAGGGAACTGCAAAACCCTTTACAGTAAGTATAATTAGACATGGTAAAGCATGAGAACCTGCTAAGTGTTTTGTTGTGGCAGTTTACCTTGAAAATAAAGGTGATCACTGGATCTCATTGACAGCACTTGTCAGGGCTTACACAACCATCTTGCTGTTTCCCAGCCTCTCTCACATTACACATTTACTGGGGTGTTTTCATTGTTTGATATGCTCCTGGGTATTTACAATTTCCATGGTCCTCTGATTTTATGTCATTGAAGAACCCCCAGAGTGCAAGCATATCTTTATGACAGATAAGGCTGTGGATTTCCTTTAAAAAATTTGCACCTGGGCTTAGATGTTTCTGTTCAAATACAAGAATTTACTGGTTTTATCAACTGTATTAAAGGGTCTAAATTTAAAGGAAAATTCAAATGTAAAAAAACAAAAAAATAAATGCTACTGTAATAAAAGGCCCATATTTGTGGATAAGAGAAACAGAGGTTTTTTTAAATGTTATAGGAAAATAAACACTGTAAGAAAGAAGAAGAAATATCTAAGCAAGGAACAAATGCTGGTTTTTGTCAATAGTGAGAAAAAAAATTTAGATTACCCAACATTAACATACTTGCTTCCTTGTAATATAATGAAATAATATTTTAATTGAAGCTACAGCAAAGTTGATCATCGTTAGACTGTTTATCTGTATTTACAGTGTGTATCATTTTTCCTCATTCAGATGTTATTTAGGACTTTTTAGGTTTTGTTTCAAAGTCAGTCACGGATATAGTCACAGATTGTATCTGTGTAGAATGTGCACTTGGAATAGTTTGGAAATCACACACTGTAAGAAGATGTTGGTTTGTTACTTTAAAAAGTAAGAGGAGTTCATTTGTAAGAGCAACCTTCAGGACATTGCTTGGTTAGGACAGGTTTAATCTCTCAAAGTCATTTAAACAAGTTGCTAAGATTTGTTCCCTCCCCAAATATGATGAGAAATCCACTAAGCCAGATTGAACAAGGCATAGAATGTTGACTGCTACCGAGCTCTTAAAAGAAAAAAGGCTGTGCTGTAATATATCGTGTGCTAATAGCAAGCCAAGACTAACATAATGAAACTTTAAATGTATCATCAAAGTAAACAGCTAGAAACATTTAAACATTTTCCGCTGGTGCTGCTAACAGAAAATGTCTCTGTAGTTACCATGCAGTGACTAATTGTGTCACTTCAAGGGAAGAGATGAAAGAATTGCCTGTTGAGCAGAGTCAACTCATCAGAATACTCTCTGAGATCACTTGTAATGGTAATTGCTATTTTTTTTTTTCATTAGAAGTACAATTTCCATTTCCTGATGAGATAAGAAATAAGCTATTAGACCATGTTTAATACAGAATGAGTTTGTGCAGTGTTGCTATGGACTGGCTGTGCACTGATCTTTATTGCACTGATCTTACTAGGAAGAAGATTTTCATGAAATGATTAAATCTGCCCATGTGATGGAGAGCCAGTACGGCCACCTTTTTGACAAGGTGATAGTCAACGATGACCTCGCTACAGCTTACAGTGAGCTTAAAACAACTTTTGACAGGTTGGAGACCGAGACCTTCTGGGTTCCTGTCAGCTGGCTACACTCATAGTAACGTTTTAAGTAGAGAAAACCTCTGCTGTTGTATCAGCATCTAAATCTGGGGCATGGTTAGGCTTTACTCAATGGCCATTTTCTTGGGAGGAGGGCTTTAAACTCTACTGAGCAGCAGGTATACTCTTCATGCACTTGGAACTGGTCTTGTTTTCCTGTGTCTTCAATTCTCCTGCCCACAATTTGGGGCAGAACAGTCAGATTAAACCAGAGATTTACTGTGCTCCGTAAAGTGAGCCAATACTAGTGTAGCAAAACTGCCAAACACCTCTTTATCATCATCTGTGTGTTTCCAAGGTGAGTGTTTTTAACAGAGAGTTTGCAGAAGATACAAATTAATGCTGGAGATCAGCACTTACGTGGTTTTAAGCATAACTGTTCCTATAAAGAGCACATCAGCACTTGGAAGTTATTGCCCTTTTAGTGCTTGAGAGAACTGAAACAGGCAAAAGTGACCAACATTTTTATGAGGAAGACATCATAATTTTAATTATGTATCAATGTGTTTTTACTTTTCTAGATGTGAACCTTGTCTTACATGTACAGACTGATTTACGTATTCCTTTGCAATTATATAATCATGGAAAGAAAGATGTATTTAGTGGCTTAATTGTGAAATACTCAGCTGTGAGCATTCATGGATTGAAAATATTTTCACGCATGCTCTGTGGCACAACAAAGAAAAGTCATGGGAATAATTATTTAAATAGGAAAAAATGTGAGTTAGTGTGTATATAACTTCAAAATCTTTGGGATTAAACTTCTGTAAAATCTGTGGCAAAGTGATATGAATAGCAACAAAGTAGAGAATAATTTTTTGTACTCTTTTAAATTGATTTCAAATATTTTTGGCACACTTTATAAAGTAATTTTCCCATCAGAAATTTTCAAACAGTGAGGAAATCTTGGACATCTGAGAAGCAATTGAAAGAGATTAATTCTTTTTATTGTTGAGTATATAGTGATACTTTTTAGTAGTGTAACATGTATTTTGACTCCACTCAAAAATAAATTAATGCTGTAGAGTTCACGGTAAAAAACATTCTTATCACTGGTCAGACAGTCGGAAACCCCATTTCAAGATTTGATGTGTCAGTGTAAGCAAATGTATATTAGAGGATGTATTTTTAATATAGATAATTTGTTATTTTTCTTTATTTACTACTGATATGCAGGAAATGAGTACAGATGTAAAGACCAAGTAACACCTCTGTGTTGTGTTGTGAATATGTCTTAGAAGTACAGAATGTATATAGGAACTTGCTGACTTCAGATCATCCCATCTGTGGTATTCAAACAGGAAACCATTATTTCATGTTAATCTGTAAAGAGAATATAGCTCTCTTGTTTAAAGTAAAAAGAAATTAGTGAAACTTTATATATTTATGAAAGGGTTGAAAAGGGATGTTAAGTTTTTAAATTTCTTGTCAATGTGATCATTTATTAAAGAGATTACTAAGTCTGTAATTTGAAACAGTCTCTGTAAATGGAGCTCAACATTCCATGTAAATATTTTATTTCAGTTCGTATGCTGATAAAGCCATCAGGTTTTGCAGTTTTATTCTAAATGTGTATTTAATGTGTGGGCCATTGCATTTGGCTTAGAGTCTTATAAAACAAATGAAATGCAAGAAACAACAACAACATCCCTGGGAGTCTGGAAGTGTTTATGCAAGAGTTAAGATATACTGAGTCCCAGTATGGATACATGCTCTGCTTGAACAGCTCTACTGTAACTTCTGTCAAATTTCACCATTTTCCTGGTGGACTTAAACTTTTTTTGTAACATAAATAGGAATTTGTTGATTAAATTAACTGCACAGAGATTATCTGAGTTGAGAAAACATTTTCTATTTTTTTTTAAATTACTGAAAATCAAACTATTTTTCAGGGGATATGGAATTCAGCGGGTCAGTTTGCCTTTGCCTGTGAGACGCCAAGTGCCTTCACCATCTCTTGAAATAGAGAGGACACTCGGCATCTCTCAGGATCTGGCCATTTTCAACAGGAGGGGCTTTAGTCCTCACTAAAACACTATTAACACTGCTTCTAACCTCGGCTGTCTTGGAACTTTGGGGTACAGTCATGCTCACATAAAGGACCTGCTTTTCTCTTTATGAAGTAGATGCTAGAATAATCTGCAAACTCCCTGGTAGAGACAGTTCTGGCTGTCCTGCAGGCTGTTTTTCCTGTCTTTTTGAAATGAATTTAATTCCCATTCCTGGGTCGGTGTGGTCTAGGAGGATCTTGTGCACAGCTTTGCTGTCCTGGGCAGCAGTAAGCAGCATGGTGCTCTGCTGCATTCCCAGAGACACTGACCCTCTGATCCACGGCACAGTCCTGGCAGGAGTCTCCCAGACCGATGGCTGCCTGCCCCATGTCTGAGCCAGGAGCTAATTCCTGAATAGTAACACCTGCAAAAGAAAGGGAATCTCAAAAACATATATCCAACCAACAGAGTAAAACGTGCACAGAGTCTTTGAGGAGCTAGAAATGGTTTTAACTACATTACTAAATTGCTCTTGAAAAATCAACATATAATGCAGCGTTAACTTCAAAAGCTAAAAATCAAAACCCTCCACAAGGCAGGCAGAGATGACAATAAGTCTAGGCAGAAAAAACATCTTGGCCCAACAGTTTCAACAGGACAGGAGCCTGCTTATCTTGATGGATGCTGAGCCTGTGTGCTGAACTATTCTGGGATACCAAGGGGAACAGGGGGGTGGATTGTTCCTTTGACTCCTAAGAATTTGGGAACGAAGACAACTAAACGTGTTTCCAATATTCCACATACTCAAGTTGTGCTGTGTGGGTTTTTAGAGAAATGTATGTTTTGACAGTGAAGTCCAGATGTTTTTATTGTGTTCTAGCTGTTTGCTGTAGTCAAACAAAGGGTAGTATTTTTTAATATTGTACCAAGCTCTATACTTGAATTCACCATCAGGTCCTTGGTTGATGTCTTACCTGAAATCTGATCTTACCTTCTTATGCAAAACAATAAATTATTGATATACCACTGAAGGTGTTTTTTTCTTTCTTGTAAATTGCACCATAAAATATCATAGACTCATAGAATGGTTGGAGTGGGAAGGGACCTTAAAGATCATCTCATTCCAACCCCCTGCCATTCTCAGGAACACTTTCACTTGACCAGGTTACTCGGAGCCCCATCCAACCTGGCCTTGAACATTGCCAGTGCTGGGGCATCCACAGTGTCTCTGGACAACCTGTTCCAGTGTCTTACCCCTCTCACAGTAAAGAATTTCTTCCTAATACCTAATCTAAACCCACCAGCCTTCATCTTAAAGCCATTCCCCCTTGTTCTATCGCTACACTGCCTTGTATAAAGTCCCTCTCCAGCTCTCTTGTAGCCCCCTTTCAGTACTGGGAGGTGCTATAAGGTCTCCTCAGAGCCTTCTCTTCTCCAGGATGAACTAAATGACTTAAGAAGTTAAAATGCCTAAGTAGCAAATTATTTCATGGGACTCTCTATTAACTGTAATGCTCCAATTATCTTAAATGGAAAAACAAAGCACCGTAGAACAAGAACAACAATTCTTAATATTTCGTTTTTGTTGCCAAACTCTTCTTCAGAATTGATGTTTACCCTTTCCTGTAGCCCACCCCATAATGAACCATTTTCTTTCTGAGAGGAAAAGCTTATGTCAGTGGATCAAACTGGAATATCAGCTCATCTGGGCTTGCAAAGTCTTGGAGTGTTATCTGAGTTGTTGACTTGGAGTGTTTCACTGGACACATACACTTCTAGGCCACTCACAAGTCCCATGGGAGGTTGTGCTCATTTGTAGGACTCAGAGAAAGTAATGCTTGAACTCAGTTACTTTTTGCATTGTGATATGCCTTTTCCAGAAAACAAAAAAGAAGCCTAACACATACTAGGATTAGAGAGAAGACTTTTAAGCCCCTTCTGTTTTGTTTCAGTGCACTATTCTACATTTCCCACATGTACGTCAGTTCGGGTTTCTACTGTGTGTGGAGAATTTTTTCTTCAGTAAAGCTCATATTTAGCTTTTGTTAGATTGTTTCAAAGGATGAATAGTTTCTTCAGAGATTTGAAGTTGAAGTTATAATCTAGTCTATTTTTGCTACTGCTCTCTCTACAGTCATTTCCCCACAGGATTAAGAATTTTCTGTGTATCAGTGCTTAAAGTCATTTGTACTTGAAATTTGCCCAAGATCCTTCTGCTCTCAGAGTCATTAAGTATTTATCATATATTACCATGATTAATGTATGATACCAAGCATTCAACAGAAAAATGTCTGAACAAAATTAAAGGAAGACTGTAGGTGTATTTGTTGTTTAAGAATTCTGGTGCTAGATAAACAGTTAAAGGTTTCAGCAGAAAAACACACAAAAACATTTGGAAACAGTTAAAGTCTGGTCTTAAATTTTGTCTTATGTTAAATGGCAGTACAAATGAGAGAATTTGGAGTTCTAGACAGCTGGAGACTTTTCCCCTCTTGGTATCTGTGTCTGAAATACAAGTTGGATATTTGGAAGACTTTATGGAATGATTTTATATCTCTATAATAAAATACTATGGTATTTTGTGTAGCTGACATCCAACATTTGAACAAAGAGGGTAAATATGTGTGATTATTGAGACTTTGCTTTGCTTCTGTTTCAGTTGTACCCTTAGGTATGTTTAAACGAATTTTTAAGGACTCAGTGGCAAGAGCTGCCAGATACACATTTCAATATGTGGAGAAAAATATCCTCAGGATTTCCAGGAGGGTTCAAATGGCTCCAAGAGTATCTGAAAACTTGTTGATAAGAAATAAATAGAGAAAATTTGGTCACAATTTCTTTTGTAATTAGATCTGTTTCTTTTCAGTAGCTGTATTAATATTCAGAACTTGAATATGTTAACAAAACCCAGAAGGCATTCGATAATTTTCAAGTGAAATTTAGATTTGTGTTTTAACAAAGATAGTACAAGCTTTCTATAGGATTATACACAGGCTCATAGAAACTCTGGGTACATGTTTTAAAGTGAGGGTCTGTGGGTATGGCAGAGATGAACTGAGAATGTTACAAATGCAAGTACTAGCCTGAAAATGCATATTTGGTTTCGTAAATCACTGAACAGGAGGTCAGAGACCTGTCTGCAAATGTGCTGTGGTCTCTGTTCCCTCCTTGGTAAATACGAATAAGCACCAGCAAATCTTCATTGGTAAACAAAGCTAAAGTTATCCAAATTATGGAGCTGAAATGTAGCATTCAGAAGGTGAAGGAGTACTCCAGATCCTGGTGATGTTGGCCAAGATGATGCTTTACTTTCTTCTAACTTGATTAACTTTTGCAGCAAAAGTACAGCAATCACAGCTTTAACTCAAAATTGCCAAACTGTGTTTAGTTATTGTCAATTTCATTCTTTGTTTTCCTCTTCACCTTCGTACAGCTTCAGTTTAGTAATTCAGTCATACAAGGAGGGGAAAAGGGATGATTGAAAAACAGATGCCAAAAATTTGATACAAGGACATTTTTTACCTTCTTCCCAATGGGCACTGGGGTGGTGTGTTCCTGAAACAGAAGTGAAGAGCCAGTGTTTTTTCCAGATGGAGAGCACCTGAACAGTGTTTTGTCCTATGAAAACAGAATTGTTCTGAGAGGTCCCTGTGGCCTGTTTGATGCATGAGAGCAGCATGTGGTAAAAAGACCAGGAGCAATTCTGAATTTTATGCAGCCAGTGTTGGCTCCAGGGGTTCCTGTTTAAGGCAATGGCCATTGGGAGCACTTCTGCTTGTTTTCTGTGTGACCTCTGGCCATTTCCTCGTGTGTCCTCTCACTTTTCTAGACTTTCATTAATGGCTTGTTTTAAGCAAACACGGTTCCCTAAAATTGGTCTTAATTAGCTAGTGGGAGTAGTCATGTCTCACGATCAAGGCCCACATTCATGATGGGGCAGTTGCCCAGATGTGAGCATGGGTTGAGACCACTCCACAGAGCTTTGCATGCCCTCTACGGGTTATGCTTCCCCACTAAACCTACTTGGATGCTGCTTCTGGAGCCCTACCCCCACATACAGACTGGCCTGTGTTAGGCACCAAATGAACATGGAACAAAGATGTAGTCCCCAGGTTCAAAGGAGCTCACTAAAAGAAGTGAGAGAGATGGCAGAGCAGTGCAGCAGGAAGGTGCAAAGAGATGCACTGGGCACAGCTCTTCCTGCCAGCTGGCACAGAGGCAGTGCTGGTCTAATGGGGCTGTCAGATCTAGGATTCAGCAGCTCACGGAAGGACCAGGTGGTTGGAGCTCCCTGGCAGGGCTTCAGCCCATGCTGTGCAGTGCCCAGGCACAGCTGAGGGCTCACAGAAGCCTGGACCTGGCAGCTGTGCAGCCAGCTTGGCTGCAGGAGGGAATTAGCTGTGTGTGTATGAGCTGTGCTCTGCCTGCTTCCTGCAGAGCCACAATGGCAGGTCTGGTCTTGTCCCATTTCCCTGCCTGGTGCCAGTGGAAGCAGGAATGCTCCAAGTCCTGTGTGCAGTCCTGGCTGCTACTGACTGTAAGGCACAAAAGGAGTTTTCGTGTTTGGTTGTGGTTTTTTCATTGTTGTTGTTGAAAACTGGCTTGAAAGCTTTGCTATTATTGGTGCTATCTGGATAGTATGAAAGAGCAGCCTCACTTATTGGCCCTGCTGGGTTATTATTCCAGATGTTTTTCTTTACACAGCTGTTATGCAGGAAGTAGAACCAAAACCAAAGATTGATTTGAACCATTGTTTTGTCAAAAACCAGAACCGAACCTGAATTATTGTGTTCTTTTGACTTCATTGAATTCAGATCATCATTGGCCACAGCTGGATTCAACCCCAGCTCAAACCACGCTGAAAAAAGCACAGAGCCTGACCACACTTTTGAGTAGGTGAGACCTTGAAGGCCAAGAGCCTGCATCTTGTCATGAGTGCAGCTGATGTTACCTTCAAGCCAACAGGAGCTTTTACTGAGCGTATATACACATGTACATATTGTTATGTATTTATCAAGTGCTTTAGTGTACACGAATTTATTTTAATGAAAAATGCAGGCTTATGTTGCATAATTGGAAGATTAAGGGCAGACTAAAGAAAAAAGCCTTATAGAATACCAAAGTTTTAACAAATAGATGTACAGTTTTACTCCAACAGGACTCGCACATCTCAGGAAACTCAGAATTTTACATTTCATATATACTGGTTTGCCCCTATTTTCTGAAAGTCAAAAGAGCTTGATTGAATGCAGACTACAAACTTGTTCACTACAAACCTAGTTAAACATGAAATCTTGTGGGATTAGCTTAATTGTTCCCCAAATGAAAAGGCTACTTTGTACACAGACTACAACTTTATGCTTGCCAGATAAAGAAATGTGAACCTGTCCAGAGACACAGGAATTTGTCTGTGTAGGAGTATCACTGGGCCAACTGTCTTGCCTTTTATGCGATATTGTGGTGTAAAACATCACTCCACTGGTTTCATTTTACAGAAAACAGTCTCTGTGGTGGTACCCTGTGGGAACTGAAGTATCAAGTTCTATTTTCCCTTCAAAAATCCAACTCCATTCGTACCCTGCTCTTGACACTGTGCTCTCCGTGAGTGTCAGCCAGCGTGTGGACTCGGGGGATGCTGCGGCACGGCAGGGGAGCTGCAGGGAAACTGTTCCAAGCAAAGCAGGAGGTGCCACTCTTTGCCACAGGAAAGGCTGCCATAGGTAACACCACAGTGTTTGAAATGAGGGATGGTATCCCTAATAAGATTACACAGTAACTAAGTAAATGAGGGAAATATTTTATTATTCCATTTTTAATTTTCAGAGGATTATGTGACATTTCTCATTATCAGACATTATTACTCTGACTGCACAGTCTTCTGTTTTTCTTTGGCTTCTCCACTGCCTCCTTGAAAGCAAGGGTTGCTGTAATTAAAGACTTTGTTATATAAATGTAACCATAAAACATGTGGAGTTCCTATCTTCCAAAGCTACCAGACCAAGCAAATAAAGACAAAATTTCTGCAAATGTTCTCAAGTGACCTATTCTGTTTAATCTTGTTTCCTTTCTTCTTAACCAGTCTTCTCAAAAAGCCTCTCCATATCAGGGGCCAAGAGTTTAACAAAGGCAATGTGAAGCAGAAAGGAGAGCCTGGCCAGGAACCGCTGGAACGGAGAAGCTGGGGCACTTCTGGGCTCTGAACACCAGCTAGTCTCCAAGTCTGCACAAAAGGGAGCAACCTATGGCTGCAAAGAGCATGGGAAGATGATTTGAGCAGTAAGGTGTCATTCACTCCCTCTTCACTATAAGAAGGAGCCGTCACCACCCCGAGCCCTTAACTTACACACATTTAGCAGGAAGCAGTTGCGTTATGCGTGTCAGGTAACACGCTCCAGGGTGTAGTTCTTGACTACCTCATGGCAGACTCTGTGTGTGCTTCCCCTTCACAGTGTCACTGAACATAGCTCTTGACTTTGTGGTCTCCGGAAATCATCTTCTGAAAGTGGTATTAAAACCTGTCTACCCTTAATAGTCTGAGTCCAGCCAGTCCCAAAACAGGCGTGGTTGAAGTGTCTGTGTATCGCTGACACGGTGATTGCACTTGTAATCCTGAGCCTCCTTCACATTCACCTACTTTGTACTACAGGGGTGGTGGTGACTGGTGTTCACTCTGCTGCCACTGGCAGAATGTTTTATACAGTTGGTGTTTGTTACTGTCCCTGCAACCACGTTTAAGTACCCCCAGTGAGACACTCATGCTCAGATTTTCGGCAGGAACTCCTGCGTCGCTCCCAGCTACACTAATTTGTCTGTCACAAAGTGTAAGTGGAAAACACAAGAGGCCAGATTCTCTCTAAATCTGAGCAAGCTCTGCAGGGAGGCAGTGCTACTGCTCTGCTTCCCTCACAGCTCCACTTACAGCAGTGGTTCTTTGGCTTGGGCTCATGAGCATCATGTAAAATCCTTATGGATCCTCGTGGTTCCAGTGCTCAGGATTGATGATTCTTTCTTCTCTTTTAGCATCTTGTGAATAACTTAGAATTTTTTCATGCTAGTGCAACTCCCTCTCTTCCTGGTAAATTGCCTCATTTTGTGCTATTGGAAAGTGCTTAGTCTGGATTGCTTCACTGTGAGTACCTAATAGCTGCTGCTGCTTTCTGTATCATGTGCCTGGGACAAGGGTGAAATATCAGCAGAGAGCTGACACCACTTCAATCCCTAAAGGAGCAATAGTAGGAACTCCTCCTGTAGTTAGCCTCAAATGACTTTCATCTGTACCACTTGAGCACACAGGATTGTTCCTACAGTTTAACAGCGTGGCACAGATGAGATGGCAGTGGATGAACATGATAAACATGCAGTGCTAGTGAAGTTAGAAAAGTTTCATTTTTATTTTAACAGTATCAGAGTTTTACATCTTGTCTTTCTGTGCCTGGGAAGTCAGGAATGCCTTTGCTTTGAAGACCTTGTAATCTAATGCCAGGTCTTGCTGACTTTTACAGTTGAACCTTACTGCCTCTTTTCATGTGTGGTCCCTCTGACTTTTGCAACACTCCTCACAATGGGGTTGGCAGCTCTTACTCTGGAACCAAGCTGATTACTTCTCTGGGCTCAGGGTCTGGCTTTGAGATAAGATGCAATCAGGAAAGATGATAAACATTTCAGCAAGTAATCAAATGTGTGAGAGCTGTCTGGTAATTATCTTTGGATTAGTGTCTGAGATTAGTATCTGGGAGCAAACTTCAATGCAAATGCATCAAAGTCCCATCAAACACGTGGTAGTAAACACGTGTGGCTGATAAATCTATTGACTCTTTGTCTAAATTATTTAATGGAAATTGTGGAACTGCATTAGATGGCCCTGCCCTTTGCTGCTCAGCTGTCCTTACAGCATTTCATTTCTTTTACACCTACAATGTGGTCACGATAAATCTTCTCACACGCTTTTAAGTAATTTCCCAAGTGCTCTCAAAATGGAGGCAGCAATTCATTGCTGTCACTTTAGGCAATTATTACTGAAATCTATGAAACAGTGTTTCAGAATAATTAACCTTAGTTAACCTTAAGCCTTGCAAGATTTTCTAGCGTTGCGCAGCAGCCTGTAAGCTGCCAGTCGTACGTTTGTACATTCGGAGCTGTCACAAGTTCACAAACCCTGTCGAGTGAGCTCTGTCTGCTTTACTGATTTCAGCTCATGCACAGGCACAGCACTGTACAGCTCAACTTGTAAATGGCGTATCTTGGGGGTTTTTGTTATTGTATTTCTGTGTAATACTTTCCAAACTCTACTTTATTGTATTTCGCAGTTAAAAAACCACCTGGATATTACTTTTTTTTTTTTTCTTTTTTCTTTTTTTTTTGAGACTATCTCTAAGCCCTTAGCCTTGCATGTTTTTGTAATGTGTAAGACAGACTCAGACAGAGGCTTCAGAAGACTTGTGCAGCTGGTAGCTTTTTGATGACTTAATTTCACAATTCTTTAGAAATAAATGTGGGTACTAACGAGAACAATGACTAAAATGTCAGTTGTACAAAATATAAGTGACCTGTTCTAGAAAAATACAAACACTTCTGTCAGTTCAATTATACCTGTGCATCGTTCTACTTTAGCAGAGTAAAAAAGCTAAAGTCTAATGGATATATGGTAAGGACACAAATGTTTTCATTCAAAGAAACATCATAAATGCTTTATACTAGAACTTCTGGTTAGTGTTTCAAAGACTGGGGGAAGGGGATATGTCCAGGTGTCCTTTGAACCCTGAGAGGCGATTAAAGGGAACGGTATAAAGCTGAAGTGACAGTACTGAAATACATGGAGATAAATGCATGGGATGGGGATTTACAGAAGAGGAACAGCAAGTTCACAGGAATGGCAAGACTGCCATGCATGGGAAATAGGGGAAAGGAACATTTACAACTTTCTCCAAGTGGGAAAACTGGTTGTGAGGAATCTCTTTAAATATCTTCTTTCACAGGAAGTAAAATCTTATTTATTTATCTCAAGTAAAATATTGATTGCTCTGCTGGAAGAAAAATGAAAGCCATGATGAGTTGAAAGAGTATAGCCAGTTACAATCAGCATCTAGGGTCTTCAAGAAGCAGTAAAATACTGAGTGCTAGAAGGGGATAATCAGTTTTAGACGTTTTTAAATTAATACAAAATGCTACTCTCCCACTTTTGCTGTACAGCCTGGGTTTTAGAATGTCAAGAAAGTATTTGACATTTACAAGAGACTGCAGGCACTAATACAAATCATTTTTATCCATTTATGCATTTTAACCACCATGCTGAGTGAATTGTTGGCTCTGTGCAATTAGTCTCTGTGCTTCTTGACAATATAACCACAGATTTTCACAAATTCTATTAATAATGTAAGGTGGAAGCTCTGTTCTCCAAGTCTGCTATTTTGCTTCTAGAAAAACATTTAATTTCTTACAAACCTGATATAAATAGGCCAGCTGACAAGTATCCCAAAAGAACAGAATATGCTTGGAATAGTGAGTTTTGAACTGACGTATTTTTGGCAAAAAAAAAGTTATACAAACTGTATTCGTCTGAAAAATTAAAAATAGGAGCCTTTGTCATATATGGCAAGAGAGGCCAGGTTGAGTCATGATTGATGTCACTTGAAAGAATACTTTAAGCTTAGAAAATGACATCAGAATCATCAGAATCTGGTTAGATTTAGAGCAGTTCCTGAAGCCAGGGTGCTGGGGATTCAGGAAGATACTTTGTGGATGATACACAGCACACTGCCAGACATCATCTGAACAGGAGCCAGGAGTTACGGTACTTTCAGGTTACATTTCTGAATGATGGGTATAATTTGTTTTAATAACATTCATTTTAAGTTAAAGGCATGTTTTCGGTTTTTTAGATTTGGTGCAATCCCCCATTTCAGGCTGGCAGAGCAGTCTGTCACTGCCTGACCTCTCCCCTTACTCACTTACATAACAAGTTTCCAAGAGCAGTCAGGAGCACTTTCCTTATTACCACGAGTCTGCAAATACAGCAGGATCTCTTTCCATTTACTCTTCTCCAGTTTTAGTGCTCAGTTCCTGCTGACTTTACTACTGAGCATTTATAAGTCAGACTGTAACAGTACATATGTATGTTAGAAGTATTTCTTTTAGCTCCCCGGCTAAAACTAAACTTTGTCTGTCTGTCTGCTACTGCTGGTGTTAAAATGGAAGTAACAAAACAGAAAAGGCGCTTGGATTTCGCTTTATTAAAGATAACCAATAAATCGTGCAGAGCCCAGGTCACGGAGAGGCTGAACAGAGCTTTTGCTGTGCAGAGTAGCAAACCCCTCTGGAATAGTTTCTTACATTTCTCCTTTGATTTGCCACATATAGCAAGTGTTTGCTCCTTAAAATAATTCTAGTGTGAAAATTGGTATATTTAATCTAAGTACACAATGCTACTTTTGATCTGGTTAGGTCTGTTTTGCTTTGAAATAGCTTTTAAACATGAAGTAAACTGCAAATCACATTTCTAAGTAGACTTGTACTTGCATTTAGCAGCAGCATGTTTTGTTCCTAAAAATGATAGATATTAGTGAAAACGAGAATTGTACAGTTGCTTGGCTGCATGCCTTTAACAATATGCATAATCAGTTTTCATAACTAAAATGAGTTCATTCCAGGAAAATAAAAAGTTCATCCCACAAGCAGCTCCGTGGGTGAAGCGTGTGTGTGTGTTAGCTGAGAGCCGCCGTTATCTGCCGTTTAGATTTGCACGTCGTGCTCGTTCCTGTTCTGTTTGAAGAGCCAAGTGGTGGATGAATTATTCCTGGTATTCCTGACTTTTACTTCAAGCCAATAAACACCTGTGTGCGACTGGTCTGCCAGAGCCATTCCATGAAACATCTGGGCATGCTCCAGCCCTGGGGCTACTGGCGTTCAAAACAGTTTTCCCTGATTCTGCCGCTCACTGCAGCTGCAATCGGGCCTGATTACACGCAGGAATTGGATCAGGAATCCCATCACTCCCATGCACCCAATACTCCTCGTGGTAGAAGAGACAGACAAAAAGACAAGGGTTATGGTGGATTATGTCAGTGGTGAGGCAGAGGGAACTGTGTGTGATTCCTCTGAGCAGAGGGAGTTTTCCATGCCCTCCTGCGTTGTGTAGCGCAGAGGAAGGACCCACGCTGGAGGACAAATCACGCCGTAGTAAAAGTGAATGTGCTCTGTACAACCTGTACTTTGTTGCAGCTGTTGGAAGGACACAGTGAATGAAGCAGACAACTGCGGAGAACATGTTTTCATGATCAAGGCATGAGTGCAGCTCTGGGGAACCGAATCGTATCCCTGCCTTTGCAACAGATTTCCTGTGTGATACGAGTCACTTTGCACACGTGGTTTTTAACTCTGTTTTTCGTGGTGCTTGGCATGGAGGAGTGTAATTTGTAGAAGTACCACTGCAAACTGTAGGCAGTGGGAGCTGTGCTGTGCTGAACACTGAGAAAGCAGGCACCCTGCATCCCAATGAGGCAGGCAAGAAAAGTGGAGGTAGGGATTACAAAGATAAATCTTTGTGAGTTCAATTTCTGTGTTTGAAGAACAGTTTGAAGGGGCTTGTCCTTCTTAAACTTGTCCTTCCCTGTACCTAAAATAAGAACAGCAAATTTCTAGCTATCTAGCTAAATACAAGTGCAGTATTCGTGAGCAATTGCTGAGTTTAAGATACATCTGCTAACCTGAGAAGTAGTAAGTTACTGTTTAGCACTTATCTGTCTTTCTTCCTTATGTTTTTAAATGGAAATGTTATTCCATCACTGAGCACTCACTGAAGAAGTCCCTATTAAAGCAATATTGTGAATACATATATGCTTTTACTGGCCATGTGCAAAGTCAGAGATTCAGTAACTTCTGTGTTTTCCCATAGTCTTAAGGTGCAAAACAAAAGCTTAACCATACAGCCAAAAGGAATAAAAATACTATACTGTTCTGTTGGTAGAAAGACAATAGGACACTTTATGGGGAGATACTTCTTGAAGTGAAGAGTTACTTTTCTGCTTACACACAAAATAAAGCATGATGGTTTGTGTACTGTGGATCTTATACATCACAGATAATATGAAAAAATGTATAGCTTTTTGTATGGAAGCCATCCTTCTATCAAGATGGGCAAAGGCATATGTGAAATGGAACAATGAGAACAGGAAAACATATAACTTCACAGATTTCTGTAGTATAGTTTCGTCAGCTTAAATATTGTCATTCCTTGATGTTGTAATCCAGTGCCAAGGACAATTAAAATTTGCTTTTTAGAAGTTCTATTTATTTTGCATATTTACCATATTTTATTAGAAAATTCTTCTATTCCCCCACTGGTTAATCACAGATTTTTAAAACAATACATTTGGGAGTGCCTGTTTTATGTAACTGAAAAGAGGTATGCTCCATTCCACCAGAGGTGTTAGTTACACAGGTGACTAGAAAATTACAGGATTTTTTTTTTACTTTAGTGATCACAAACACATAGCACAACAGAAATCCAACTATTTTCTAAATTTTGTTTATTTGAGATGTAACCTATATTTTTGTTGGAACACAGATCATACACTCAGGATGTACACAAGGCACCAAAAGTGGAATTCAGGCAATCCAAATCCATAAAAGTGATTCAGAAAACCTCTGCTTTACTGACCGTAAAATCTGAACTCACTTAGCTCCATTGCTTTAGTCCTGTCAGTCTGCTAAGTGCCAAAGCTCAGGTTTCTGTGAGTACATCAAACTCTCAATTTCTACCTGCAGCTTCTTTTAACCCCTCTAAAATACAAGTCTGGACTTGGTTCCTTGAGGATTCACTTCAGTCCAGGTGCCCTGAGCACACCTACCCCTTACTGAGACCACTGGTTGCTTCCAGGATGGATCTCACTCATGTCCTGGGCTCGTGGGTGCTTGGCAATTGCCCGTGACCTTGTGGAGTTGTCCAGTGAAGTGGTGAGTTACACAGGACCTGGGTTCCTGCACGCTCCGGAGTCCCTGCCTGACTGTGCAAAGCTTCAGCTGGTTTTACAGAAGGAAATCCCACTGGCCAGGGACTGGAGCTCCATGAGGAGCCCTGGGAGAGTGCCTTAGAGCCCTGCACCCACACAGGCACCCCCAGGCTCCCAAGAGAAGTGAAGGGGTTAAGAAACCCCTCTACACTCACCATTCCTGTTTGGCAGACTCAAGAGCTGAGCACAGCATGTCTGTATGTGCAGTGCAGCATGTTCACAGAATCTGAAAGCTGTAAAATGTTTAGAGATTCATTTGAATATGGTCTGCTCTCAATCTTAAACACAGCATTATATAATTATCACCAAAAGTGGACATGAAAAAAATCACCAGATCATCCTTTACATTTACCAGTATAGCAGACAACATCAAGGATTTCTAATTAACTGTATTCTACTTCTATAGAGAATAAAATAAAGCTGGGTTTAGTTGTAGTCTCAATAGAGTGAGATTGCAAACAATTTTTCCCCCTGAAGATTCTACTCAATCCTTCCCCATGTGGAGTATTTAATTCCAGTTTTGCTTACTTTAAACTGAATGGAATTTTTGTACCAAATTAGGACAACTAAGTCCTTCCACGCAGAAAACTACTGAGCTCACTGAATATTTTTCTGTTGTGGTGCCAAACCATACAGTAATCATACTGAGGATATGGATGGAAGAAACGTTGCTCTGCACAGTAATTCCATATAGGAATCACTATTGATTACAGCGAGGCTACTTTATGGGTAGTGGTAAATTATGAGGTTTCTCTTGTAAGTGAGAACATTGATTTACATGAGTAATGCAAAGGCTCACACGTAAACTGAACTCAAACTTTAACTGTCAGCCGTAACACATCTATTTATACCACAGATCTGTGCTTAGCTACTTATATTTAATTACAATCAGTTGTGGTGTCTCCATTTTCTGTGTTTACACAGAGAATCACATTTCTGAGGTCAAATGGAATGACAGTTATACTGTAGTTATTTGAAAACATGCTTAGCTGTACATTCTGCCTGTAACTGAGGACTGAATTCTGCAGAAGAGAGGATGGGTATGATTCATCAATTCTTCCTTACATGAATAAAATTTCACGCACATCAGTTTTAGTCAGGGCCTGTCTATGCTGCACAACACGGTGCTGTGGAGAGACACCCAGAGCACCTCAAAAGGAGCCAGCTTGGGTAACTGGAAGCAGTTTAACCACATTGCTTAATGCTGCACACTGTCTATTTTACCCTGGTTTTTAGCAAAGTAAATTAGCTTTGACAAAGCACTGCACAATTAGGCTATCCTGCTCCCAGTCCATGAGCCAGCTTTGACACCGATTTCTACGTCAGACTTGCTGTGCAGTACAGCACAGCTACTAGCAGATGCAAAAGATTGCTTGCATAAAAATGTGCAGATTCAGATCCTCAAATTTTATTCTGCACTTACTCATTTTAATAGTGTAAAACATTTTTAATTCTTAAATGTCATTGCTTAAAATTCAGTGGTTTTACTGAACCAGAACATTGAAAGACTACAACACCACTATAAATTAATCACTAAAGCACATCAGTTTAGGCTTGCCGTGCTCAAATATGCTTTTATTATTTATTTTATTTATTTACTGACAGCAGTAGCAAACTGCTAATTGGTAGCAGATTTACTCAGACTCTTAAGTCTAATTTCTACTGACCTTTGGCATCCTTATTTCCAGCGTGAATGGCTACCAAAATCCTAACAGATCACAAACCTTTCACACTGAAATCTCAGAAGAAAAATGTCATTAATAGAATTGCAGTATGTTTTACAATGTCACAGGACCTAGATATTTTTTAAAGACTCTGGAAAAATGAAGCTTTACTGCCTGCTTTCTGACAGTACTGTTGATAGACCAAATCTTTCCTCCCATGAAATCAGTGACAGAAATCCATCGATGACAATGGGTGCACATAATAAGGTCTTGCCATGTACGATTTTCCAGTAGGGACAGAATCCCTTTTCATCTCTCAGAAATTATTTCAAACTTCCTAGTAAGACAGTCTTTTGGCATCATAATCAGCAACCTTTTCAATACCAAAGCAATACATGCTAACTTGATATTCCAGGAAACAATTATGTTCAAACTATTCAATGTTATTCTTCCCAAATCTAAACAGAACACATATACATGCATTCTGAAAAAGTGGTCTGCTTCAGCCCCCAAATTTTACATTCAGAGTTGAAGGCTTGCTGAAAATCAACAGCTCTTGTAATAAGATGAAATATTAATTTATGCATAAATTGGGTAGAAGAGTTTTAAAAACTAAATAGTTTTAATCTCTATCTCTGCTTGAGCTAAAATATAGATGTAAGAGCTACATGCAACTCCTTCTACAATAAAATATCTAACTACCTAACTGTGGCAGAGCTCCAGATCCTCCAGAAGAACCTTAATGATCCTAAATTTAAATTAAAATACTTGAATGTATACAGTTATTACCAGAAAAAGAAACGGAAAAAATCTGAGGAAAAATGTACCCATATGGAGGACTCTAATATCCATGGCACAGATCTTGAGAACAATACCAGAAAATTGGCTGAATTAACTGTATCAGAATGTACACTATGCAAGAAGACATGTATATGCAACACGCATTTCTGCTTCTCTCAATAAAAATAATTTTGATAAAAAGGCAACTTTCCTCCCCAAACTGAAGTTCTACTGCAAAAGGGTTTGGAAAGGAGCTATAATCCCTGTTCTTATCCACACAGGACTTCATTTTCATCCAAGTTCAGTGAAGATGTCATATTCATCAAACACATTCTGTGGACTTAGAACTGGTTTTTTATTTTGCTTTTTTTAATAGCTCACACAGTGCAATCACTATGAAGCAGAAATTTAGATAAATACAATATTTTTCTACCAGGCACTGGATTAATGCTCAACCTTGCAACATCCAACTGTTGCTCCATATTAATTTTACAGCCAATTGCTGCTCAAACCCTGTAGCGATTTGGCTTTACTCTGATCTCCACTCCTCTCACAATTTCACATTTTCCCGTATAATATTACCGTACCACCATAAATGATAGAAGCAGTCTCTTCAAAACCAGTGATTGCTCCAAGGTGCTTGAATTTCTGCCTTGAAATGACCTACAAAGAAGAGAAAACGCCCTGATGTCAGTCTTGGCTTTCTTTCTGATTATATAACAGGGGAAAAATGATACAGATTTTTTTTTACTTTTATTTTTATGTTAGTTTTGTAAAAGCTATGCAGGGAATTATCCAGAATTACTATTGGTGATTACCTAAGGAGTGAAATGGGACTACCACAGTAATAACTGGGAGCTGAGTAACTGGAAAGTATTTTAACCTTCTCTATAACTATGCAGTGTCTTTTTGGTGTTTGTATTCGCACCTCATGTGAGAATCTGCTCTTCAAGAAACAGTCAAACTCTCTCTCCTGATTAATATCCCCACATTACAGTCCAAAATACTTTCCACCAATAACTCTCATTTTTTCTCTAAGAAAAGAAATTCATAACTGGAGACTACTTACGACATTCTATTTCTAATTTTAAAACAATCTCCTTTTCACACTCCCACCACAAAACAAACAGCCCAATCCTTTCTCCCTTTTTCCCCTTGAAAAAGAAGGCAATTTATAGAAACTACTAAGAAAGCAAAAGGCATTTGAGCACATCAGTAGCATTCACTTGCAATGGGTTTATGTTTGAAAGCTAAAAACACAGTCCTCGTTACAGTACAAGACACACTATCTGCAGTATTGCTTTTAATATCAAATTATTGCAAATGTCTAGCACCACAAGCTAAACCTGTAACTAAGAAGTGTAGCTAGAAATTTTTCTGTATACATTTAAAAGTAATTCTCCGTTTTATTTTTACTCACCAGAAAGGCGAATCTGTTTCTAAATTGCAAAGGTGCAAAGTGTTTCTGGAAACACCTAACTTAGAGTAATTTGCAGGGTTACCACTTAGTCCATGAGACTTGGCACACACTGTTTTGGATACCTATTCTTGGTTTGATTTTCTTTTGTTTTAATTGAATCACTACTACTTTGGAGAAAAGTATCCCCGCAAAAGTTCCGTTAATTTTTATAATATAAATTGAAATGCCTGATTTACACTAAAGCCTTACAAGGCTGCTATATGCTTCTGATAGCTGCACGGAAACTGTATTAACTTTGTAGTTATAATGCACTCATAAAGCCAATTCAACTGACCAATGGGCAAGTTTTAAAAGACACTATGTAGTTTCCACTGATATTGAACTGCTACACTATTAAGGTCAGAACAATTAACCAATTCTAGAAAAAGCATTTTACCTATACATCAAAATGCATAGATATTCTGTCTCCCTGGAATCATATAGGCAAAATATGATTCTTTTTTTTAATGAGGGGAAGAATTAATGATAAAAGTAAAGAGAATTAGCCATTAATGCTTTCTACACGTAAGGGGTTGTACTAGCACCTGAACAAATTAAGGTGGCTCATTGAGTCAATGCTTTGGTGATTCCTCGCATTTTAAAACAATTCCAATTTTCATATTCAGTTCCAAATTCATATTCAATTCAAATACTTAGAAAAATCGACTTCAGAACAGCTTTATCCACAGCTTTCTTTTTCAGCGTTATTAGGCACACATATTTTTTTGCAGAAATTTCAAGGCAAAATATTACATGAAGAGGGAATTGAGGTTGAAGATGCAAAAAGATAACACAGGGATTAAAAAGTAAAATCTTTGAATGAAATTATTCCCCACTAAATTACAAGGAAAAACAACCTAAGTTTCACTGAAGTGACATCTCACCATCCTAAGGCCCCTGATAACCTGACCTGTTTTTTTTTCCCAATGCTGCAAAGAAAACAAGTGAATGAATTTACTGCATCTTTCAAAACCACAGTCTTCTGACCTTGTATTCCAAATATTACTTTGACACAGTTACAGTCATCTAATTATTACACCTGACTGATTATTTCTTTCAAATTATACTCAAAAATCCTGGGTAGTAATAAACAGAAATTAACAAAAAGCAATAAATGGCCATCTACAAATAGTAACACAGTTCATATTCTGAAATATTATAATTTTTACTGATAGAAACTGATTAAATCACATTCAATCTTGGACTGTAAAACATGAATCCCATCTGGAAGCCATTTCTAAAAAAGAGCAGCAGAATCTCTGTTATTGTCATTGTTCAGAAAATAACTGTGCAGATATTGTCAGTCTATCACTCATGAACCAAAATATTGTCCTTCCTTATTTTCTTTGAAGATTTCTGAGTAACTCTCTTTGCCAGACACCCATGCACACCCTTGCACACCTCTGCCCCCTTGCAGGAAGTTCCATTTGAAAAGTGGCCTTTTCTGTTTCTGAATTTGTAGGCCCAAGAGAGTGTATTGCACAATGTCCAAGCCTTAACAATCCTCACTGCAAATAATCTGGCATTTTTTGAAGCACATAATTACTGAGAAAACAAGATGTAAGTAGGAGATCGCAACACAGAAATCAGAGACTGGGTGAAAAATCAGTAGTCCTTTTCTTTCTAAAGATTAAGTTTTAAACACTGTTTTCCATTAAACCTTGCTTAAAGAAAATGTATCAACAGATCATCATGTCCTCTGCTTCGTTTTCCGTTCTCATGTACATCACCTTTTGAGCTGAGATCCCGCCTTTCCACAAAGCACTACTCCCCAATTAAAAAAAACCCCAAACACACAAAAAAGCCAAAAGACAACAAAACAATAACAGATGACCAGAAATTAAGATGCATAAAAATGTTTGTTAGCAACTCCAGGCACCTAAATGGTGCATTTGTATTGATTCAAAACTAAATAAAAGCAGCACAAATGGATTTTTTATTTCTCTTGTTAAACCCTTTAAATCAAAACAGTAGGACTTTGGTTTATTTGTGAATGCCAAAAATATGTAAATTTTGCAAGAACAGCAAGCTAATGAACCATACAAGGAAATTGATGAATATTATATTGTTTTCTGCTGATTTTCAGCTTGTGTGACAAACTGACCATGAAGCTGATCGGCTAAACTGCTATTTAACATAAGGACTAGCTGGTATGATTGACCTTTTTTATTTTACGTAAACCTATAAAATTTTTTTTACAATGGGTGTTACTGTTCTGCTTCAACAGTAATAATTTACACCCTCTTCTATAACAATGTCAGGAAAAATATACATGAAAAATTGCTTGCACATTCTGGCTGCAACTCTGAGACTGTAAAAAAAATTTCCAATTGCCTTACTCTCCATGTTAACAAACTCTTCATATTCCCCATTTCTTTGTGCCAGTAAGAAATGATCTCATCTTTTGTTACTGGCAAACATCTCACCTACTGTTTTATAAAATGTCTTTTGCATTCAAAATGTAAAAATAACAGAGAAAAAAATCACTCATACATAAATGTACTACTACTAGTTTACAGAATTAGCCAAACATGGTGCAAATGCCATCTCTGGGTGGACCCAGTTCCTGAGTGAGCTGTTTTTGAGAACACATTACAGCTTTACTGCCTGGAATTTTTTGCACACCGATTTTGGGGCACCAAGAGAATACTTTCATATTTCTTTAAATGATTACTTTACTTAACACTTTAGCTTTCAGGCAAAATTTTCTCCCAAGATATCCACTTATACTCTTATGCTAGCTAAGTGAGGGAGTACCTAGTACTTATTTTTCAGTGATAGCTGATATAAGAAGGCAAGACTCCTCGTCATCCAGCAAGATATGCCTGAATGTAACCAAGGGAATAACCCAGAGCTCAAATACCAATGCAGTAACTGCAGTAATGACTTGCTACAGCTGATATGTGTCTGAAAACGTGCAAAAACCTACACAGCAGAGAGACTACAAGCAGGAATAGAAACTGTTCATATCAGTTAATTATTTCCAAGACCACAACCCTCTGTGAAATACATTTCAAATTTAATATCAGATTCAAAAACTACTTTGGAAAGAGGAAGAGGATGAGAACTAAAATATAGAGACTACATGCTGTAAATATTTCTTTTCTTTAAAAGTGGAATTTGATTTTATAAGGGCAAACTGCAACATTATATGCTCAAATCCTGCAGAAAGCTGCAAAGCCATCAGCTGAAAATAAAAGTAATGGATTAAAAACTGGTTGATTTATTCAATTACAAGGTTGACAACAATCCCCAAATGTGAAAACCAAATGTAATCCTAGAATGTAGGATTACATTTGGGATCCTAGAATCCTAGAATCCTAGTTGAGGAACTTCCAAAAGAGATGAAGACTATTAGTGCCATTGTAATGGATCTTGGTGAAAGGATCTTAGAAACAGTGTTGAATCTATTTAGAAAAAAAAAGCTCAGACTGGAACACAGGCAAATAAGGGATACTAAGATAGTAAAAGAAATTAAGAACTTGCAGTCTGAGTCTAGAGGAACCAGACTGGTTTAGCCAAGCAAAGTTAAGTCTAGGACAAAATATTCTAACTCAGAAAATGGGTGGAAAATCTATGGAGGAAAAGTAGCTGTTGAAAATAATGTAAAGAACCAACGTTTGTACAAGAAAAAATACACACAAACTAGTCATAAAAACTGAGATTATAAATTAAATCAGGTGGTTTCTAGCCTTCAGAAGAGTTAGAGCAGTCTTCCTAGGAGTACTGCTATGCTCCAAACTCTGCATTTGCCAGCCACAAAGAAAAAAGAGGAAAACTTCTGACTCTTGAGCATCCAAAGGCATTGCTTCTAATACCAGATCCCAGCAGCATCCCTCACTGCTGCCTTGCAGAATCTCTTCTGCTTTTTCATTTTTTGACTTACCTGTCCCCACAGAAAGTTCCACTGGTAACTAAGCCTGAGCTAGTTACCAAAGCTCCATTTACGGCCAGTGGAGATGCACAGTCTTTGAGGGCACACCATCCCATTTATCTTTGCCATTGAAATATCTTTTCTTCTTGCTGTTCAGTGGAACAGAGTGATCTCATTTAGGAATTCTATTTCTTACTCCACCGACTTCTTGCTTAAAATACTCAGCTCTGTGTGAAAACTCACTGTCTTCACTCCCCACCACCCATGGCACGGATACTTTTATTCCCTTTCACATTTTGTTTCTTGCACCTTCTGCCCTCAAAATCAATTTTTAAAGAGTCATTACTTCAGTAAAATGAAGAGATTTAATCCCTTCTGGAAGTGCATTCACACATAGTATTCCATACAGAAAATAAATTGCATTAAGTCTTTAACCAGGCTTTTAACTAAAAAATTCTTTTTCAGTTTCACCTAATAAAATTACTAATTTTCTACCTACTCTAAGTTAAACAAGTAAAACAAGAAAACCAATGCTATTCTTAAGCCATTAGTGTGCAGACTGCATGTACTTATACATAGTTACTGCTTGAAAGTTTTGGTAGTAAAATGTATACAGATTGAATCTATTTAGAAAAAAAGTGTATTAATCCCATACTGTTATCCTTTGAGATACACCCCACATACATTCCATGACCTTCCTCATTATTAGAGGTGTCTTACCCAGATGAGTTCTCAGTTGGTAAGGTAACTCCTGGCCATGTTGACTCTATGGTGTTGGAAGCTGGGTACCTCTGCTGGACTGTCCGTGAGAGGATCATTTTCCTCTGTCTTCAGAAGGACGCATATCCTGGAAAGCTGACCATAGCTTCCTGACTTCAGTCAGTGTACAGCAGGCAGCCATTCCTTCCTACGTCAGATCTAAGTCCAGTTTTTATCAACTGATAGGGGTTTTGATGGAGACAAATAACAGAACCGGAGGGGTAATTTACAAGTGGGAAGGGAAGTCAGAGAATATATGGTTCTTATTGGCTCAAAAGATGAGACAGTGCATGATGAATTCAGTAGGAACTTTGTAACAAAAATTTATCCAAAGCGATGGCTCATTCAACAACATATGGATCGATAATAGGATTGAGGGAAGAGGGTAAATTTCCATTCTGTGTTTGGGGCTGTCTATTTGTGTGTGTACAGTGCTGTGTTGTCCTCAGTATGTGAAAGGACTTTATTCAGTGGTACTGCCCTTACCTATTTCCTTCACTTCTTTCAAGAAATACTAATTACACATTACACCATACTTAACAAAAAGCATTTCAAGCACGCTCTGTCACAGTGCCTCAAGAACTAAAAGTGATCAATCTTAACCTTTATTAATTAAAGATATTTTCCTGTAACCGCTGACAGCCATGGAAAGGTTTAAGCTGTACTGGCTAGAATTCAAGCTAAAAACCTTTCGGTGGTCTTCCTTTAACCTCCGGTGCAAGGTAACTCTAGTTACTACATTATTTAACGCCACACAAAAAGCACACAGCCCGCTTTACGAGTTCAAATGTCGCTCCCCTTCCCTTCCGACGAGGAATGTCGGCCGAGGCCGCGGCTGTCCCCGCTGTCCCGGTAACGCCGGCCCGTCCCCACGGCAACGCCGCCGGCCATGGCGGGGCGCGGCGCGGCTGGCCCGGGGCGAGGTGAGGGCCGAACATGGGGCGGGCTGCGTGCGACCCCCGGGTTTCGCTGTGTCCCTGCTCCGGGCCCTCGGCTCCCGGCTCCCTCCCGCTCCCACCCCAGACCCTGCTCCGCGCTCCCCACACGACCGAGGCCGCCCCGGGCCCGGCGCACTTGGGCGGCCCTGGGCCTCCCCGGGCGGGTCGGGCGGGGCTGACCCTTCTCTTTCCCCCGTTCAGGGACAGTGCCGGGGGGCCATGGGGGCCGCGTCTGTCCGCCTGCACAGGGGGCTTTTCACAGTGGGATCCTTTTGCTACAGCTTCCACAGAGGCCTTCTGCTGTCGGCTGCAGAATTTCTAATGGCAGCAGCAATTAAGAAAAAATAATCAGTGTTTGCACCTGATTTCCCCGTTTCTTTAAAATTTGCGAGTTGGCTTCATCAAGTCCCCCTTCCCCTCTTCAGGGATTTAAGTGAGTTAAAAGAGTCTAGTCGTTCCTAGATAGGTTTATTTCAAATCATAGCAGCCACAGCATATTTAACCATTTGAGAGCTCGGTTTGGTCATTCTGTGACAGGGTCTCGTTGCCAAGGTGGGCTCCGGTGACACTGACCAAGACCATGGGAGTGGCATTGGCGAGAGCGGCTCAGTGGACTGCTGCTGGCTCTGGAACTGGCACACTTGAAATCACCCCTTTGAACGAATCCCTTTTAAATCAAATTATTAAGTTTGCAGAGGACTTCAGCACTAAGCATCCTCAGGAAGCAGCATTTGTCTTCAGAGAGCCCCTTGAGTGGAAAACACAGTTGGACTCTTCAGTGTTTGGGGAGGGTTATGAGATCAAGTAAGTCTGTATTGCAGTGTGTTTTCAAATGCAGATGGTGAACTATGAAGAAATACTGTCCTCATTTAGCATTAAAAATCCTTATTGTATTTGGGAGGCTGAAACAGGTGGGGGTTTTGTTGATATATATTGAAAATTTTGAGCTAAAATTAGTAGAGTGTAAAAACTTCTTGAGAGTTTGAGATAATTCTGTCTTGTTTGTGATGCAGACCTGTTTAGCCAGTGATCTATACAACTTTCCCTGTCTAGTCCCAAGATTTTTCACAACATGTGTCTAACAGCAATTAACTGTGTCATTTCTCTTGGTGTTAGGAGTTGCTCCTGTTTGGTAGGTTGACATTGGCTGGTTGCCAGGTGTCCAGTAAGCTGCTCCCCCTCCTATATTGGACGGGAGAGAAAAGTACAATGAAAGGCCCATGGGCAGAGATAAGGACAGGGAGAGATCACTCACCAGTTACTGTCATCAGCAAACTGGACTTGAGTCACAGAAATTAATTTAATCTGCTGCCGAGAAAAAGTCAGAGTAGGATAATGAGAAATAAAACAAATCTTAAAACCTTCTACCTTCCTCCTACACCTACCTCTTCTCAAGCTCAACTTCACTCCTGATTTTCTCTGCTTCCTTGTTGTGCCCCTGAGTGGCACAAGGGGACAGGGAATGAGGGTTGAGGTCAGTTCATTGCAAGTTTTTCTCTGATGTTTCTTCCTCCTCACACTCTTCTGCTCCATCATGGGGTCCCTCCCACAGGACAGTCCTTTACGAACTTCTCCAGTGTGAGTCCTTCCCAAAGGCTTCAGGTCTTCACAACGTGCTCCACGGTGTGCAGTCCTTCAGCACAAGACCATTCCACGGTGTGCAGTCCTTCAGGACACAGGCTGCTCCAGCACGGGTCCCTTCCATGCGGTGCAGTCCTTCAGAAATAGGCTGCTCCAGTGTGGGTGTCCCTCAGGGTCCCAAGTCCTGCTAGCAAACCTGCTGCAGTGTGGTCTCCCTTCTCCATAGGTCCATGGGTCCTTCCAGGAGCCTGCTCCAGTGTGGGCTTCCCATGGAGTCACAGTCTCCTTTGGGCCTATCTAGCTGCTGATGTGCTGTGAATAAACTGGTTTACCTTGGAAGTTTCCTGAAATACAGTTTAAAGAAATTGTATATCATGCTTTATCATGTGATGCTTGAATAACATTCAAGATTTTTCTCAATTAAAGTTCTTATTTTAAAAAGATGCAATTTAATTTTTCTAGTGAAGCAACTGTTCAGTCTGAAGCCAAAGGTAAAGATGGCCAACCATTGCTTGTCCTCTCGGGATCAACTCTCAGAGTTCGCAGTTTTGACCAGCTGTCCCGTTTGCTACAAATTGCTATGGAAAAAAAGTTAAAGGAAGCACAGGCATGCCTTGAAGGTTTTCTTTCTTCTTTGTTTTTTCATCTCTCCTTTTTTTTAAGAAATATATGTCTTCTTCAGTTCATGTTTATGAAATGTCCAGGAAGGAAGATATGCCTTCATTTTAAGTATATGAGAAGGTGTTAATTCATGAAGGTAGCTAAAAGTGATCCAGAACATGAAGGAGTTTCTATTTCTTCTTTTATTTACACAGAAATTAATAACCCAGAAATCTGGAACAAGTTAAAATAAAACTGTTGAATCTCATATACAAATTCATGTATACTGAGTAATATCCCAGCTATTGCAACAGAGAGTAGGTTTAAGTTTGGGAAAAAAAAAGTTTTATTTGAGGCTAATAACAGTTTTTCCTATGTATGTAGTTTAATAGTCCCTTAAAATGTTACATCCTTTAAAGATCGCCAAAGAAAAAATAATATGCTTAAAGGCATTCTTACCTGCACAGGGTTCACTGTGAGCACTTCCAGATTCCTTCTCACAATGGCTTTAAAATAGAGGTATGAGTATTTCCACTGTGTCATCTTCAAGTCCTAGATTTTCAAACTGACAAGTCTCTTGATACGCTAAACTCAGTATCATTCTCCTACCTAGAGGTAGAAGAAATCAGTGATATTCTTTGATAATATTAGTAGAAACTGCCTTAATAAAATAAAAATGCTCATATTGAATCAAGTTTCAGAGCCATCTAATTATGGGTCCTGTCACTGATCAACCATAAATATTAGGGAAGAATAATATGGACATCGCATCATGCAGAGCCATTCACAGATGCATGGGACTTCATTTGCAGGAACAGAGCAAAATGGTTTTGTAAAACACATTGATATGCAGTTATGTCACTGTTTACCAAGAAGAACAGCTGGCATAGCTGAGGAAGTAATGGGGCCATTGGGAATGCTGCTAGAAAACCTAAAGATGTTCTTTAACACTAAATTGTATTTCTGAAATGATCAATTTTCAGTGAGTTAAGCCCATTGATTTCCTGTTTTGGAAATCAGCCAGGCATATTTTTGGATAAGGGAGTGTTGATAAAGGGAATTGTTTAATATTCACCCCTTGGTTGAATGAACCTTAATCTTTGTTTTGAAAAGCAATTAGCTTGTTAAGAAAAAAAGTCTTTTTGTTATTAATGTTTTCAAATTCTTAAAAGTAAATTTCAAATTACAGTAGAGGGATATGAAAGAATACATCATACAGTAATGTTTGATGAATAGCTATGCACATTATAAACTTTTTATTGTAAAATAATAGCCTCAAAATCATTGAGCAGTTGAAATAAGAAGAGTTTGTCTTACCTGATCATTTTAAACATAGTAGCACATGACATGATTCTGTTTCATGTTTACAGCTAACAGAGATCCTATAGTGAGAATTCTTGGCCCTGAATATGGGACTGTTGAAGGAGAAGATATGTCCATCTTGCATTTATTTGACAAAGTGCAAAAAGAATCTGATCCTGAAACAGAACTGAAAATGAAAATCCTTCTTCTTCTTCATCAGCTGGATTTGCAACTGCTTAATAGTTCTTTGAAACAGATTTCACAGTAAGTGCATTTCAAATAGAAGCTAAGCATCTCAGCCAGTGCATTTTTTTGTTTTATTGTTAAATCAGATTGGTTTCAACCCACAACATGTGTTTTTGGTATGACGAAGAAATATATTGAAATAATTTTCACTGTTTTCTAAGTTAATGAAAATTCTTTTTTTTTTCCTGAAGTTTTTTCTATAGGTGTAGGTATGTAAGTGTGTGCCCACAAGTGTGGGGGTTTTATTGCATCTATTGCATATGTTTTGTATTTTATTAGCAAATTGAAGTCATTTGTACAAACAACAAAGTCACAGTTAAATATTTTCAAGGAAGTGTTTATTTCTTCATGGAACTGTATTAAGTATTACATTGAGTCTGTTTCATAGTTACAAGGATTTTGCATTAGGTATGGAACTAAAATTTCACTAACCTATAGATAAAACTAAAAAGATGGAAGATAATCCCTTTTCATATTTTTGTTTCTTCTATTAAGACTCAGTGTAAAAGAAAAAAATTGTGTAATATTCTCTTTATTTCTCTGAGTATATCCTTTTCAATGAATACATATTGGACCATTTTCTATTAATTGCAGAGATGTAAGACTAAACCCAGCTGCTGTAAATAATGAAGTGAATCTTCTCAACAATTTCTCTGGGCAAGGAGAAGATACTGTACTGGAATCACTGGAATATACATCAGGTACAAATCTGACCATATCTCACATTTACATAGACTTTTAATAAAGTACTTGAATTCTGTGTGAAATTTTCTGAATTAATTTCAATAATACATCTAAAGTGTTTATTTCCACCTTGAACTTATAAAGTAAAATAAAAAGCGTTTTCTGATATGTAATGGTGTTCCTCAGCCTTTACATACAGAAATAATCTCTCAATTATATGAATATTTTTGGTGGAAGCAGAGGAAGAGAAATGAGTCCCTGATCCTGAGAAGTGCTAAGCACAGTTATAGTTCTTGGTTGGATTGGGCCATGGGTCACAGAGTTTTGGATGATTAATACTTAACAGTATGAATTCTTAAGAGCAAGGAATTGTTTTTGGAATTTGATTTGCATACATGTAATATTAATCATCAAGCATGACTATTAAAATGTTTTTAAACTGGATACAAACACTAATGCTAATTGATTACAGATTACGTGTTCTCTAATGGATGCCGAGCTCCTCCCTGGAGACAAGTGCATGGAGAAATTTGTTATTTAGTCATCAAACCACATGACACTGATCCTTTGTATATCACTTGCAGCACAGCGGGAGTGTTTTTAAATGGAGTGAGTAATAATAAAGGATACCATTGAGTAATGAATATTTTTATGTGCTAAAATCAAAACTCAGTTATGTTTAGGGTAGTTGTACTGGGCTGTAAGACCTGCAGAGCTAGTGTTTTGGTACAGGAGGGAAAGCCACAGTAATAAATGTATGCTAGTTTGCCCATATGTTTTAACTGCTTTTTCTTTAAGTTTTACACTAGGAGTGTATTCTGCACTCTTTGCTAGCAGTGTTTGATTAGTCTTTAAATAACAGTTCTGCACACTATTCCTATTTAAAGGCACTGTGGGACTCGATGCCTCTCTAGTGCCTCATTGCTCTTTATCTGGAGTGTGATATTATTATGTGGGGCTCGTAGAGCTTTCTTTGGTCTTTTTATAAATGATAAGCAGTTCCTTCTTCTGTCAGCAGAAGTTTTTTAGAAATTGCTTCTCTTTTTTCTCCTTCTTTTCCTTTTGGCTACCTTTTTTCTAAAACCTAAAGATAGGTTTTATTTAGTCCCTTACACGTGTTAAGTGGTGACCAGAGGTCTTACATTCATTTTGAAGAGATACTCTCATCCATCAGGCATAGCTCGACAGATTGATTTCCTAAGAATTGAAAAATCCAGGGAAGTTTTGACTTGGCGCATTTTTAATAGGTGAAGCTCATAAAGCTCAGGCAGTCAGGTCATGTTATTTTCTGTGCCTTTTAGACATCTGCCATACTGCACGGGAAACTCATATTTACTTGATTGTTTGCCATAAGCCATAAATTCTTTTCAGTGGAACTACACAGGGTAAAATTAACTGATGGTTATTGCCTGAAAAATTCTGTGTCAGATCTTGATCATCTGTTGGGGTCCATGGAGATGATCCATGCGTCTTTATGAAGCATTTTTGAAGTTTGGTCAACTCTGCTGAGCTTGAGACTTCTATATCTAATTCATTACAGTATGACCTTGGTGCTCTTTTGCACTATTTTATGATGCAGATTAAATTACCTGTGTAAGGCATAACTATTAACAATTTTAAATGTATTCTCTTTTTAAGGGTCAACTAACGGGTAAAGATATTGACTATGAAAGAAAAAGTGATCTATATAAAGACATCGTCACATTTTTAAGGGAAAAATCACCTAGATTTTCAGAAAATATGGCCAAACAGGTATGTATTTATTGATACTGGGTGTACTTCTTTGTGCAAATGTACATTGGTAAGAATTACATTGTAAACCTGGCTGAACATCTATGTTCTTTATCAAAGATAAATCTTTGATTACATGAAGAATTTTAAAGACTTCAGTGCTTTTTAAAATTATTCTTTGTTTCAGTTTCTAATAAATATGTTTCTTTTGTAAATAGCAAATAATACACCATTTCATGTCTTGTTCTGTCATACTTCATGATGGGGTTTGATCCAACATGTGAGGTCAGCTTCTAATTTTGCATGAAATGTTTTGCCTGTCTTCTGGTATTGTTCTTTATGGAGCAGTGGAAATGTTAAAGCAGGAAAATATGATATCTGTATGGAAAAGGTCAGCTTTTTATGACAATATTTTTCTGTGATCAAAACCACTTAAATTTTTATTTTCATTTTTTGTAACCCAAACATAAATAATTGCCCAACTTTTTTTATGAGAGCTGCCTGATTTAAATATCAGAGCTGAGAGTTAGGTATCCACCTTACATCCTTTGTCTTGCTTCAGACATTGTAAAATGCAAGTGTTTTGGCTTTTCTTTAGAGCCATACTAGCTAGAATCACACATTACCACTACAATTTTAGTTGTTTCATTGTTGCTGATAAAATTATTTTATTTTAAGATTTCTAGTGTGGTTTTAACATATTAACTTGGTGGTAAAATTCATTACAGGCCAAAACCTGTCAAGAGTTTTATTGTGGTTATTTAACTACAATTTTAGTTATTGAAAGAAGGAAGTAATTAATAGGGAAATTTTCTTATCCTCTAGTTCTGATTTTCTGGGGTGTAGGACTGATACTTATTTTTTGAGAAACAGGCATTTGACAGTTTTGAAGGAACAGAGCATTCCAAGTTGTACACATAAATACAGTAGCTTATATTAGTAGTAATGGAATTAGATTGGTGAGTTGTTCTGTTTGAAAGTGTATTAAATTCCAAAGATTTTTATTTATCTCATAGGCAAGTATTTTGTAATGTTATGCCTAGATATTGGTTTACACTTCATGAATAGGACAACATATGAACGTTTTTAGGCATTGTCTTAATGTATTTGCAGTGATTTGGCTTCATTTGATGCTCATGAAAGGTAAAGTATGGTAATATTTTACTGGTTTTTCCATTCTAATCCTAAATGTTAATATAGATTAATGTTACTATTGGTAATAGAGATAACATGCCTTATTTAGTAGTTTTCTGCCCTTATGAATATATTGTAACTATTCAAGAAATATGTACACTTACTAAATAAGAGCAAATAAATAGAATCTATCCTGTTTTTCTTCAATTTTCATGTAAATCACACACTCAGTGTTCCCGGACTGTGTAAATAAGTTTATGCAGATGAGTATACATTATACCTTTTTAATGGTTTAGGAATTTCCTATCATCTTGCCTTGCTGAAGAGTTGGTTTAGTACATTCTGCTTTCTAAAACTAGAGTTTAAACAAGTTAATACCATAGAGCTGCAGCACATTTGTACCTGAGGGAAAATCTTCTCTGCTCTAGAACTATGAAATGCGGAGAAAAGCTCTATTTCCAAGGTTGCCTAAATGAAGTGAAATATGAGTGGAAATAGTTTTGATTTATTTTCTGAAGAGAAGAGAGCTTCAAAAAGCTCATTACATACACATATATTGCAAAACCAATTAACTTTTATAATATCTGCCTGGCCTTGTTTAAGCTAACGTTCAGAATTGCTGTGCTGGCATATAGTGGTGTAGCAAACATACTTTTTAAAGTATGCTTGACTGATCAAACTACAGCACCAATTCCCCTGTGGTTTGTCTAGTTTATCATGTGCAAAATTGTCTTGTATAGAGTGCATTTTCATAATGAGAGAATTAGCATGAGTTAGTTTGGAATTAGACACTTGAGCTGGCAAGGCATCAACAGCCGATTCTCATCAGGGACCAGTTGAAAACAGACCCTACTGTGACAGTCTCCTTAAAAGTGCCCTGAATCAGACACATAAAGGAATGTCTTCACCTATCTGGTACTGACAGCTGCAATAACATTAATAATAATAAGTAACGATGGTATGTTGACTTTCCTGTAAAAATTGGATGTGTTCCAGTAGAGAATAAGAGTTGACAAGGGTCCTTTCTGTCCTGTATATTATTGATCAGCCATGGTACTAGACACTGACAGCTGAAGGATTGGTAGGTGCCACTCAGCTCCATTCTTGTATGTGACTTGTTCAGCAATGTTTTGTCCTGAGAGGCAGATGATGAAAAAAAAAAAGGAATGTGTTTATATTAATTCTAAACTATATCAAATTAAATTACTTGGAACCAAAGTCTAGCAGTTTATGATAGCCTATTTTAAGTTTTATGTTCATTACTTTTTTGTGGGAATTTTTTGTAAATCCTTTATGCAGGGAAATAGTTTTTATGTAAATGATCCATTGAAAGCAGAATGGCTGACTTTGCAATTCTAAATCTTAAAACTCATTTGGACCTAGGTTCTATAAAAATGCTTGTGTCATAGATTTTTGACATATTAGAAATCAAACAACACCAAATATTCAAGAATGTTCTGGAAGTTCCAAATTTATCAACTTGTTTTACTTTAAAAACTTCAATTTACACATGATAACTGCTGCTTTCCAAATTAATGTTTTGTTCTTTTAAAGACAATATAATTTTGTGCTAAGAATCTAATTCTACATTTAATGCATACAATTTTTAAGCACAGAGTCCTAGAATTGTGCTAATAACTTACTGTTTTAATATTCTTTATTCGTATAGCAATGAGTGACAAACCATGTCTCCTTTTATTAGGAATATAGTTTTTTCAAAGAACCAGCACAGGAGAAGAATTATCAGCATGTGGAAGGTGCTGAGGTTTCTGGCCAGTCACAGAGCCTTCATGATTTTACAGAAAAGACTGTATGTGAGAAAGGGAAAAGTTCTTCAGCAGGGGGAGGATCCACTGGACAGAGGTTAAAACCATGTATGAAGTGGAAGAGCACTGGGCTCTCTGCTTCCCAAAGATAAGTAGTTATCTCTAAAACTGAATTTTCCTATAGATCTCTCTAAACTGTGCTAATGATTGGGCTGCATGTTACAGGTTTCCATTATTGTCTTAAGTTAGGAGGAATAAAACAAAGCTGACTACGTGTTAATTTCTAACGAGAGAGTTTGGACTACCAAAGAGGGTTCTCAGGTTTTTTCTGTCATGCGACAACTTTGATGTCATTAGGTCATTTCCACAGCAAGGCAGGGAAGGAAACTTGCCATCATCTGCAGTACTGGTCCTTCAGGGCTGTGATATCATCGTATTTTTGGTGTAAAATGCCTTTTAAAGCAAGACAGAGTAGAAAACCTAATCTAAACCACACCTTCTGAGGGAGGTAAAGGAGGTCCAGGATGGAAAATCAGAATGACTCTTACTTATTACTACCACTTTGTAATGATTTTGTATTATATGAGCTACTTCTCTAGCTCTGCTTAGCAATGATATTCACTAATGAGATTATCTCAAAGTTTAAACACCCGAAATAGAGTATACATATAGTGGATATTGTTGGATTTTTCTTCTAAAATCAGAACTCTGTTTTGATTTCACGTTTCATGATTTTGTGTTAGTGGAAGAAGAAGAAAATCTGCAGAAAAGCCTTTCAATGTCATCCTTAAAAAAATAGTATCTTTCTCAAGTCTGCCAATTTAATGAGTTGCAAGAAACATTTTAAAGAGATTTTGGATGTGACCTATGGTTATCAGTTAAAAAAAAATTGGCTTTCCAGAGCAAGAGCTAACCTATTTCTACAGACATTGTAGAGTCTTGATGTAGTGAAATTGACTGTAATAGTAAATAATATTCTCTTTTTTTCTTGTGACTGTGATAGAGTGACCAGCTGAGGCTCAAAAAGACATTTTGCTTTCACAACACTGTAAGTTAGGGACAAAAAAAGCACCAGAGATTGTGGCCAGCTAGGACTAGAAGTTTTTTTGGAATACGAGGAAAGCAATATATATTGTATTCAGCTGATCAAAGCTATGGAACATCTCAGTGTGTGGAAGAACTAGGCAGACCAAAACTGCCTGGAGATAAGACGACTAAAGGAGAAGAAGAAAGATACAGAAAATCATGTCTGGGGATGGTAAATAGGGAACACATAGTCACTGTCTGTTCTGGACAAAAATAAAAGGCATCAAATGAAAATGAGCCAATGAGATCAGTTCAGAACAAAGGAAGAGACTTCTTCATATACCACATAGCTAAGCACTCAAATTCTATGCCAGAAGATAGTAAATTCATTTGTTTATGTGAGTTCAAAAAGCAACCAGAGACATTCATTGAACTATTCATCCATCCAAAACTCTTAATACATGGACAATCAGGCATTTTCTGAATCACAGTATGCTGACGAATATTCTGGAAAAAATAATTTCTCTGTTCTTTTTTTTTTAAATAAACCCAAATCCAGTAGTGCAAAGGCTTCAAAAAAAGACTCTGAAGAAGAAGGGAAAAGTAGTACTGTACCTCTGACTACAAAAAAGACAGCCAGTGGCAAATCTAAAACTGTTAAAATTCAACAACCTTCAAAATGGTATGGGTTACTTATTTTTCTTCCTTCCATTTTTTAATTTTTATTTTCCCTATCTACAGTAATCATCACTATACTTACCATTTGGTAATGTGAATTGTATTTTTCTAGTTCTTTTATTAGGCAGTGTTGTCACACCTGTTTGAAATGTGCTTGTCCACATTAGTTTATAACTATTTGGAATTGGTGACTCTGTTTATTTATTTTTAGTAAGACATCGAGCAGCCTTGAAGATGTTGGTGAAAGTTCCTCAGAGACTGAGGAAGATGAAAAGCCTGTCCATCGTCAGGAAGGAGGCACTGATTTGTCACCAGAATACTGGGGAGTTCAGAAACTTGCAAAATATGTAAAAGTAAGTAAGCATTGATAAATTGTATGAAAAATAAAAAAGTTATGCTTAAGGGCACCAGACCAGTTCCTTATCCTTTCCACTTTCATTATTTAGTATAGCCCTGCAGTATAGAATTCTCAAATCCTGAAACTGTGGACTTTCCTATCACACACTTTCTTTTTAATCTGCTATTTTTGGCTTATATAGCCCTTTAGATTAAACCATCTGTTCAGTGTTATTTAAAACGTAAGATGGCATAATCTCTTTATTAATTATTGGGTTTCTGTTTTTCTTTTTGTATGAAACTTTCAAAGAGATTTCTTTATGTGGATAATAACTTTCAAGAGGTTTTATTAAAACTGAATAGTTGCCTAAAGTCTTTCATCGACTATGATTAATGCATGTCTGAAATAATTCTAACATGGTCTTGTGTCTGGATAGATGCTTTAGTGGACAAGAAAATGTATGATAAACAGGCATCTTCTAAAACAAACCAAAAAAAATGTTTTTACACAGACTTGTTGAAAATCTTTTGGAACCTATAAATATAGATAGTTAGAATTCTGAATATGTCTGAAACAGATCAAAAACGCAACATCCCTTTACTATTCTGGAAAACTCTAATTATGTTTTTCCCTCAGGAGAAGTTCCTTTACAAGTTTGTGCTGGAATTTATGTTCTGTTAAGTTGCTAATAAAAGTGCTGGCTTATTTATTTTCTTGAGTACAACTACAGAGTATACACATCCGACTGATAAAATGATGGTGCTGGCTTTTTGTACAGCAGAAAGAGTAAGTCATATGAGGAGCAGCTGAGAGAGCTGGGCTTCTTTAGCCTGGAGAAAAGGATGCTCAGGGGTGATCTTATCACTCCCTGCAACTGCCTGAATGGAGGTTGTAGCCAGGTGGCAGTCAGTCTCTTCTCCCAAGCAACCAGAGATGGGACAAGAAGACCTGGCCTCAAGCTGTGCCAGGGAAGGTTCAGGCTGGACATCAGGAAAAATTTTTCACTGAAAGGGTTGTTAAGCATTGGAACGGGCTGCCCAGGGAAGTGTTGGAGTCACCATCCTTGGAAGTGTTCAAGAAATGACTGGATGTGGCACTTGGTGCTGCAGTTTAGTTGACGTGGTGGTGCTCAGTCAAAGGCTGGACTCAATGATCCTTAAGATCTTTTCCAACCTTTATGATTCTATGATTCTACAATTAAATACTTGTGAGGAATAAGCACAGTTTTGGCTCCTCACAGTCCTTTTAATTATTGTAGAAGAGTAACTCAGTCTTTTAAAATGTATTCAGAGTATTTACACTGCTTGTTCTCAGTTCATGTCTGTGGGGCCTTGCTAGTGGACCTGGCAAAGAGACACAGACAAACATGGATAATGCAAGCCTGTCTACATTTATCTTTTCTAGGTTGGACCTCTATATTTTTGTCATTTTGGCTCTGGTAAAATAACCCTTTGCAAATCTAACTTTGAGCAGGTAGCTTGCTCAGCTACTCCTAATGCTGAACACAGCATATATACATTTTGCATTATAGAATTCTCCCTACTTGCATGTAATTACAGTTCAAGAGGTTGTTTTCAAACCTTTCAGTTTGCTAATAGCTTGCTTCTGTCCGTGTTATGAAGCAACTCTGTACTTTTCTGAGAGCTCCGAGAAACAAGAAGTTACTTTTTAGTAAGGACTCAAGGTCCTTCTAGAGAGGATACTTGAAATTCATTACTGTTGATGAATTCCCACTAATCTTTTGATTGGCCCATTTATGTACCACCCTCTTTACTGACAAGGCTCTTCTCTCCTGGTTACTTAATTCTCAAACTCCCTTTCCTGTCTAGATCCTTCATATAGTCAAGTTTAGATTTTAGTATTGAACTTAAAGCAGTATTGAAATTAATATCTATGTTTGCATAAAACCATTCTGAAAGAAGAGAATGACAAAGGGAAAGTATATTTTTCATGCACCTCTGTTTTAGAAATGAGTATATTTTGTTCCCGCTGTCAACAAGCAAAATTACATAGTGGTTTAGAACTAGGAAATGACAGGGCAGCATTTTTGATCAGATAGTGAGTACCCGTTAAGAAGTTTATAATATAAAATTCCATAATATGAAAAAGTTTTGTTGCGAAGATTCAAATATATGCTTGTTTATGTATTCATGCACACCTGAATCTTCCAATAGTTTTTTAAGTTAGATATAAATTAAACTAAGTATTTGAAGATATACTTAAAATAGTTCTGTGTTCAGTCTTAGCTACATAAAGCAAGAACTCCCTAGTGTCAGATAAAGCTGAAAAGAGATGCTTCAGTGCCATACCACAGACAGTGGTTGAAATGTTTTATTGATGGAGTGCTACTTTAGCTTGCACATGGAATTCATTTTAATTCAAGTATAAATACTGCACTTCTGGCCAGACTTGGGAGATTTTTTGGCATTCTTGTTGTTCATGTAGGCAAATGTTCATGACACATGCAACGTAAGAGAAAATAGATTTATGACTGTGTTATTTAAGCATCTACAAGCAAATTTATATAGAAGCACAAATTTCAAAAGGCTTGTTTGCCCATCTGAAAAAATTAATAAAATGCCTTAAATAATAGATGTTTGAGATACCAAGAAACACAATAATTTGTAGATGCAGTTGTTTTTCGAATGCCTGCTAAAGTTAATGTGAATCAGAATTCCGCAAGACTCTGTAAATCAATTTGCAAACAAAAAACTCCCATAAAACCTGAAAGATACCTACTTTTTGTATAATGTTAGATTGTCATTAAATGTTAAAAACATGGTTGCTATTTGTTTTATTTGCTATAAAACAAACTTGCAAGATGCTGTGAGTTGTGCCTGTAGGCTCTGTACTTTTCTGGAGAGAAAATTCCAGCGCTGGGGAAATTCCCTTCTGACTTTTTGCCCTTCTCCACTCCCCTTCCTTTCTGGGAAAGAGTATCCATGTTGGAATTGTTCCGCTGGGAAGCAGCTGCTTCTGTGGTCTGGCTCCTTGTCCTACCTTCAATCTTCCCAGGGCTGTGAAGCAGGAGATGGAGCATGTGTGTTCCTGCCATGTCTCCCCATTGACTTAACAAAGAGCAGAAAAATAGATCAGTGAGCTTGGTGATGGCCTTGTGTTAGGCATCCTTTGGGGCCAGAGCAGATAAAATTGGAATGAAGTGCTCTGTTGATGTTTGTAACAGTGAGATTCACCCAGCCTACTTCAGATTTGACATTACTTATTAAATTGGTGCTTCTGAAGAATTTGATTTCTAGAGGAAGGACTATATCTTACATCTCAATAGTTTTAGGAGGAGGATGAAGGGGTCATCTTTTTCAATTATCCTTTTACTAGAAATGGGGAACATCAGGTAGAAATGCAGAATCTTCTTTGTGACAGAGCTGGGGCTGTTCAGTGAAAAAAAAAAGAAGAAAAATGGTGAGAGCTGGGCTTTGTGCCGCCCACTGTTGAGCACTGGCTATTGCCAGTTTTATGATAAAACTGAGATGTTGAGAGGTGAATTGGGGCTGGTGACTGTGCCAGGAATAACGCCAATATTCAGAATAAGTCTTTAATCCCTTAAGCCCTTGTGCTATTTGATTTTGGTTCCCTGTAAGGGCATGATTTATACGTACACCTATGCCAGGATGAGGATGAAGAGAGTTCTGCAGGACCATGTCAGTTACAGAATTCATCCTTCAGTTTCTTACATGGAAAGGAATTCTACTTTTGGCTATATTTCAGGAGTATGCTAGTGAAACCAGTCATATCTCACACTTCATGTAAAATATCCATTAATTTCATATCTGTTTGGAATTACTCCAGTGCAAAAGACCTCATTCCCAGAACAGCATAGTGTGTCTTTTCTACTTTGGAATCCTAGGTGGACAAATCTGCTCTCCCTCTGTAGCTGTTTGTGTCCGGTGCCAGGCCCAGGAGCTGGAGAAAAGCTATGGGACTGCACAGGAGCCAGGGAGGATGTTCCCTGAGTGCGGCCTTGAACAGCAGCTCCCAGGTGCCCATGTGCAAATGAAAATTGTGTGGTTTAGCAGCTGATGGATACAGCAACTCTTTTATAAGAACCAGTTATAAATTTACGGCACTTGTGAAGACATTGATGTGGCTTGTAGATTTTTCTCAAAATTTACATGCAGTAGAGGACAGACAGTATTTTTAAACTGCATCATGGAAAATTATAGCTTTCTTAAGTTATAATGGTATTGGAAACATTCCATATCATTAAGATTACACTACTGTTCATTCTAAAAATTTAAATCAGCTTCATGAGCCATGTATTAAGAAATCAATTGTATTTTGGGATTAGCAGAAAAGTAATTCTATTTTATTCTAACGTGCAGGACCTCAGAAAAAGACATGAACATCCCACCCAAAGGAATAAAATGGGTCTTCAAATACTAATTGTTTAAAGTAAATTACACAAGAAGTAATTTCAAATTTAGTAAGACGAGGAAAAAATAGTGTTAGTGTTACAGTGTACCTGCTGATGTACCAGACGTTTGTTTCCTTATTTTACACATTGTAATACTTCTCAAAAAGTTTTTTCATTCTTATAGAAAAAGTCTAAAGTCTCTGTTGTTTATGGATGTTCCTGTAGTCTTGAAATCTGACCCTGTATGTATGATAGATGCAAATGTTAGAATCTAATTGCAGGAGTAAAAGTCTCTAATCTGTGTAGGACATATATTGCATGTCAAAGTTTTTTCTACAATCTGTGGATAAGAGTTAACTGTTTTTTCTTTATAAAACCTTATTGGCAAGACTTGCGCGAGATTGTATTTTACCTAGTAGGTACATAATAAGCATATGTAAATGCATGTAAAATATTTTTTGCACATGTAATAACTTTGTCTCTGTATAATGCCTTTTTTCAGCAGTGACCAACTTTGACCAACTCACCTAATTAGTAGAATGTCTAACAACAAATCTTTTCCCTTCCCTCATGAAAGTATATGGTGGGGCAATCTGAAGGAGGTTATTCAACTGGACAGGAAAATAAAGATGAAAAATAAATTTTGCTTTAGTTTGGCTAAGGCTGTTATTTTTCAGAAAATACCAAATGTATGTGACATAATCATGTGCCACCTGCTAGTGTTTCCTGGCACGTATTTGGCTCACCCATCAGCCTTGGCAAACCTGTCAGCCTTCATATCACTCCCTTCTCTAGTGTTCATGAAAGTCTCTTGCTCCCATATTCCAGTATTAGCCAAGATTTTATTTTAAAATTCGGTAAAGAATGTGATTACTGAAAAAAAAAGGAAATAAAAATATGTGGAAAATGCATTTTATAGGTAAGATATGTATTTTCTAACAACCTAGATCATGCTGATCATGAAAAAGAAATATTTTTATGATAACTTTACTAGGTAGGAAATATTGGCAAATGGTGAACTCTCAAATTATTATTATAACTGGCAAGTTGAAGCACTGGAATAGGTCTCTCCTCAAAATACCGTACAATCACTCTTCATCCCAAGAGACACTTAAAATTCGTAACAACCAGTTGGATTTTGACCATTAACACCAACACCAACTCTGATGAATTTCTGTGTAGTAGAGGTTTAATTAATGTTCACAGGGTCACACATGCCTTAGAGTTTCATAGCTGATGAGATGAAAGACAATCTAGAAATAAAGAAAAAAAGTAAACAGAATTCAGTAAAAAAGGGCAAAGAAGAGATTGTAGATGAAAAATAAAGGACTGAGGAAAAGAATGTAAAATAACTTAAGTTTGATTCTCCTCTTTCTGCAGGGTTGTATTCTATGATGAAAGCAGGTAATGAAATTAATGAGCTATGGTTTTGACACCGTAACTGTAGTACCTCTAAAATAGTAGTAAATTGACACAGTTGTCTCAATCTGACTTCAGGTTTTATATTCATGAAGTAGATAATCAAATTGTTATGTTTCCTAAATAATTAGAATGTGATTGTGTCTGAAGGGTAGCAAGAGTTTTAAGTAGTGAGTACAATATTCTGCATTGTTTTTAAGTGTTCCACATTATTCTAGACTCAATTTAATCACAGCTCACTATACACACAGTTATTTCAGAAGCATGCCTGTGCTTCAGCCACGTCTTCACCCATATTTGTTTTTCCTATGCTCTCACTAAGCCCCGTTTCTAAGTTTGTTTTATTTCTCCAGAGAGCACCTGTCTCTTAGTTTTTCATAAACTATTGCTATAATTTTGTTTTCCTTGCAAAAATTTTTTTTGGCTAGTTTCAAATGACTCTGTCTCTTCTGTCTGTTCAGTACTTATAAAGCTTCAACAGTGTGCAATCTCTCCAGTAGTCTGCAGAGGCAAAGGTGCTTCCTGTTCAACCTCATTAACTTTTCTCCTCAGATTCACATCCACTGGTTTCCTAAATTAGTTGGATACATAAAATTAAAATAGCTGTAATAACATAAGGGTTTTATCCACGTTTTGAGCCAAGTACTAGGCCAAATCAGAAATGCTCACGCAGGTCTGACACTGTCACACAAGGTCAGTAGCACATCTGTGTTATGGACAGCATATGTCTCATCTCCAAGCCTGCAGTCAAGAGTTTACAATGTTAAATTACTGTCGACAGTAGTGCTGTTTGTGTAGGGTTTTTTTCTTTTTAAAATTTAGTTCTAGACCCTTTTCTCTTTCTCATTCAATCCTATTTCGTTCTAATTTCTACATGTTCTGTTAAAACACGTATGTGCTTTATTTTCCTCAGATGAAGTGTCCTTACAAAATTGTCCAGGTGCATCTGGGGAAGAAATGCACCCCTACACCAAAAATTTCACAACGGAGTAGAAGATAAACTTGCACTGTTAAGATATTATATATTATCTTGGCCAGGTTTTCTGTGGTTTTGGGGTCACCATTTCACTTCTTTCCAAGTTTGAGGTTTGAGAAGTTACTAGGAAAAATATTCTATTATTCCTAGTCCAATGAAGTAAAAGTTCGTATGTTTGCACATGAACTATTAGACTCTTACTTCCTCTATAGCAGAATCCAGTTTCTGTGAATCAGAAAAGGAAAGTAACAGAATGGATACATGTCTTGGAAGAGTTTTCAAGAGGGAATCAATGCTTGCCTAACAAAACCTCCTGGGTCACACAGAAAATAATAGACATTATTTTGTTTGAAAACTCCATTTATTTTCAATTTCATAAAATATGACAATTTAAACTGTATCTGGGTCATGATATATATGTCACTTCTGCCACTGTGTAGGGTCAAGGTCAAGGTATTAATCTGCAACTAAAACTGTGCAGCTTCTGTGCATTGTTGTAGGCCAGTGTGAATGTTTTGAAACTTTGTGATGCCTGTGATTTTCCACTGGCTTTACTTATATTAATCTGTATGGTTTACATACTGCCAGGCTGGAGCTAAAGAACGCCAGAAGATTCAGGAAGTGGGTCAGGGAATTATTCCATAACTCAGTTATACTTGTCCATAACTCATGTCTTAACAAGTTGCAGCTTGTATGTTTTATAAACTAAGATGAAAAATTGGAACTAGTATTTAAACCATAACAAAGCTTGGAGTGTTTAGAGATTCACTAGCACAGAAAAATTGCCTTGCTGAAGCATACTATGTATTTTATACTTCAATACTCAGTCTTTCATTAAGCTGTATCAAAATTTATTTAGATGTTGAAGTATTTTCTAGCAGAAAATTACAAAAGGATCTGTGATTTAAGAGAGTCAAGTTCAACAAAAAAAAAAAGTCATAAACCTTTAAACTAAGAATTCTGTTTCATACTTTACTATTTGTTTTGGATTTCTTGTTTTATAAAAATGACAATATTACTTTGGGCTGGGATTCCACTTAAACAATGTTCTTTTTTCTAGGAGTTTTTTTGTTCCATTAATGAATTTTAATTTAAAAGGTCTGATATAACAATAATTTGACCTACTTTTTGGGGCTATCACGTTATGCTATTTTGTTTTTTCAGAATTTTTTAAAAAATATATTGACTTGGTATGTTTGGTCTTAATTTTGTCAAGTATATTGTAATTGCCATTCAGATGATACATACTCATAATCAAAACTGGGGTATTATACAGAAGAATGACAAAACTACCCACAAACAGCAATTTTCTTCCCTGTTATTCAGCCATAGGCTTGTTATCACAGACATGCGCATTTAACTATTCCAGAATTCACTTAATACAGCAGACAAAATACGCTTTCACTCTGGCAAAATAAATGTCAGCCATTGGTCTAAACAGAAAAAAAGAAAGTCTTTGACATTGCTGTACAGAGTAAAACAATATTTCATTTTCTGTTAGCATTCAGTCATATTCACTCTAAATCCTAAACCAAATTAAATAAATTAATAAAACACCCTTCAAATAGGTACCTTATTTATAGAGATATTTGTGAGCCAAAAACTGTATCATTTTCATTTTACTTAATTTTGCTTTCTCTTGGGAAACTGAAATGCACTGTAACTTTATTGTAATGTTTTTGTATTTCTATACATATATTTCATGTTGCTACAAAGTGGGCAACACATTTGGAATAATCTTCTTTATAATCCTGTTCATTCTTCTGTTACTTGTACTCCTGTAATGCCTTTAGGTTTCAGCTGAAAGGGATGACTCTAGAGGAAATGTTGTATCTTTCTTTCCTAGCCTGCTGAACTGACATAATCAGTTCAAAAATTAAAGCTTTGTGTTGAGTAGGAATGGTTTAATTGGGATGGGACATGTGCTATTGAAACTGAAGCCTGTATATTTTATTATCTATTATCTGTATCTATGATCATATTATCTATTATGGGTCAATTATTTTTTTTAAGAAAAGAAGTAAATATCAAAACCATTTTTATTTACAAAATTTCATGTTATTAAAAGTTCACCAACAATAAATAACAGAAAATAAGACTAGAGCAGAATGTAGGAAGTCATTAACTCTACCTGCTTGCCTCCAAAACAGCATCAATTCTTTGTGTGTCTTCTGGACAAATATTTCTCTTCCTTTTCTTTCTTGTTATGGAGATTTTATGACTGCTGTAAGCAATATATTCAAGAATTCAAATATTCTTACCATTAAAGTTGGTTTTGTTGAGGTTTTTTTTTTACCTAGAATAGATCAACCCTGATGCTGTTAAACTCCATTATTTCTTGTCTGGACCTGGAGAACAGGTGGTTGGCATTGAAGGTGTTCTTTAAACCATCTTCTTATTCTCTAGAGTAAACAGCTCCAGTTCCTTCCATTTTTCGGTGGAGGTCATAATTTTGAGATATTTTGGTGTCCTCTGGTCTTTATCAACTTTTTCAGTATCTTTTTTGAAGTATAATACCTAGAATGAATGTAGTACTTAAATTTGAGCAGTGCCAAACCGAAGGAGGATTTCTTGTATCTTACAGGCTACAAACCTGGTTATAAGTCTCTCTGTAAAGTTTGCTTTTTTGGTTTGGCAACACTGTGATACTGACAGATAATATCAGTGTTGCGTTCTATTGATAACAACAGATTTCTTTCTACAGTTCTGCAAACTAATCGTGGCATCAGCCAGTTCTCTCAGAACCATAGAGCAGAGTCCATTGAGCTCATCTAGTATGAAAACATCTAAGTTATCTAAGGACCTACTGACTAGTTGTGTCTTTAGCATAGTCAGAGTGCTCACTATGCCGTGAGTGACATTAAGCAACCATTAGCAGAATACAGTAAAGGTTAATGCAGAAAAAAGATCCCTTAATGCTTTTGCTTTCTTGGTTCCATTTGTTGAAAGCTTGCCATTGACTAACAGAGTTTTTCCTCTTGATTATTACAGAAGTACCAAACAAAATGATGGTTTGAACTTGTGTGTTCCTTGGTAACTGTATTTTGGTTTGTGTCTATATTTGCTTGTGTTTTTCTTTTATTTTCATTCTTTTTTCATCTTGTCAGTAGTTCTTTAATTCTCAGTTGCGAACTGTTCTCAGTTGTGAGCTTGAGTGTTGTAACAGAGACATTACACATACAGTGCACAGAAGATGTTCTACTGGTAGCGTAACAGTGATACTGGTTTATTTTCATTTAATTTGTGGATATATATGTTATACCAATATATAGGAAAGGAGACACATTTTTAACTAAGTCTGTGTTTAATTTCAAGCCTTGAAATTGATTGTTGATCTGCCAGTAGAGTCTATTTTGCTTCCAACATATCAGATTTCAAATGGTATAACAACATGATGCAGATTTTATGTCAACTTAATGGAGAGGTAACTATTTCCATGCATGTTAAAATCTACACTGTAACTACTGCAAGACTTACTGTAATGACAACTTCAAGAAACAAAAAATAATTGGTGAAACCATCAGTAATATTTCTTGTTTTGTAGAACAGATGCTTCAGCACATATGAAAAATATTTTGTTGTGGTTTTACGTGAAAACCACTTAAAGTGGTGTGTTAGTTTTTGAAGCTTAAAAAATAACATGCATATATATTTTTTATATATATACAGTTGTACTTTTTATTCAGTATAAGAAAATTTAAAGCTGTTTATTTTTAAAAACCTGGTCCATATTAAATGTCATATGCCAACCATTATACATGTAAGATGAGGGAATGGATGATTCTGTTCCTTATAAATGCAGTTTCAGTGTAGGAGAAGCAGTCCTCTGGAAAAGAGACATCACTTTTCAGGTTAGCAATATACTTCTTATACTTATGTAAAGTAATAAAAAGACAGGTTTTCTTTTAAAACACCTGTTGCAATTTTTTTATCATACAAAGCAAAGTAAATATCAAAGTCTAATCTATGTGAAAAGGCCGCAACTTTTATAAAAGGACAGCTGTTAGTTTTTTTGAGCTGCAGAATATTCTGTGTAGTTTTGTGTCATATTTTACAGATTTTTTAAAAAATAATTTAGAGTTTTATATGTGTAGATAAACTGATTTCTCTAGGAAAATGTTTGAGAAATTGCTACATTATTTTATACTCTAGGACATATTTTCAAAGTGGAAGAAAATATGTTATTAAAGCAAGACACGTTTCATTCTCCTGGAGTCAAGATGATAACAATGATTAAAAAGAGATAATTTTAAAAAATTGTGGGCATCTTCCTCTACGACATTCTGTTACAGATGTTTAAAAATTACCTTTATATTTAACCACTTTTTTGGGGAAATTATGTGGTATCTGTTGTTACAAGAAATTTAAGTAAAAATTATGAAGCACTATGAATATATACTTTATTGATTAGCAGAAGTGTTTTGTCTGATGTAAATTACTGGTCTGAAACTTTATGAAGTAGTTCTCTCACATTCTTTTTGGATGTATTTTCTCACTTGTGATTCTCTACTACATTTATCTTAACTTGAAGAGCGTGTTAAATTTAAATTAATTTTGTACTATATTTGTCTTACTGTTTCTGTTTACATTTAAGAAAAATATGCTTCAAAAGTTCTGGTTTTGTTAGATCTGTATTATATTAGCTAACATTACTTGGTTTTTCAATATTCTATGTTTCATTACGATGTCCACAATTTAGCAGAACACTTTCCTCTGGGAAGGGTTGGCTAAAAATCCTTTACAGATTCAAAACTGTCATTTAAAAGAGATGGGCAGCACAGTTCAGATTGGGATGGGAGCTGAAGCTTCCCTGGAATGCAGGAGGTGGATGCTGTAGTTTGATTTACTAGGTGCTCTTAGTTGTAACTTCCACATTAGTACCAGCTGGCAATGTTCATGCACTCCAGCTTCTGTTGCAGCTACATGGTAGCTCAGCTCTCCTAATTCCCGTGCAGGTCGGTTCATCCCTGACTTTATTGACAGTAAACCTATATTATAGGTTCAAAAGAATCCACTGTCATTTGGTTTAATTTCCTGTGTTGTGTTGTGTTCTTTGATTTTTTTTCTTTCTTTTAGTCTAGTTGCAGTGACTGAAATAGAGCTTATCATTTAGAAAAACATCCCATCTGGTGTATTCACAGCAAGCCATGTTAGTCATTTTCCACCTGAGCTATTCACTCATTTGAATCTTTATGCCATTTACAGACTTTATCAATAGTTCCATTCCTTACTATATTTGCCTAATTGAACACCATAGAATCAAAATGGTCTACCATGTTTCTTCTTTAGTAGTGGTTTTACTAGCACGAGTAGAAGTGACTTGAGTTTTATATTAAATGCACTTTACACATCTGTTAATTAAGTGCTTTATTTTAGGGAGGTGATCCAACAGCTACTGTAATTGCACTGTGTTCAATGAGGGATTTAAATCTGTCTCAAGAAACATGTCAGCTGGCCATCAAAGACACTGGATGTCTCGAAGTGTTAATTAATTTACTTGATACGGAAGAAATTAAATGTCAGGTAACTAGCTTTGTCAAAAAGAGCAATGAATATGACTTTTCTATTAGAATATTTTTTCAAGTTTCAAAGTTACAGAGTGTAAAGAAAATTTATTTTGTTTCTCATTTCTCTGTTTTCTTGTTTTATTCACATTTTTTAAAAAGACGTCTTTGACTTTCAGTTTCCTTCTTTTCTCCCGATTAAATATAAAGAAAAAAAATTAAATAACCCATCATTTAAAATAATGTTAATGTTTTTGTATACCTAAATAATATTTAACTTTTATCGTTTCCCATTATTTAGACTGGTTCATTAAAAATCCTGAAGGAAATTAGTCAAAATATATTGATCAGACATGCAATTGCGGATCTTGGAGGCTTGGAGATCATGGTGAAAATATTGGACTCTCCAGATACCGATCTAAAATGTTTGGCAGCTGAAACAATTGCCAATGTTGCTAGATTTAAACGAGCACGAAAGACAGTAAGGCAACATGGAGGAATCAAGAAATTGGTAAGCAGACATTAAAATTTGTACCCTTGTCATATCCGTATTTTTGTTCAAAAAACACATCATGTGTTGTAAACGTGACTATTGTAGTGTTTACCATAATTAGGAAGCAGCATGATATCAAGGCTTCCTGTATATATTAAGAAATTGGTGGTTTTTTTAGGTTGAGCTGTTGGAATCAATTTCAGCGGGATCATCATACCAAGCCAAAGACACTGAAACAGCACGCTGTGCGGCTTTGGCACTCTGGAGCTGCAGCAAAAGCACCAAAAACAAGAAAGCAATCCGTAAAGCTGGTGGCATTCCACTACTAGCTAGATGGCTGAAATGCTCACACACAAACATCTTAATCCCAGTAGTGGGCACACTACAAGAATGTGCCTCAGAGGTGAGTAAACACATAGAGCTAAGTTATTTCTAAGCGTTAAGGAAATTGTCCGCTAAAAAGAAGCATTACATTCTACAGTCACTTAAATCAGATCAGTTATCCCATCAGGAAGTAGATGCTTTGTGTAATCAAAGCTGTTTTAAGAAAGTCACAACTTGGATTGAAGTAAAAACCACGTATTTTTTATTTAAAAGGCTAGGAGTAATATGTGAAAGAAAAAATGTAGACATGAAAGCCTTAATCAGTTTCCTTTTTTAATTATTTTTTTCATCATACTTTACAGATTTGGCAACCTAAGATGCTGTATTCTGGTTAATCAATGCATTTAAAATTTCTACAAAACCAACCTGCAGGTGTGGCCGAGAAGATCCAATGCAGTGCAGGGCAGAGTGGTTTACAGTGTCCTTGTGCATTGGGTCTGATCCATTGCAAATAGAAGAAAGGAGTGTATGTGATTTTTCTATGGATTTCCGTGGCACATTTTGCAACTTTGAGTATATTCAGTTTTTAAATTTGAATACAATTTTTTTTTTACCATGGCCATGTAAGAGATTATGGTGTGGGACGGTTCTGTTTAATATCTTTATGAATGATCTGGTTGAGGGGATCGAGGGTACCCTCAACACCCTCAGTGCTTGCAGACGCACCAAGGGTGGGAATGTCAATCTACTAGAGGGCAGGAAGGCTCTGCAGAGAAATCTGGACAGGCTGGATTGATGGGCCAAGGCCAGTGGTCTGAGGTTCAGCAAGGCCAAATGATAGGTCCTGCACTTGGGTCACAACAAGCCCTGCAGCAGTGCAGGCTGGGGAGGAGTGGCTGGAAAACTGCCTGGTTGAAAAAGACCTGGAGGGCTGAACATGAGCCAGTGAGTGCCCGGGTGGCCAAGAAAGCAATGGCATCCTGGCCTGGATCAGCAGTAGTGTGGCCAGCAGGACCAGGGCAGTGACCATCCTCTGGTACTCGGCGCTGCTCAAATCCTGTGTTCAGTTCTGGGTTGCTCAATTTGGGAAGGACATTGAGGTGCTGGAGTGTCTCCAGAAAAGGGCAATGGAGCTGGGGAAGGGTCTGGACCACAGGTCTGATGGGGAACAGCTGAGGGAACTGGGGGTGTTTAGCCTGGAGAGAAGGAGGCTCAGAGGGGACCTGATCACTTCCTCCAATTACCTGAAAGAAAGTTGGAGCCAGGTGGGGTTGTTCTTTCTCCCAAGTAACAAGCAGTAGGATCAGAGGAAATGGCCTGAGGTTGAATCAGGGGAGGTTTAGATTGGATATTAGAAAAAATTTCTTCATCAAAAGGGTTGTCAAGCACTGGAACAGGCTGCCCAAGGGAATGGTTGAGTCACCATCCCTGGAGTTACTTAAAAGATGTGCAGATGTGGCACTTAGGGATGCAGTTTNGAAAGTTGGAGCCAGGTGGGGTTGTTCTTTTCTCCCAAGTAACAAGCAGTAGGATCAGAGGAAATGGCCTGAGGTTGAATCAGGGGAGGTTTAGATTGGATATTAGAAAAAATTTCTTCATCAAAAGGGTTGTCAAGCACTGGAACAGGCTGCCCAAGGGAATGGTTGAGTCACCATCCCTGGAGTTACTTAAAAGATGTGCAGATGTGGCACTTAGGGATGCGGTTTAGCAGTGAACTTGGCAGTGCTGGGACAATGGTTGGACTCAATGATCTTAAAGGTCTTTTCCAACCTAAATGATTCTATTTGTTTATGATTCTGTATCTTCATTTGAACTTGAAGTAAATTGCATTTCAGATAAAAAAATATACATCATTTGTCTTGGTGAATTTGAGGCACAAAAGACATAATTTTTCAAGAGATTTTACATTATTAAACACTTTGTCTATTAAAAATTAGCTTCTTGAATTATACAAATTTATGCATGTTCCATGAGACACAAACCTGGCAGGTTTTAGGTTCAGTAAGTATATATTGAGAAGGTGTCATTTTTGAGGGTTTCTTGTATGGCCTAACTTGGAAGGAACACTAAATGCATTTCTTACACAGATGTTTCCCTCACTTAAAAAATGATCCCCTGTTACAATGCCTGTAGGTTAAAATTTGGATGAAAATATCACTAAAAAATGTTAATTCTAAGAATATGTTTTTCTAACCTTGTTTTAGGAATAGATCTGTTGTTTTGGCTGCTGGTTCTCGATGAAGTGAGTGGGTACTTCTTGATCCCATTCTGCAGCATCTTTTGCTTTCTTGGGTCTGAGCAGGGAGTCTGGACACCTTTCAGAATATTCTGCATTCTGCGTAAGCCAAGTGGCTACAAGATAGGCAGTGCAGTACCTCGTTTTACAGGTGATTTGAAGAGCACTGCAGAGAATGTCTGTATTTGCTTACCTTTGAGATCATCAGTAGTATTTCCAAGGCAATGATGACTTGTGCTTACGTAAAGTACAAGGCTTCTCAATATCAAACCCTAGAATTGTAGCATTGTATTATTATTGTGACCTATTAACTGTTAATATGCAGGATCTAAAAGATGCAGTTTATCTTTTTAGCCAAGTTACAGACTTGCAATAAGGACAGAAGGCATGATTGAGAACCTAGTGAAAAATCTAAGTAGTGAACATGAGGAGCTCCAGATGCATTGTGCAAGTGCCATATTTAAGGTAATTGTATTATAATCAGTAGATCAGAAACAGCATTGGCCCTTTGTTTTCATGTCATTGTCAGTTTTAAATTTTCGTAATTTCACTATTTCTCTAATGTGTAAAAAATTATAGAAATGTTGTGAATATTTTAGCTGCATATTTAATATTATGATTGGGTTCCTACTTGCTCTTCTTGTGTGCAACCCATAAGTTGCACAGGTAACCAGTGGAGAGAGGTAAAGCATACTGTGCATAGAGCTGTTTTGGTTTTTTTGTTTGTTTGCCCCTAAAGTGGTCAGTGTGACAGTACAAGCACTGCTGCATATACAGGAGCAGTTTACTGTCAAACTCTCTTAGTGAGTTGTTAACATATTCAGATACTTGAATATAATATTTATGTTTTCTTTTCTATTAGCTTTTACTAGTTACAATTTAATACAGCTAGCTTTTGAAGACATCATTTTACACATTTTTACATAATATATACATTTAATTGTTTTTTTTATAGTGTGCAGAAGATGAAGAAATACGTGACCTGGTTAGAAAACATGAAGGTCTACAACCACTATCTGTTCTGCTTGATAACAGTGAAAACAAACAACTTTTGGCAGCTGTGACAGGAGCAATCTGGAAATGTGCAATCAGTAGAGAAAATGTGTTAAAGTAACAATTTAATTTTACAAGCATTTATTACATTATCATGTCTTGATTTTATGGGCCTCTATTGTTTACAAAACTGTTGTGTCGTGATTCTTCATAATCAGTCCTTATAATCCGTTGCACTTTCAACTTGCGTTTTATAGTACTTAAGAAATTGCCACCTGACCTCATCAGGGTACAGTGTTAAGTTCCTAGAATCTTAACAGTCAATGGAGACAAGTGGTGCCTCTAGTTAAGCTATAGGACATGAGTCAGGAGGTGTACTAGCACATACTAAACATTTCACACGTGGCTGTATCTGATATCCCCCCTCCTGTCTTGTAGCTTACAAGCCAGAATCACTGCTGCATGGTAGAGAGAGTACGTAGTACACTTAACCTTAACATTTTACATCAAGAGAGACAGAAACCAAATTATCTCGTTGTAGGATAGATATCTAATACATATTAGAAATATGCTGGAGTCTAGGATAATTAGCCTACGTGCCTCTCTTCTTGACTACAGAAGGGGCTCAGAAAAGTAACTTAGTCTGGAGACCCAGCTTCTAAATGCGTGGAATTAACTGATGAGAGTCCTACTGTAGGTACCAGCAACCTCTCAGTACCAGGGTCCTGAGTAATTACCTGAGAATGTGACAGTAGGAGTTGTCCCTCTCCACCTTCCATGGACCAGCGTAATGATTGAGAACACTTTACCCTCCCATCTAAAATTAATTTATCAGATGCATGCACCTTACCTAAAAAAAAGAAGCTGGCTCCACTGCATATGTGCTAAGTGTCCTGCTGAAATTATGCTGCTCTGTACAAAACAATGAAAGATACATGAGAGAGGTTAGAAAGAGTATTCGTAAGTGGTAACATCTTCCTGCTGCCCTAATTTTAGTGTACCTTGCTGGATAAGCACATACGACAGATAAAGACTGGATAAAAATTAGGAAGATTTCCAGGTTTTACATTCTGGTTTTTTACTGTCCTAAATGAGTTCTCAAACTGTTGGTATACAGACCTATGGTCTTTACATCCTTTACTGCTGTCCTACTGCTTTTTACATTCTGAATTGCAGAGTAAGCTAACTTTTCATTAGGATGTATCCTTCTTTTCTGTGGACTTTGGGTATGTGCAGAGGTATCCTGATTTTGGATCAATCAGTGATGAGATGGACTGAATGGCTCTCTCTGTAGTTAAATAAACAGGGCCAAACCTTTCAGGGTTCAGGCTCTGTGTTAGGATTAGCCATACTGTTTATCTGCCAGCACAGTCCCTTACACAGTTTGGCCTGTGCCAGCAAGCACTCTCCCAGACAATGCCCAGACACTTCTTGGGAACAGTGCAGGCAACAGATTGTTCCCATTAGACAGAATGGGCGAGGCCACCCTGCATTGTGAGGATAGGAGATTTTAGCCATATGGATGCTATGTTGTGCTTCTTGTCCTCAGGGCTAGAGAATGAGCCCTAGCCTGTTTTATTTATTAGTATAGCTGTAGGCAATAATTCTGTCCAACTGCAAACAGATTTTTGTTGGGCTACTCACATATCTTTGGCAAGTGCTTGATGCTCCACAAAGGTTACTAGCCCGGCACAGCTCCAGCTGAATTCATGTGTTACATAGTGCTGACAAGCGGTAAACCCTATCCAAACTCAAGATGGGAGGGCACTAAAGAAAAGGGAGCAAGGATAATATGAAAACACCTAAGTAGATCTGGAGGGATGAGCCTGAGTCTGGCATGAAGCTAGAACTAACAAACCCTGCTGGCTCCTGCAGCAGCACTTAATTATCTCTAAAGTGCTCCAGAGTATTTCCTATACCTGAGGTTCACTGCTGAGATGTTGTGCTGGCTCAGCCTTGAGCTGGTGCAGGTGCCTGTGCCCATGTCGCTCCGGGTGCAGTGGGCATGGGAGCAGCTGTACTGCTCCTGGACACAAGATGGCCCGAGCCCACAGCTCTGTCAGAGTCCAGCCTGCCTGTGGCAGAGCCAGCTCACATCGTTCCATCTGTGAAGCAGTTGAAATGCGAGCAAAAAATCAGTTTTTTGTTGCTTTTTAAAATTATTTGCTTACTTTATTGCTCTTTTTTTCATGCTGTTGATGTTTACTCTTGAAAAAATTAATTGTAGGGATACTTCCAAATTACAGTGAACAAAGAGAGGAAAATTTCTCTTTAAGCAAAGGTTTGGATGATGAAAAACAAAAGTTTCTCTTTTCTCAGTTACTCTAATTATTACGCTGATAATCCATCTTGGAAAGATTAATTTTTATTGAAACAGATCTAGTTCGGCCATAAAAATCTCAGAAATGCTAATATTTTTTTGTATGAAAGAAAAGCCACATGAGAAACTAATTCCTGGAAAATAGTTTTTGTAGCTCAAGCAGACATTCCCAGAAGCTAGGGGCTGGGAGGAAAGCACAAATGAGAATTCAGTACCCTCAGAGAAATTTTCTCTGATAATTAGATTATATACAAGTTAGATCTAGCTTGATATATCACATGGAACTGTCAAGGTGTATCAGAAAATGTATAAAAGGAAGATGCAGTATTTGTTAAGTGTTAAGAATCCTCTTAAGTTTTGAACAAAATAAAAAAAACCGTAGAAGATAATTCCAGCACTGAGGAAAAAGTCCTGTTCTGAAAGATGAACTTTTGACGTTTAGCACACATCTCTTTGTAGGATAGGACCTCCAAGATTTTAAAAACCGTATTTTTGATTCTCAGTAGCAAAAGTTCCATGAAGAATGAGGAAAGTATTAATATAGCAGTCAAGTCAAATTTTTGTCAACTTATTTCTTAATTACAATCTAACAGTGTGCTGTAGTAATGTACTAGAACTATGGTTCTGACCTCAGGAAAATGCAACGTATTAGGCCTGAACTAAGTATAAAGCTGGTCAGGGTAAAGTCTCTAAAAAGCTGATGTTTAGTGAAAAGTAAGGGTGATCCTTTGGTTCAGAGAGGTGGAAGAGGATCTGGTACAATACTACTCTAGCTAATGTTAACATAGCAGGAAAAACTGCTGGAAGCTAGGATAGCACAGTAATTGCCAGTCTTCTGGTTTGTTTTCAGCTATTTGTAGGTGTTGCATGCACATGTCAAGTTTAAAAAAACCCTCAAACTACTCAGGAGGTTCTTAGACAGCTAAATTAGAGAAATGTAGTTAGAAAGATAGAGTAAGAAATTAGGCTGTGTGTCACACTTAGGATAAGTGATTGGAATGGTTTACCCATATTGGGATTTCTTCAACAAGATGATTTACATTCAGAAATTAAAACATGTACTTCAATTATAATAATACAGAAATTATAAAATCAAGGTTATAGTGGTAACATACTGAAAATAATAGCTTTGGTTTTATTGCTGTCTTTTAGATTTCAGGAATATAAAACTGTAGAAACTTTGGTAACACTGCTTACTGATCAGCCTGAAGAGGTCCTTAAAAATGTCATTGGAGCACTGGGAGAATGTTGCCAAGAGCCAGAAAATCGAAGCACTGTGCGCAGATGTGGTGGAATTGCACCTATAGTGAAGTTACTGACTACAACTGATCGGGCACTACTTGTGAATGTCAACAAAGCAGTGGGAGCTTGTGCAATGGAACCTGAAAATATGATGTAAGTTATTAATATTCATAGCATTTGAAATATTGAAAAAAACATAGTTATTCTGATGCAAATATAGTCGATTCTAATCTGACTTAAAAGATATTTTACTTTTTGCTTTTTACAGAACTGTGTGGGTTAGTTACAACCTACTGTAAATGTGGTATAGATAAAAAAAGTTATTAAGGAAAAATATATAAGAATGTAAGGCTTTTGCATTTTGAGAAAAATCAAATAAACCTTTAGGAATTGATTTTTGTTAAAGTTGAAACTCAAAGTTACAAAGCACCATTTTGAAGTGCAGCATGATAGGTCCGTGTTTTACCTTCTCTTTTTACATGTGTTCTCAAGTCATTAAAAATAGCCTAAATTAGAGAAATTTATTCTAAGGGGAAATGTACACATTTACTGTCATGAAAATAAATTTAATGTTTTTTGTAGTAGAGTATTACTTGTGTTGTATATCTCTTTTGTCCCTCTCCATCATTCCTTTTGTGAACTCAAACAGTTTTGGACCCTTTTCTTGCCTTATTCCCTTGCAAAACCAAAGAAAAAGACTATCTTTGATTTTGTGATGTAGATTTGTACAAATGACAAAGATCATTGAGTTTTATGATGAAGTGTTTCAGTTAATGTTGAGGTCGGCATTTGCTGCATTTACTGTTCTCTTACAGGATATTTGCTTCAGGTTTCTCAGCATATTTCCCTCCTTATACATAAGGGAGGTCAGAAAGAGAGTTTTATTAAGCTCCTCCTGTTCTGATTTGCATAATTCACTTGATATTCATATAGCAGTGCAGGGAATTCTTTTCCTGAATAGGGCTTTTGTTTTCATGCTTTGGCTGTCACCCAGTGGCAAAAGGCTGGATGGTACACAACCGTAAACATGGGTTGTATGAGCAGTTAGCCATGTAGCATAAACGTATAAATAAATGAAGTAATTTTAATGACATTTCTCACTAAAAATCAGCCTTTAGCATAAGGTATTAACCTAAGAGAGTTAGCATTGCAAATACTGAGAAACTAAATGCCAATTAATATAAATTGATATTTATAAAATTTCAGACATACTCCAGTATTCAGAACTGTCATTTGTAGTATCCAGTATGGACAGCTTCATACTGGAATGTGTTCAGTATAAGCATTAAAAAAAAATCCAAGTTGCTGCTAAAATTTTGATAGAAGAAAGTCTGTCTTGTCTTTAAGAAGGAGAAAGTACAGCTTTGGGACAAAATTTATATTTTAGAGTTTATAAAGAATGAACAAAGGAATCAAATGTTGAATTTGGTTCATATAAAACATTCTCTGTTGAAGTTCTCAACTTTAGAAGTGTTTATAAAAGTATTTCAAAACATCAGCAATTAAGCAAGATTTTAAATAAGTGTAGAATATACTTTTTGCTACTACGAAAAAAAGTTACACAAAAATTGGTATTAGCAAGGCTGTGCCATGTACCTGATGTATTGTGCTAGCTATGCTTGTAGTACTAGAAGAGATAGTGCTGCTGTATTTTTCCCCGAGCATGATTCATCCAAGTGTGGATAAATTTAATACTAATTCAGCAAAATGTTTAAAAATAATGCTTAGTTAAAACATTGACAGCAGTGTAACTGTTCATATGTTTAAATGATTTCCTTGATTGAGTGCTCTACCTCTCACAGGGCACTTACAAGCAACCTCCCCACACACCACTGACCCCCACTTCTCTCTCAAAAAAAAGCCAAGAAAAAGAAAAAAATTTATGTCCATTCCTCTCCCTTCTCCTCTCAGACCAGTACAGCAGAAGTTGAAATTGTATCTTCTCATCTCCTCATCCAAAGTGCTCTCCTTTTGGGGAAGAACAAGTCACCAAAGACATGAAATACACACACACAGTCTGTAGTATGACTCTTTTCCATTTACAAAATTGGAGCCTAAAACTGTAAATAGCCTTGTTAGAAACTACGGTGGTGTTCAGTCTCTTTCTGTAAACATTTTCTAAAGTTCTTAACCAAAAAGACACATCTTAACAAGGGCGTGGAAATGTGCCAAGATTGCCTTCCAGAAAGAAGCAAAGCAAAGCCACTTGTAGCCTGTAAGTATATACAGGTGATGAGAGTTTTCTGTTGCAGCAGGTTGATACTTAGCTGTTTATGGTATTTCAGATTCATGCAGCTGGATCCCTATTACATTTTTTTATTTCATAATCACTTCTTTCTCAGAATGGTTTGAGAGGTTCTAGCTAATAAGTTCTTCTCTACTGCCTTTGTCCTGCCAAATTTGGCTTGCAGGTCTTGAGGCTTGGGGTTTTTTTGTCGTGTGGTACGGACAGGCTCTGTTTGCAGTGTAACTTTTTTTAGTTGGCATTATAGAAACTTTGAAAATTATGATGATTTTCCTGGATTCTGCTATCATTGACTTTCATATGTAGAAAAATTTAAGCCCTCATGAGGACTGAAAATTTTCAGATTTATTCTTAGTTTCATTAGCTGCAAGTATGTTCAACGAAGTGTGGCTTAGAGACTAAATACTCAGTTGAGCAGTCTTCTGCTTTGAATGTGCTTATCCTTGCAGCGGCAGGTATGTGAAGACCATACAGACCAAGAGTGGAGGTCACATAATTTCTGTAAATGATTCAAGGATATGTAATGAAGAGGTTGTTATTAATATAAGAAATAAAATGTCATTATGGACTAGAAAAAGCTGAGAATGATCTATGAAGCAGTGCAGTTAAATTCTGAGGGAGATACTACACAATTGTCTTACGTTCCATGGAGGAAGCTTGCACTGACAGAGAGACTAATAGGTGAATAGGTGAATCTACATCTTCTGTATGTCTTTTATATATTTTATTTCTGCCATGTTTCCTAGTTCACACTGTGACTCTTGCAACTACTGAATGAAAGGTACACTAGTGTTACTTTTCTGCACCAATCCTTGACTTCAAGGCAACTTGAAACAATTAAGTGATTCCTACTGACTCTATTGAGCTATTTAAAATAAAAAACAGCAGCCAGCTTCTCTCACAGCCAAAAATAACTTATCTAAAAAACCCAACATAATTATGTGACTGAACTTCCTTACTCTTGTGTAGACAGCATGAAGCTGTTCTCCATACTTGATCTGCTGTACCAACACTGACAGAGATGCTGCTGTACATTTTTTATGTATATTTATCTTTTTGAGGAACTTTTTATAAGTTATTCATTTTCTTTTACTAAAAACAAAGTACTAGTGCTTATTCTTTACCTGACTAGATTTTCATTTGCCCTTTCCATTTGAAAATCCATAGATTGCATCACTGGGATTCAAAACTGAGAGCTTAGAATCTTATAAACTAAAATGTACAATTATTTTAGTGAAGCAGATGGAGTTTGAGTCATTGGTATATAATACTATTTATCAAAGCAGTCAGCAGCAACTAGTGAAAGTTTTAAGAAAAATGCTAAATTGTGGTTTCAAAAAAGATGAGATTACATTCTGACAGAATTAAACCCTGTAATCTTACCAGTGAGCACAATACAGAGTCAGTATAATTTTGTTTATTTACATTTGTATTTGTGGTCTAAATTGGCAGGCAATTAAACTGAAGTTCTCAAAGTTCTGGTAAGTAACATTGTAACAGAGAAAGATGATAGATATGACAAACAGATGTCTAGGCCATGTGTATGCATGTGTATTTAAGCAATTCATGTTGACATTTCTACTGGAAATGTTCAATATTAAGTTTTAATTTGAAAGAGAAGTACTATTTCAGATTAAAAGCTTTGCTAATTTCAGATACATTAAAAAAACCAAAGTAAATTTCTAGAATTGTAAGCCACATCTTGCTCATACTGTTCAATGATATAATGATATTGAGATTCTTAAATAATGTGAAAAGTCTTCATTAAGCAACTGTTGCCTGTGATCAGACAACAAAAGTAATTAAGAAAATTATCTTAAATTGACCAATCTGCACTGGTCAAATAGCAAATACCAATTCACTGTAAACTAAAAATTGCAGACATCTCTGAATGGGTTTAATTGCATTAAAATTATTTGCCCATAAGACCTATTCTATGCACACCATACATATGTTCTGTGTTGGAAGCAGGAAGATGTCTTGGTCTTACACCTTGCAGTTGCCTTTTGGTAGGAATGATGATGCCAGCTGAATATATCCCTTCACCTCTGCTCTAATCATGTCTGGCCAGCACAGGAGCACATGACAGGAGTGCCAGTTCTAACTGCCATTGCAACTTCTTTTAGTTATTTTGAGGAGCAGAATAATCTACACCTATTCTAAATTATATCAGTGATCAAGTAAGATCAGTCTGTGGCAGAGGGCTTTGAATTAGAAGATGTGGTCCAGTTCTATTGAGAGATGCCTTTGCTATACTAAGGAATAGAAACTGGGCTCTTGCTTTTGAACTCACATATTTATATATTGTTATGTAGTTACAGTGAAGGACCAAGTGGCAATTACTTATAATAGAGTTTACATTTCTACTTTGGGTGAGTTTCATGCCTGTTAAGATTTTGACTATTAATAATGTCCTGTACATTAGATACATTATATACATATATACATACAATAGCAGATCAACTATTTTATAAAGTAGTTAAATATTTGAATATTAAAGTATTAAATAAAGATTTTTATATCAACTAAATATTGTATTATTTCAGCTTCTATAAGATTCCATTCAGCTTTCAAAGAAAATGTTTTACATTTTTATTAAAAAACCTGTCTTTTAACAGTCCCATGAGTAGTTGCTTGCTCCAGATTCTACTGTAGTTTAATTTTATCATCAGAATATCAACAAATTATTATAAAATACATCTTCTAAGTGACTGAAACCACAGAGTGAATAATGTGCTAACTATGAATGAATACAGAACTGAATGCCAACCAAAGTAAATTTTATATTTGCTTGTATTTATTGTGGTAAGAAGCTTTATTACCGCATCCTGCTAGTAATATTATAATACGTTTTAAGAAGAAAATTAGATACAAAAACTATATACAAAAGCAAATCATAATATTGTTTAGCATAATGTCATCAAAGCTAAAATTTTCAAGATTACAGGTCTATTTTCCTCTCTCTTTCTTTGTTTATTTGTAAAGAAAACTGAATGTGTATTTTTGTCAGCTTTAAGAAGGAATTTTTACATAGGAAGGAAATTAATGTCTAAGCCCTTTTATAGAGGAAACATTTTTCAGGACCATTTATTTTAGTGTTCCCTTTGCTGTTAAGGCAAATACGCTCATTCAGCACCCATTTTCTTCATCTGCTGGATTGTGCAGTGAACTCATAAGAAGATTAAAAAATTGAACTCCTTAGCAGTGCTTTCTAGATTGGCAAATGTATGTTCTTAGCAAGATGAAAATAACAAGGTTTGTGCTTGCATGGTGATTACACAATGATAATTCTTCCAGAATGAGAATTTAAGAGCATCATTCCTGTATGTAGAGTTCTTTTTATTTTTGTTAATCTAGTGTAACTGCAAGTAATCAGTGATGAACAATGTAATTTGGAGATTTTATTATTTTGTTGCTACTGTTTCCTAGTTTAATATTATGCATGCTGAATGGTCAGAGAACTATACTTTCAGTATTCTGAGCTAGGTTCTGTTGATCTAAGACAACTGGTCTTTCTGGTCTTTAAGCAAAAGGCAAAACACTTCTTCAGAAAAATAACGATAGAATGAGTCAAGTTTACCTTGAAACACTGAAGAGAAGACAAAAAAACTGAAAAGAAAATGAAAGTAAACTTTCAATTGAAAAGGAAGCTTTAAAAAAAATAGAAAGGAAAGATAAATCAGCCTAGAGGTTGTTTTCTTAAGTGTGGTGGAAAATTCTGAGCTCAGTGTTTGGCTTCTATCTCTTGATTTTTATATACTTGTTGGAGCTGGGTCATTTATATTTAGTCCCTCTTGGGAGGAAGTACCTCATGTTGGTAAATGATCAGTACTCTGCTTCACTAGAGGAAAGATTCATGAGTTCTTTTTTAATTAATTCCAATACAGGAAAAAAATCTTTGCACTTTCTGAAATGACAGGAGAGTAATGTTAAAATTGCATAAAAGTGTTTGGGGTTTGGAGGGACTTAAAAGTTTGTTTTGAAGCTTTTACTTAAGTCATCCTTACTATGTGAACATATATGTGTAATTGTGTAGTTTGTGTTCATGCTGTTTTATTTTGTTAAGACTTCTGAATTTGTCCCTTGAATGACGATTTTCTTGCAGTTGATTTGGAGCTGAGTGTGTAAAATAAGCTATACTGAAACTGGCATATCTTAAAAAACTTAGGGATTTTTAGCTTAACCGTAACTTTGTTTAAAAAGTATTATTTTGAAAAACATAGTTGTTTAACCAGTTTGCATAAAAATGTTATGAATAAAGTCCTTGCTTATTTTAGACAGACTTCATGTCCTTATTTATTTTTTCTGCTTCAAATGGTGATAGAATTACATACAAAGTTCATTTTATAGTTAGTTTTAAAATTTCCTGGCAAGCATAAATAGTGAACACAAATGACATGCTTTATCTGCTGTTTTTAAGCTCTCTTAAAAATGTGTTTTGAATTCTCTTGTATTTACAGTTAAAGATACAAACACATTGTATGCAACTGAATTTTTTACTTTTGAGGTTAGACAATGAAGGTGTACTTGCTTTTCTTCGACCAGCTCATCTCCTTTGAGTTTAACACAGTTTTTTGAAAAAAGGCATGTTAGTAAAGGCTATTAAGTTTTGTTTGACCTTCCTTTCTATTTAGGGTATTCACTGGAACCTAATGTGAAGTTATGATCCCCAAGCCTGATCAATATGTAAACATAACACAGAGGGTGTAGAGATGATTCTGATGATAATTCATTTCTCAGCTAGTCATGAGGATACTTTGATTACAGTATGTTTAAGTAGTTATAACATAGTGCTCAGTGTTAGTCTTGTTAGTAAGGAACATATGGGAAACAAGTTGCACATTATTCGTGCCCAACAAAGGATGCTCTGTGGTGTGAACATTTTAATTTCTAATGCTTGATTAGAAACGTAGTATTTTAAAATATGTCATAGAGCAAAGTAAATACATTAAGCATAGACTGAATAAAAAGTTAAGTACATAGTTTTGGGCATAAATATTTGTTTTGGAAAGTATTTGTTACTATATGAAAGAAGCCAGTGTACTCAAATTCAGATTTCACTTTGCATGCAGATCGTTAAAAAGTCACATGCTTGTTTTCACATTTATGAGTTCTGGTTATAATGTAGTTTACTTTATCTTCTGTAAGAACTCTGAATGACAGTGCTGGAAAAAATAAACAACATTAATGAGATTTAGTTAGAAAACACTCTGTCTTTACATCATTTGTTCACACCCATCTGTTATACTGGGCACTGTTTACTGAGTATGTTGATGGTGATTAGCTGACAATAAAACACAAGCACTTGCATAAAGCAAAACTGTGTCAAAATCATGCCAGTGTTTCTTAGAGCAGTGTTCCAAACAAACTGATATAATTTGAGATTCAACATTGTATACTCCATAATTAATTTTCCCTTTTTGGTCTTTTTCTGCAATAGGATAATTGACAGTCTAGATGGAGTTCGCTTGCTGTGGTCATTGTTGAAAAATCCCAACCCAGATGTTCAAGCAAGTGCAGCTTGGGCTCTTTGTCCTTGCATTGAAAATGCTAAGGTAAGAAAGTATTTAAAGTAACAGCTTTGTTATATATATACTCACATATAATTTTTATATTTGGATAATTTCCAAACAGCAATGCTTTGCTGTTTGCTACTTACACTCTTCTTTTTATTCTGTTAACTGCCTAAAAAACATATGTATTTACTTTTCAAAAGTGAGTAGTCCTTCATCTAGCACCCATTATATAATCTGTTTTGCCTTTACAGTGTTTTCTGTATTGGCAAATATATTTTAATAACTTACGAGGACCTAAGCTTACTGTTGTCAAATAAAGCATGATGCAAATCTGACAATGCTGAAAACAGAAAGCTTGGACTCACAGGCTATGAATAGCATGGGTAGTTCTAGTTGTTCTTCACTGTGAGGTACTTCAGCTGTGTTCTCAAGAGACCATCATTTGGTTTCAGAGCATATTTTAGACTCAGTGCCAATGTAATCTTCAGGTTTTCTACTCAGACTGCCAAAAAAAGTGCCAGTTGTGAATAGTGATGGTTGTGCAGGTCATTTGTGCACAGAAGACTGAGCTATTCATTTATTTCATGTCAGTTTCCAAATAGAGATAAAATAGTGAGGATAAGCTGCAAGTCATCTTCTATGAATTCTTAGCACTGACGTGGTAAAATAAATGGGCAAGGTTTTGTTTCCCATTAGAAGTTTCCTAGAGTACTAACTTTATTCCTTAATCCTTGTACAGAACTAGCTTCCACTTCTGATTTACCTCTATATTTAATGCAACATTTGCATCTTTTCTCTACTATACCAAAAATATATATCCTTCTACACAGAATTGCAGATCCTGACTATGTAAAGAATAGTAATTCCTTCAGAGTCCTAGATATCCATACCATCCTTTGCAGGCAGTTTCCTGTTTGGAATTCAGCACTTTTTGGCTGCTATTAATATATGTAGATGATTTGCTGTAGTTAGAGATATATGGATATAGAGATATATGGATATATTGTGAGAATATTTGGTCTTGATTTTTATAATTTAAATATTTTATATTTCTTCACAATGATTTCTACAATTGCAGCTTGCTTGTCATTTTTCACACATGCTGGTTATTCTGAATTATCTTTTCATCCTTTTATCTAAATGTACACTCTAGTGCAGTAAAGTTTTTTGGTACCTAATGGTACAGTCTAAACATGTCTCCTCTGTCAAGATACAAATATACCTGCCTCTCTCTTGAACAATATTGCTGTAACTGAATGTTAAAATACTACTTGATCTCAGTGCTGAGGTAATACTTCCTATTGGTAAGACTCTGTGACTTGAAGTGCCAGAGTAAAACTGCACATTGCTAGAACTTCCACTAAAAGCACTTTTTTAGAAACTAAGGAATAGAGGACAACTACTGAAATGATGCATTACATGGATTTTTTTCTTCATTTTTTTCCCTGGGGTGTTTGATGAGTGCAAATGTACACCCTTAGTGTACTTATCCTCCTTTCATCTCTCTTGGCTGCCTGCCCTAATGCTAATCTGTGATCCCACAAAGAGTTCTTTGTGTGACACTGAGACCAAGTGGCTCACTGAAACAAACCTACCAATAATACCCTTTCCGCTGACACTGAATAGAAAGAAATATGTATAAAGCAGCAGCTACAGCCACACTGAAGAAGTGCAGCAACTATTTCTATCTAAAGAGAATTTGGAAGTTTTTTTTTTCAAAGTTAGTATTATTCAGCAATTTACACTACCTTCCAAAAAGCAGTTTGGTTTATGCAGTGCTTGATTCAAAAGCAGTAATAAGGACATGACTTTAAAGGGTTATGTGTGTTCTGGTCTTTCTAAGCCTGTACTTGGGACTGCAAACTGTGTTTCAAATAGCTGTGAGAATGGAGTCTGTTTTCTTTTTGTGTTCTTTCATAGAAGCTGTAGTGGTTCTCTTCTGTGTTGTGGGGGTTCACAGATGAAATTGAACTTGTTAATAGTATCATAAACACATTTTTATAACAATGTAATGCAGCATCCATTTTTCTGCACAGACATTTTTCTGCACAGACATGTTCATTTTACAACCAAGTTAAAGGTTATTTTCTGTGTTTATAAAACCTTATAAGCTAATCAATCATTCTGGTAGGACAGTTATTGTCATAATATGTGATTAAATGTTTCTCTTTCATGCTTAGTCTCACCATAATCTGTTTAAGAGTACTTCCCATAGAATAGAATTTTATCAGTGTGATGTAGCTAAGTGATATTGTTTGTTACAGAAATATGATAAAGGTCAGTGATATTTGGTCCATGACAGATCTATGACTTTTTAAATAGAGGATATAAATTGTACACTGTAGTACATAGACTGTTATTGGTTTGATGTCAATCATCACTTCGTATACCAGCATTAGTTCTAAATATTTTTAGCTTGATGAATTTCTAGTAGAGTGAAGATCTTGCTGTTACTGATATAATTTGTGTAGTAAAACTCTCCTGAGAAAATTTGCACAGCACCTGAAAGTGCTGCTTAGGAGTTTTAGACAAGTATCTCATGATTTTGGATAAATTAGTTCATACCTTTCTTTAAAATACAAGACATAAAGAGACACGAATGTAATTTATTCAAAGGAGTTATCTTAATAGAAGCAGATTCTTATTAATAGTTCCTTACTTCCAAAAGGAAAAGTTGCTACTGCAGGCACATTGCTAGTGGCAAAGTGTAAGTGCACTGTCCAAGAAACACAAATGATTATGAAAAATGAATAAGAGAAGTCTATTCAACTCTGTTGATGTTGGAACAGGAATATTTGGTTATGATGCTTCTTTGAAAAACAGTATTTGTAATGTTCTCCCAACATACATCAGCCCAAACATAAACATTTGGAGAAATTCTACAAAGCTGTAATTTGGGATATTATAAAAATCACCCAAATGCATTGTGCCAGTAAGAGGAACACTGCCAGCTTGAGTCTGTATGAAAATTCCTATTTCCTCACAGAGGAACTTTCTACTAGAATCTTTAAATAAATTAAAAGAAAAAAAAAGAAAAGGGAAGAAAGTTCTAGAAGTTATTTTCTGTCCACATATTCAGTAGAGTTTTGGGTGCAAACATTAGAATGCAAATGGTAATGTCAGGCGTCACGTTTTTCTGTCCCATGTGCCTGTATATCAACTTTCAACTTTCAGTTTTAGCCTTTTTGTAGCTATAACTACGAGGCTTTCTTAAAGAACTTCATTAAGCCATCTGTTATAGAGTTGTCCTGATGGTCAGCTAGGGTAGAGTTAATTATTTCTCAGTAGCTGCTACAGTGTTGTGTTTTGCCTGTCAAAATAATTTAGGTAAAGAGTCAGAAACTGGGGGTTTGAAAGACAAGAGAAAGTTATTCTGTTTTCTTAAAATGTACTTGTAGAATGGCATCTCACCCTTTTCTGATAAGTTGTGATTTCAGGTCTACAGGGGAGTATCATGGGTGTGATGAAAGATGATGAGACATCGGAAGTTGTCTGTGTATTTTTTTTATAAAGGGAATGAGATTGTCCATGCTGAGACAGAAAACCCCCAAACCAAATCAAAACTAAACCAGGTTTAAGAGGGAAGGGTCACCAAATGGGTTTGTGTAAAGGTCAATTAGTCTTCACTCCTGCAACAGTATATATAATGAGGAAGTGAGTTTTGCAGCCATAGGAGTTAACCTATGGGAAGAAAATATGCTGCTGATGACCTGTTCTTACATAGATTTTGCTTGTTATGGAAAGTTTAACATAACCATATGTGTAAAACCACAGAGAGAATTTCTTCTCTAAGAATAACAAAGAAATGTAGTTGAAGTTGGAAATTCTTCTGATATTTAAAAAATAGTGAAACTATTTGCTGTTTTAAATACATTAAGATGGTTTGATTAGACATTTTACTAATCTAAAACTATAGTGTATAAAGATAATCATGCTCCATACTGCACACTGTTGTTCCTTTGTTTTACACTTTAAAAATTTTAGTTAACTACTACCAATGCATTTTTGTTTATGTACCATTCTTGGGTCAAGCCTAAAACGTCAAAATGCCCTTCTTGCATATGTACAGCATTTTCCAGTTCCTTTGTTTGCCTTGCTGTGCTTCTTGCAATTTTATACAGAGACCTTGGCGGTTCAAACTTACTGCTCTTACTGCTCTCCTTCCATTTTTCTATTTGTGTTCTCTAGACATAATTTTTTACATCTGTCATACCTACTTCTCTATATTTGCTCTCATTTTATGCAGTTTTTAATTCCTGATATCTGGCTTTAGATTTTCCAAATTTTTAAGCATTTTTTGTTAACTAAGCATTAGAAGCGTACCATAAGAGATACAAAAAGGAAATTTTGGCTTGCCCCTGAAGCCTTCCAGATAACCAGGATCCTCAGAAATTTAGGAAGCCCAGGAATCCAGACCTGGCTTGGTGAATCCATAAGTGACTGCCATGCTTGCAGGGTACGTACAGAACCAGCTCATCCAATGACTCTTGACACCGGCTGCCTAGTTTAGTGAACCAACTCTCAGGAGTCATTTGAGCCTCCTGCAGACATATTTGAGATCCTGAATGGACTGACATAAATTACCCTGAGGTCTTTAATGTCTACAAATATAGGAGTCCGGTTTACGTGGAAGCTGGGAAGCAAAGGGTGAAGCCTGTGTCTCCCTCACACAGGAGCCTTGGGCCCTAAGTTCCATGCAAAGCAGCTGCCTGAGAGCGTGGAGACCACGAGAAGCCAAAAAGCTTGGGAGCTCCTGGAGACCTGGATTTCCAGCTGTTTGGCAGCCCATCAGGCAAGAAGTCAGGGATTCTATGAAAACTAGAAGCCAAGCAGCCTGGCAGGCTACTCACCAGCCATCTGGCTGACAAGAGAAAAGATGAAGAGACACATTGGTTATTTAGCCTGCCTTTCTGCCTGGTTTCTGTCAAAACTTTTCAAGAAATCGTTGTGTTCTTATGGAAGGTTTTGGTTCCATTCCATTAGCATTTTCTGATGGAATACTGTTCCACTGGAAAATATTTGAGCAGCTTTTCTTGTAGCTTGGTTTATTAACAGCCACACATGCTAGTCAACAGCTTGTTGTGTAGTTTCTTTACTTGTAAATCTGACTCACTAATTCAATTTTAAAAATCTAGAAAAGGTTTAAACCCCATCTCCTCTAATTTTTTTCCTCCCTTCTTTGTTTTTCCTTTTTGTCCATGTCAGTCTTCCTGTCTTTACCCTCTCACTTGCCACATGGGACTTCCATTGGTCTTAAAGCAAGAAAAGAGCATGGAGATCATTGTGTTTCATTTGCTACATAATATAAACCAGAAGATTTCAAGCAATCATTTTATCTAGTGATGAAACTTTTAATTGAACTAAAACGTATTTTATACTTCATGCTGCTTGTTCAGATTCTCAGTGGTCTGTAATGGTGAGTGGTGCAATATGATATGATTGCCTTCTTATATCCCACTCTATTTCTGGAACCATGCCAGATGTGCAAAGACAAACAGTAACTGTTTTAACAGCTTCTCAGTTTGTGTTGTCACTGCATTGATTGGTTAGCTAGACTGTCCTCAGAACATTCTAATATTGCTGTCTTGCACCTCTACAATATTAAATTACATATTAGTGATGACTATCTCATAAATGTATTAATGATTGTAAGAAGTTTGCTTAGACGTGTTTGAATTCAATTCAACACAAAAGCAATGGAAATAATGTTTGTCCAGTTTTTCCAGTTATTCAATGTTGTTTCTCATACTTCCATTACTTCAATACTGCTCAAAATAATCTAAAATAATTGAGACAACTGTAGCCTCAAAGGACTTTGATATTCATTGTTTCACTGCTTCTGTGGAAAAAAAAAAGTAGCGTTTTGGCAATTACTCAGGACTGAACTTCAGGTATAGTCTGCCAGACTGAAAAGTAAGGAAAACAATAAACAGTGACTAGGTACTTTTTCCCCGCTACCATTTTTTAGAGAACTTGTGTTGCATGCCTTCTTGGGCTGTATGCTTGGATAATTGACTTCACTTTGGTTTCTTGAAACTGTCAATAGCAATACAGTTGCCAAGTGTGCAGTGATCAAATCCATGAAGAGAGGGAGGAAATTCTAAAGAGGAATTCTGCTCTTACAGGCTATAGAGTAGCATTGGAACCATATTAAAGCAACTCTGCTTTGTTGCTTTGGCTTTAGCTGCTTCTGTGAGATAAAGAGGGCAGGAAAATCCATATTCATAGTCTGTTCTTGTTTTCCCAACACACTGTAATTTCACACATAAGAAAAGTTGTGAGATGTAGGGAAGTACAGTTTCATTTGTAAGTTTCATCTTACAAATATTTCTTCATCTGTTCTGCTGCAGTGGAAACCTCCATACCTATATAGGCAGGAATAAAATTAGCCTTCAAATATAAAGTAATGTGATCAATATTACCACTGAGTTACTTAATAAGAACAATGAATAGGAACTTCCTTATACAAATTGCATTTCCCATTTTCACTAAGCAGCTATGATATAGAAACTTCTTTGCATTTCTTTATTTTGAACTTTAAGTTCATTTGTGCACTAGAATGAGAAATTATTCAGTTGGAAATAGCAAATGGAAAGGAAAAGCTTCCTTCATTAAAGAAAAGGTAGTTTAAAGATGACTCTTGATAACTAAAGTTTGTATAGCCATACCATTACTTTTTTGGGCCAAAGTAATTCAATTTGACAAATTAGCTTTGACACCTTAAGCTTTTTAAGATGCCCTGAGAGTGAAATATTACTTCTCTTTAGTGAAGGAACTTTTATCTTTCATGTGGAGTATATTTTAAAGATAAACACAATATGTTTTTGTAATAAGGTGTTTAGCTTTAAATCTTTCAAATAAAGAAAACACTTTTCACTTTGGAAGAAGTAAGAAAGGAATTACATTTCAAAAGAATCCTGTAGTTCCTCTATGAGACCTGCATATCTCAACTTAAGTTAAGACTGATGAACTTTATTCACTTAATGAAAATAAGCACAAAAAACATAGAATATGACAGTGAGAAAACTCAGAAATCCCAAATGTTCTCCTTGTATGAATACCATAAAGATCAAGTCCTGCAAATACCATAATAGTTTCTGCTCTTATTTTAAAAAAATGTGTAAAGCTGGTCTGTCTCACTGTATTTTTGCTCTTGGCTGAAGCCAATATAGAAATAAGTGAAAAGGGAAAGTTAACTGAATCTTGTTAATAGTCATGCAGGCCAGCAAGATGTATGTAATAAGAGTATGTTATAAGAGTAGTGGGATGAGGCTTTTATTAACACAGCAGGTAACTTTTCTGGCCTCAGCATCTAAGCCAGATAGGTGTTTTTTTTACTTCTTGAGATTGCAAACTCCTCCCCTTGAATCCAATTTTAAAATAGTATTTCTCATATTTTCTGAGGATAAAACCTTTTCTCTCCACTACTTAGAAGATGTGGTCATGTGACGTCATTAAAGATTCTGTTATCTCTTTTTTTTAGCCACTTAAAATGTAGTTTAACAATCCATGTTTCTTCATATGTCACCTCAGGTTAAATGTTGCATTAGAAAGAATAATAATGATGAAGATACAAAATGACATTTTCTCCTGTTAATACAATAAAGCCCTCTTCCCCCTTTCAGGTTTTTTTTACATTTTTATGACTTCTTTAGCTGTCTTTGCATTTGGCCTCTTACTTTGTTCAGCTCAAGAAATATTATTGTTAAAACAGATGCATTCAGCCTATCATTAACACATGCACTCAGATATACAATAAAATTATCTATTTTATTGCTTGTCAGTGATTTTATCAATTTTTTTATTCTATAATTTTTTTTCCTGCCTAATTCTACCTGAATAGCCTTGTTATGACCAAGAAATAAGATTTTGTCACAAGAGGTAAGGGAATGGCAGACATGGATAAAATGTAGTACAGATAAATATGAAAGCTTAACACACACCAGTAGCTGGAAATTACAAACCCTTTAGGTTGTCGGACAAAGTAAGTTGTTTGTCAATTAATTTCAAAGGTGGAATTTAAAGATTGCATTTTTTTCTAATTGAATCAAAAAGTAAAGGAGTATTTCCAAAGACATGTTGTATACTCTTTTTTCTCTTATGTTAATAAAAAAGTATAAATGAAAATGCCTGGGAGTATTTGAAAACTAAAATCACAGAAGTTACTTTAGACTTTACACTATGAGCAGTATCTGATCATTAAAACAAGTATACTCAGAGAACTTAGATTCAAAAGAATTAAGTCTAGGCCTCTGCAATCACAGGCACAACTTCATATAAGTTCTTTATTAAATATTGAGATATGGCAATTAAATATAATAAATACACATACTTCAGTTTAAAAAAAGAAACCTAGAAATTTATTGTACAAAGCAAGTGTGTGGTTTTGCTTAAATGATACAAAAAAGATCACGTTTGTTGTTTAAATTTCTCTGAAAAAAAAGGAATCTTGTACATAACATAATGGATTTTAAAGCTCTTATTTTGGTCCTTCTCTCTGCTCATTGTTCTTCAAGTTTCTTGCTGTTTTGCTTTTCTCTTTGTCTTGCACAGACCACCAGACTACACCCACAATCACATTTGGGAAACTTCCCTGACATGTGGTTTCTGCAGTTTCCCTCTGCTTTTCATCATTGGTAGAAAGTTCAGTCCTTGTGTTTAGTTGGTTTCACAGATGATTATTGAAACTCTTTTCTTTTTCTTACTGCTGGATTGTTTATATGTTATTCCATGACTTTAGCTGGATGTACTCCATTACAAAATGTGGAAAGTATAAGCTTGTTGGAAGAGAAATTCAGCAAATAGGGTTATAATCACCTGGAAAGAAAATATGTACAGGTAGAAAAATATAAAATGTTGGTATTGGTTTATTAAGATGAGATAAAGGCTATCTTATCTCTTCATGGAACATCCTTCAAAAGCAAGAATAACAATACATAGGTATCTGAACCATGCAGAAATACAGAATCATGTTCAGGGTCCCTTTCAAATCTTAGACCTTGTACTGTAGCATTTATCTGTTGAACAGAAGCCTTTCTCATCTGTTGAGCCAATATTTATACACAAGATAATGCTGTAGTGACTTTCAAAGAATGAAAATAAATATAAAATATCTCATTTTCTTTCCTCCTCCCATGTCTTGTCATTTAGCTTCTAGCCCTTGAATACATGTAGGTAAGAAATTCGTGTGTAGAAAGCTCAGTAACCCATTATATATCGCCTTGGGTCAAATTTTAAGATTTCAAGACAAACTTGAAAACTGATGTGTAGAAACAGTGTTTTAATTCAGGCAATTGTCTGCAGATGCATTACATTGTGGTATGCATACACTAGCAATGATAGAGGAACGTTTATGCTGGTGTATCCATGGGAAACCCTCTGTAAGCCCACCTGCCTCTACAGGCAGCTCGCATGGTGATAGAAGTGGCAGAGCATAGCCCTTCCTTCTCTTTCTCAACTGCTTTTCTTAGCCACAAACCTTTATTGTCCTTTTTCTGCATTTAGATTCTCTTTTAATTTCTATAAGGACCTCTGTTGGGTTTTTAGGACTTCTGCATGAAGTTTGCTCTTGGATGCTGCCCTTTTCTCACATGCTGTGGCTTCTGGTTTTTACCCTTACACAGTTTGGCTTTAACCTCTCCCTTCCAGTCTCAAGATTTGTTCTGCCTGTGGCAAAAAATGTTTCATTCCCAATGGGCCTACCCACTGCTTTTGCTTTCTGTGAGAAGGAAACATCACAGCTAAGAGTTCTGTTTGACATTTAGACCCCAAACTAAAAAAAGATTAAACTGCAGCATCTTATGAAATCTTCATTTACCAAGTCCATGAGTGATTTGATGGATTTGCTCAGCAAAGCTAACACAATACAGTTGGACCCTACTCAGTTCGTAAATCAGCCCCCGAAAAGAAATAAATACAATCAAAACCAGGCTTGGTCTTCAGTGTCACTCCCTAGCCCTCGGAAAGTTCATACAATCCATGTTTGCACTTACATGAAGTCCAAAGGGTTTCAGGAGAGTGTCTGTTAGTTTTTATTCAAAATTCTCGTATTGACCTGTTGAAAGAAACAAATAAAAGTAATTCCACTTGCAGACCTTTCTTTCCATCCCTGCACATTTATCACCACTGAGGAGCACAGGCTGAAATTTATCCTACAAAGTTACTGCCAGCCGTTTGACCGCTTGACTCTCGTTCCAGTGTAATAACAGTTTGACACCAGACCGTCCAATGCCACCTTCAGATGTGCCACCATAACATCACTTCAAGAAGTCTGTGCTCAGGAAATTTCTAAATCAGAGAGAATACTTTCATATTGAATAACCCTTAATGGATTTTTCTTTTTTTCTTTGAATTTGTCTAATGTGTAAATTTTTTGAGAGCCACTGCGATCCTGCTCCAAGGACTTCCAACTTCTCAACTGTACGTTGTTTAAAAACAGCCTTGATTTTGAACATGCTGCTTACTAATTTCATCTCATGATCCCATTTCTTCTCCTAGAAGAGAGATCCTGGTGTGCTCTTCCTACTCTACTCAAGGTTCTGTACATCTATATCACAGTGCTCCTTCTTTTTCTTTTATCATCTTGAGTGTCCTAGTTGGTTAGTCATTACTTCTACAGAGCAGTTCCCTACCTCTGATTATTCTTGTTGTCTTCTTAAACCTTTTTTAATTTTATGATAACTTTTTGAAGATGGTAAAAATGGACCAGATCTGCCCCCTGTATTCAAGATCAAGGCACGCTGTTTTATATTTAATTTTTGTGGGTAAACTTAGACATTTTACCAGGGTAATTTTTGTGTCCTTTAGTCATATTTTACATTGATTTTTCATACTCTGAGGTGCATCATGGTTCTCTCACAGTGGCTGTCATGACTGGTGTAACATCCCCTCTTAAATATTCCTGAATACTCACTTGCATTGATACAAGAAAATAATATTGTCACTCCTTTGTCTTAGCTGTCAGACTAAATGTAGGAAAAAGGAGACACTTTGAGAGCCTAAACAGGAGTGTCTGTTGCTGTGTTAGATGCCCTAAGGTGTGCAAGGCACCCATCTGGCCACTGTGATACTACTGATAAGGGAGACTTGCACCCTTCTAAAGTGACAGCTTGAGACTTTTATACCCCATGGTATGAAAAATGATAGATAACTTTATTTAGGCATTGAATTTCTGCCTGGATGGTGGCATGCAAAACAATCTAACTCTCATGTCAATCAAAAGAGCTCCAAGTTCTGAATTAGCCATATTTCTTGGTGAAGGCAACACAGCAATAGCTGCAGTTTTGAATAAATATGTCATGACAATCTCTTTTTTAAACATTTGCATATAAACACTGATTGAATATTTTAAAACTACATTTCTTTTGATTCTCATTTAGAATTCTGGGGAGATGGTTCGATCATTTGTTGGTGGCTTGGAACTGATAGTCAATTTGCTAAAATCAAATGATAAAGACGTTTTAACAAGTGTATGTGCAGCCATTGCAAATATAGCTAAAGATGAAGAAAACTTAGCTGTTATGACAGATCATGGAGTCGTCCCTCTGTTGTCCAAGCTAGCAAACACAGTAAGTAACATTTAAACGTATCATACAAAGCATTGGAATTTCTTACATCCGACTGCATTATGCCCAACTAAAAGGTTATCACAAGAGGAATAGATTTTGCAGCAGCTACAAGGAAGAGCTGTAGAATCATTCCTCTATTGGACATATATTGGACATCAAAACAGTCTGTGTCTGCTACTAAAATTGGTTTGGAAGATGAGCTTCATTTTAGTAGTTACTGTTGCAGAATATTGCTTTTGAGAGGTGTAGCTGCCTTATGAAAAAAGCACAAAGGGTTGAGAAAACAATAAATCCAAACATGCAGAAAATCTCAATGATGGGGCTATATTTTACATTTTAATGCTGTCTTATCTTAATTTTCAGTCAGTCTGAAAGTACCTTTGAAATAATATAAAAATTCACAGCACTTGCTATAAAAAGAATATTAAGGGACTTTAATAGCTCAATGCCTTACAGCTCTCTCCAGTTTTAATTGTACTGCAATTAAATTGGGTTGCCTTAAAGATGTGTGAGACTACAATTCTGCTTTCTGGTGAATTTTTTGTTGTGTGTGTTGACTTTAATTTATTGTGTTTTTACCTTCTTCAGAACAATAACAAATTAAGACGTCACTTAGCAGAGGCTATTGCCCACTGTTGCATGTGGGGCAGCAATAGAGTTGCCTTTGGAGAGACCAAGGCTGTGGCTCCTTTAGTACGTTACTTGAAGGCAAAGGATCCATTAGTTCATAGAGCTACAGCTCAGGCTTTATATCAACTTTCAGAGGATCCCAACAACTGTATCACCATGAATGAAAATGGAGTGGTGAAGGTGAGGTGGAAGTTTTTTCTTATTTGGGGGTCAAATTATTGAAGGGGTTTGGCATGGTTAAAAAAAGAGATCTTTAATTTGAAATTGTTCTTGAATACTGCTGTGTACCTCAAATTTTCTAAACTTTATCCTAAAAATGTTTGTTTAATTAGAGAATTAGGCAACAGGATTTTAGTGCTAAAAATATTACAGCTAGGTGGGTTTTGGGAATGGAAATATGATGTGGACATTCACCTTTACACTACTTGACTCTGACCCAGGCTGGTAGTGACATGGCATCAGACTTTGTCATTCTCGAGTGACATTTGCTAAAGAAGTTGGGTTAGCTGAATGGATGGTTGCCTAATATGGCAGAAAGTCACCTAGAAACTGAGTATAACTGGATTTGGGGATGAATTAAAATAGAATAATTCAAAGGCTTAGTTTACCTGGAGCTGTTTCGGTGAATTCTGCAAATAAAAAATTATTTTTTTAGGAGTTAAGCATAAGCACATTCTGCAAATAAAAAATTGTCCTAGAACAAAGTTTTCTCTCAAAAAGATTTTTCTTTACTTATAAAAATTCTTTTTTTAGGAGTTAAGCATAAGCACATTCTGCAAAGACCTTATCCTAGAACAAAATTTTCTCTTTTAAAGATTTTTCTAGCAAAGTTTTGTCTCACTAGTTGAAGGCAGGAGAGTTATTCTTTTGGCACAGGAGAGATGAGCATTATGGCTTTAGAGATGGAGATAGTAGGAGTTCTCAATTCTCATAAATTCCTTGAAAGATTCACTATATGTAGGCTTTTCATTTTACTTGATGTTCAGGTAAATGTATTTACAGTAAGAGTTGACTTATAATGTAGTGTTATTATTAATGTTGATTTTATGCCTGCATTTCTGATAGTGTAGTTTATTGTGAGCAGTTTCAATTCTAGCCCAGTTAATGGTCCTGAATTGTCATGTTTTTATCTGTAGTTGGCTTTAAAGGATTCACTGGTCAAAAATACTTAAATATTCAGTTTCTGAACTTACTCAAATCTGAGCTACTTTCAATACTGGAGAGTACCACCTTCCTATCACAGTTGCATTATATTGGCTATACAGCACAGAGGAATTAATATATGCTGTGCTAAGCACCAGCACTTGTTGACTTTTTAATCTTGCTTCTCTCTCCGTTCAACTGGCCCAACCCATTTTCTGACCTTCTTTCATTTTGTTACGCAGATTTCAGGTTTTATAAGTTGTACCACACTGGTTTTGTTGATGCACTTTTGGAATAATTCCATCTCACTCTAGGTTCACCTTTATTTTTCACTCATAGTTAAAGCATTTAGACTAATAAAAAAATGAATTTGTACTTACAGATAAATAGGGATGTACAGAAAAGTATAGCAAGTGTTTAACGTTTTTTATTATTCACAATATTCTTGATTGCGTATAACATTATATGGAAGAGAAAACAGAACTGGTAAAAGAAAGATAAAAATTGCAAAATAAGAAAACCTGGATCGTTTTTGTTACATCTAAACTTTTTGTCCAGGGTGCACTTCTCATGTACAAAAAACTTGTGTTTTTGTAGTAGAGTGGACAAGTGTTTGAATGTGTTTGTGTGTGGTTCATTACAGAACCAAAGTGGAAGTGCCTCTCATAACTGATGGATGGCCTGAACACGAGAGAATGTATGGCTGAATCTCACGTGTGCCAGCACACACCTGTATTTGTGTCATACAAGCAGATGCGCGTTAGTAGTGCGACAGAAGCAGCTGCGTGTTGAGAGTCTCAGTCAGGGTAGCAGTTCTGCTGAAAAAGACCTGGAGTGGAGGTTAAGCAAATTGAACATAAGCCTGGTGCCCTGGGAGAGGTGAAGACTAACAGGATCCTGGGCCATGTTAGAGTGAACATAGTCAGCAGGTCAGGAGTTCAGAGATTCAGGTTAATAGTCTGTGAAAAACCTCAATCTCAGCCTCTTCTCCGTAGGTCATAAAGTGACAAGTGCAGTGAGAGTCATCAGAGCTAGGTCTCTTGAGCTGTCTTGAGCTTTCTTACCTGTCTGTCTCTGATAGCATGGAGCTCAGTGTCAGATGATTTGCTTTCTAGTACTACAACGGCAGCATAGGCATATCCATTTTACAAAAAGTATGTAATTTGCTTTGCCCTTATTTCTCAAGGTAGGGAATTCTCCTACCCAAAAGAGGACAACACCTATGGTCATTTAGAGTTTCTAACTCTAAATAAAGTCTGATTTAATTAGCAATTATCCTGCTATGATGTTTCCAAGCACTTTCTGATGTTTATGTGTTCTGTTATACCTAGAACGGCAAAGCAAAGTGAAGAAACAAATAGGCCTTTTTGAAGGCTATACCAGACTAGTGAGACATAGTGTTTCCTGTCCAGTGAGGGCACGTAAATGAAATGTGGTGGGCAGTCTGAGACACTGTGTTCTGTTGGACCTATGATAGTTTTTCCAGATGTGCTAGTCCAAGTGCTTTTTTTCTGTGTTGTCAGAGCTGAGCAGATCGTGAAGCAAATCAGCACATGCACCGTGACAGCTCAGGGCATAGATGACCAATCCACCAACACTTAGGAGCTTGATTCCCTTGCTGGCACTGTTGGAATTGCCATCAAGAATCAATAACTGGAGTTTCAGAAAGGCTAGAGAGGCATTCCCAGGTGGCAAGGAGAGTGAGTGGAGGAGATTTAGTTGCTCAAATGCAAGAGTCAGTACAGTGCTGAGTCTTGCCTGGCCTGTTCAGTTGGTCTGAACAGGCGAGACAGTAGTTGCAGCACTGTGTCTGTGCCGTTGGATATCTTTGCTCAGTGCTTTGCAGTGATGACAGAATGTCTGGGTGTTTTCATTCTTCTAAGCATTTAGACTAATAGTTGCCTCTCCAGTGAATAGTTGACTGAAAGCATACTTTGTATTTATATAGAAGTTGTTATGTACACATTATTCCAGGACCAATCATATTTTTTCTAGGAAACTTGTTTGGATTTGTTTGATATTTTTTCATCTTTTACTAGATATCTGGTATTTCAGTGATCATGCCCAGTTGGATTATTGTCACAGCCTCTGTAGTTCTGACTAGGTTGCAATACATGCCTAATCCCAGGTGTTCTTCAGCACATGTTCATGTGCTGTGTTCACATACAAAGAATGTGTGATGCTTCAGGGAAACATTTAGCCTGTGTGAATGACACAGTTGCTGAGTGCTTGAACAGTTGGCCAGAGACTTTCTCAAAGCATTAGACTTTCTGACCATTCCCTGTTCAATGTGTATATCCATGTTTTTGTCCAGGAAACCAGTAATAAAATTATAAACAGAAAGTAATTTCAATCAGATTCTTGTATTTCACATTTTGCCACTGCTTCAAACAGTATTTGCTAATCGCAAAACAACAGTTGTGAGAGAACCAGCGTCGTAAGTTTTCACCTATTTGTAACTGCACCCAAAATACATTCAATTTTCTCAAGTGAGTCTATATGATAAAAAGCTTGGGAAATCACTGGTGTATGTCAGCTGCCATGTGAAATTCTGAGGAGACAAACAGAGGGATTTTGAAAATGTTTAGAAAGGCAGTTTATGAAGTTTTTCTTTTATGTTCAACTCCACGATCAATGTTCTTATGACTGGGAATGGAACAATGGTTATGACCTGTGAGAGGTGAATGAATACTTTCTTTCTACCAAATACCAGAACATATTTCCTCTTTCTGAAGTAAAAATTCATGGCTGTCCTGGAAAATAGATTTGCATTTTCAAAGATCCAGTAATGACATGTGGGACACTAGACAGCAGGAGAAATTGATAGACATCAGACTAAGGAACAGGTATCAATTTGAATTCAAAATTGAAGATAGCCATCCACAAGCCAAGGGAGAAGAGAAATCCAGTGAGGATTTGGCAGTTTACAGCTGAGATAAGCAGGAATATCAGGCAACATTCTTTATACTTGGAGTCTGTCACTGTTATAGAGAAGAGAAATAGGAAAATTCACAGGCAACTGGAAGCAGCACCAAGCCATCACCACCATCTTCATGGAAACAGCAGAACATTTCCCTTAAAGCTATTGCAGGAGAACAAAGATGTCCACCTATATTTGCCTGCTGCTGAAGTCTTCGAAGAATCAAGCTCATTCATGAAAACATGTCTGTGAGCTAAAGAGTACAGGTTTGTTACAGGGATGTCCTTGTAAGATGAATTGTAGAAAGACTGGGGAGAAAATGGGAGACCGAGGAAGTGCAGATACTCAAGTAGTGAAAAGACTAGTGTAAACGTTTTAAAGGAAGAAATGAAGTCATCAGAAGATGCTAAAAAAATATTTAAATCTGTATCTTACAGACCACGTCAAGATAGTACAATGCTACTCTGTGCTACAGTCACTCTTTTTCTTGGTTATGTTGGCAAGCTGTAGATTTGGATTGTTTCTGAAGTGAGTAAGTGAGGATGGTGGTGTGATAGGAGGACAGACACTCATGCAACTGCTTATCATATACCTTCCAAAAGGCTTCAGATATTAAAAAAGATTCAAAGTATATACAATTGAAAAACATGTATCTGTCTTTTCCTGGTCATTCTTCCTTTGCAAATGAAGAAAGATGAAACATAATCTCTTATGGAAGTTAATTTCTGCTATTGCAGAAGTTAATTTCTGACTTTGTAAGTGATATAAAGGATTTAGTTTTGTGGATGATGGTGATGATGATGATGATGATGATGATGATGATGATGATTATTATTATTATTATTATTATTATTATTTCTATGTAAAGAAGGCCTAGGAGGTTTGAATGGCCTCATCACCTACAGAGTTGAGGCCAGTCTTTTATTTTGAGGCTAATGAGATTCTGAGGAGTCTCTAAGGAGATTATTAAAGTAATGAAAAAAGTAGGAACAAGAGAAAATAAGCAGCCAAAGTCAGGCTGTGGAAGAACAAAATTCATCAAATCAGTAATTCATCTTAACTTCAAATGTTTACACTGTGCACATGCCAAAGTGAAATAGTCATCCCAATTCTTAAAATAGTCACGGAAGAGGAATAGGTTTTTTACTGTTTCATCTCTCTTAATTTGGACATTTATGCAAAGATAAGACACGTTGGTTTCTACTGGCAATATTTTCTGGTCTCCTTTGGCTGTAATGGCAGTGCAGGTTCAAAGGTCAGATCTGCACATCTATGCTGTAGGTATCTATGTTTAATGGGGTGAATCCTATCCAAGGCAGTGTAGAACTTAAAAATGAGTATACAGTCCATTTCATTATTAGATAGGAATGACAGAATTCTGAATAATAGTGCAATAAGAAAGAGCTATTAAAAATATTAATTTTTCTTTTCCTAGAAGAATACAGATGAGTTGAATTTATATGCTATGGTGGTGATGAAACTCAATCCCAGCCATAACTGAAGCACACTTTGAGTATGATCTAATAATGCCAGATGTTTTAAATTAGTGGATCTAACTAACTTGAATCCAAGGATTTTGAAGGAGATCTTTGGAGTATTAAGGATGGATTCCTTTCATCTAACTTTGGCCACTTTTAGTTATAGAGTTTAAAGTAGTCTAAACTAAGACACCTTCTGTAGTCAATGGAAAGAGAGAGACACCTGCAGACTTATCCTAGCTGAAAATAGATGCCCAAGATATCTGCAAGGAATAGACTCATGAGAGTGCCTGATTTTCTCCACTGAATATAGAAAGGACTTAAGTGACTAGCTCAGACTAAACAGCTAGCTTTCAGACAGCTGAATTTAAATTAATATCCTCCTGGATGTTGATTTTCAGCAAGCTTGTGGTACAGGGGAAGTTGCAGTGCTGGAAGAGAGGTAATGTGCCAATATTTTAAAAGCCCAAATAAGATTATAGCCTGGTAAACTGGACACTGTTCTCACGTTACGTAGTTGTAGGTCCATACATTATAATACTGGAAGGATCATTTTAATGACCTAGTCTGACTAGCCTTGCTCATGCAAACCAGAGACATTGCTTCATTTTTTTCTGTTTGGAATAGAGTATATCTTTTAGAAAAACACTGACTCTTTACTTAAAAAATTCCAGCGATGGAAAATCCACCAGAGACATCGTAACTTGTTCCAGTAGTTAAATACCTTCCCCATAAAAACATTTGCACCTTATTTGTAGCATAAGGTTTGTCTAGCTTTATCTTACGCAGTTACATGTATGATACTTTTGCTTGGTAAACTGACAAGCCCTACATAACTTCTGTTCTCATACACATTCTTATTGAAAAAAATTAAATTGCTTATCTCAGTGTCATATTTTTAATTAGCTGAGCAAATGTAATCACTGATGGAATTTCTATATTTTTTAATTCTTTAATTATATTTGTATGTCAGTTCTGAATTTTTTATTTTTGAACTTCCTTTTTGGACTGAATTGCAACATACTTCAGAACAAAATTCAGTATTCCAGTAAAATCTGTATGAATACTTAAATCAGGTAAAATAACTTCTCTGTTTCTGTGTAAGCTCTGTTTGAACATCAGAGATTTTCATTATTCTGTTGGGCCACAGTATTGCCCTCAAAGTTCATATTTGGCAAATTTTGTACTTTGATTTTCATGTCTTTTTGGAAACGGATCCCCAGGTTAAACCTTTGCATGCTATAATGTTGGCCTTCATGCACAGGAGTAAAAATCACCAGTGAATTTAGGCCTTGTGATATAAGCTGATTTTTTTTTTCAGGTGATTAAATCAGATTTTAATTTTTGTCAGAACACTTTATAAATGTCAGATGACTTAGCTCTCATTTTTATAAGAATAATCCACAATTCAAAAGCAGCCACAAAATGTGTTCAAGCATTTTATTGTTTTAGAAAGGAAAATTTTCAGAGACCAACACACTGACTCTTCTTGTAATGCCTTTAAAATAAAATATTGCCTTTCCACAGCAGAGGATTGCAGATTTAGCAGAGATAAGATTCATTAGAAAACTGAAGGAGTTTACTGGCTGAGAAAGTGGTAAATACTTTTGAATTATAGAGACACAAGTGTATTAAGGTCTGTGAAAAGACCGTACCAGTGGCTTTGAAGCTAAAAAATGCCTGTTCTGCCTGCTGATGAAATTCTGCCTTTGCAGGTACACGATCAGATGGTACATAAATATTCTAAAAGATTTAAGGAGATCTTCCCAGTGAGGTGATTTCCAGTATCTCATACAAGGATCCCTTGATGTTTTGACTTGAAGTTTCTGCTTGAATTCTAAACTAATTAACTAAAAATAGTAAAGTTACTAATTATTCTATTTATGCATTTATTTCTGTGTACTGTGATGATGCTTAAAGGCATTGATCACAGATAAGTAGTTCACTTTGCTAGGGAATGATGTGTACCTACATGAGAAGTAAATGACTCTAGAAAACTTGCAATTTAAATGTAACACACAATGAGGTGGAGGTGAACAAACAGATAGGAATGGAGTGCTAGAAAAATTATGTAAAATATTTAAATGGTCATATTTGATAATTCAAGCAAACCAGGATACAATTACTGCTAATTCATAGCTGCAACTCAGTCATCTTCAGTAAAAAGTAAATAACGAATACTGACTGTAAGCTTTTTGTAAAAATCTAGAACCACTGGATAGTAGCCAGTCACCCAGACTTTAAGGCACTCACACCATATGGGAACCATAACTGGTGCTGCTGGCAGGTTTTTGCATTTGTGTGCCTGTGCTGAAGGCTGCATGAAGTCAAAGTAAATTAGTCTCTGTTGAGCTTTGCATTGTTCTGAGCAGCTTTTATTTTCCAAATTATTTAAAGATATTTTTCTGTGCTGCACTATGAAAAAGTCTATTTTCTCCTGTTCTTGTTCCATTGTACATACAGAACTAATTATTTTTGGGCTAGAGGAACCATTAACTTAATGATCAAGGTACATACCTGAAATGCAGATGATCAGACTATTTGTTCGTGTTCTGATATTTTTTATTATTGAACGTGTCTATCCAACCTACCCATGCCTAGAACTGATCTTTAGCTTTACTCTGTGGTCTGGGTTATGCTATTATTTGCCCAACATGGAAGTGCTCTGTTTTCTTAATATTACAAAATAGTAATAGATGCCTTCTAGAATATCAGTTGTGGTAGCTTATAAGAACATCACCAGGGATACTGAAAAACAAATTTCAACTGCTTGGTGCAATAAAGTGGACAAATAAGACATTCATGCCCTAAGAATGGTACTTGATTTGTATAATCATACCTTTTTTTTTTTTAATTAGTCCATCAGATTTATCTTTTCATCAGGCTAAAGCCTCAAGAGATGCATGGGAGGGGAGGTGGGGAGAGGGTGGATGTGTTCAGCTTGGACTTGTTTGTTGGTTGGTTTGGTTTATTTGGCAAAGAAGGCATAACAGCTATAATGTATCTTCTGAATCCTGTGTGGAGTTAATAGCGGGTATTTGTGCTTTTTGAGTTCAGTTCTTAGTGGCAGGAAGGTTAGGCTTTGCTATTCTCTTGTAATATTCCAAGACATAAAAACAGTTTGTTTAACCACAATTTCTGAAAGTTATTGTGAAATGCAGATTTCATATTTGGAAGGTTTTTTTAATGACTGTGTTAAAAAATACAATTTCTGTAATTTATTGTGCAGAGCTTCCAGAAAACTGGTCATTGTTTGCTAAAGTCATAAATCCCTACAAGCAGTTTTGGCTAACCATTTCATGTGCAAAGACTTACATAAGATCATCTTTGTGAAAGAAATAAATGTGAATTACAAAACATGGAAGACAATTACTGGTAATTTCTACTGAAAACATTCTGAAGCCAGCCTTTTACCACATACTATGTTTATCTGGAGTATAGAAAATGAAATGCAAAAGCACTGGCACCTACTTCTTCAGGCGTATTTGGCAACAGGTTTGATTGTTTTCTTGTCGGGGCCTTTGGTGAGAACATTAAATACACAATATGGAGTTTTACATTATAAAGCAAGGCTTAAGATATCTTCATAAATCAATCCAAAACATTTCATGTAATATCTATGCAATAGTACTATTGTGGTATAATAGAAGGTATTTGCAATTTACATATTTATGTTGTAATTTTAAGTTTAGAAGAATCCCCCTTGTAACTGTAATGGTTTGCTCTGTTCAGGCTCCAAAGTTCAGACTGGAGATACGGCGTGTCTGGCACATGGTCCAAGCTGATGCCTCTTGCTTTTTATAACAGTTGTTACAGTTCTTGGACATCAAGAAAGAGGGCACTAGATTCCAAAATTTCTGCATGTCTGCTGTCTACAGAAAATATGCCAAATCCCTTCACCCACGAATGTATTGATCATATCACACTTAAATTTGGGATGTAAGAGATTCCATAAACTAAGTCCCATACTAGAGTGTTTTATTCCATTTCAGAAGGATTAATATAAATTGACAGTGTTACACCAGTTTCTATTGTGTTAGCAACTGCCAGGTTGCTTTAAACATTTTGGTTACAGTTTCAGCTCCAGGAAACAGGAATCAGTAGCTGTTCTACCTTCATAATAAGCAAAATGTCACCATTCATAAAGTAAGGGTACTTTTATGTAAAACATTCTGCTTTTGCACCACTGACAAAGGCAATGAAGTTTGGCTTTGGTATAGATCAAGCCTCAGACTTTAGATTACTTTTTTCAAAATTTCACATTACTGAAGTTTATGATATGTAGCAAGTGTTCTGTTAAGGTCTGGCTGATTGTGGATGGGAAAAAACAGCAGCCTAAGGGAGATCAGCTTATTTTTGCCCAAACTCTGTGCTTCAGGAGATCTCTAATTTTGTAACATTTGGATAACAAACCTAGAGGCTGGCATAAAGCTCCTCTTGGCACATTTTAAACATCTTTTAGTCTTATAAAAAGAAGCTTGTCCCACTAAGCTGTACGTTTGTTGGAGCTGTTGAACAGTAGCTGTGCCCTGCAGCTCTTTTAGTGATAAATGATCCATTTCAAATAAGGGCAATTGCAGCCAACTGTGCAGAAGGAATCATTAAAAAAAATTTAAATAGACATTTTTGAAGCTTAAAAATGCACAAACAAAGTATGTTAAATCAAAATATATGCTGCTCTTTTAATGGAAAAGATTGCTACTGGCTAAGGCTCTCAGCTTCAATAGGTGTGCCAAAAAGCCAAGGAATCTGGCAGAATCTGCAGATAGCAGTTCCATCTTTCATCTATATTTCTTTTCTGTATTTATCTTGCTTTAGAAAATGCAGAGAATGTCTTTTCCTTCCGACTTGGCACTATTTCCAAACCACAGAAATACACAGAGCAGCTTCTTGCAATTGTTTAGCTCCCTGCACCAGTCTTATCCTTGTGACTGTGTGAATCATTTCTTTCTAATTTGGCAATAATAAGAAAAAAGAGCATTAAAATATTTTTATGTTTGTGGAAAAATATCTTAGCTGAACTGTCAGATATAAAATTACTTTTCTTAATTAAGAGACACTGAGCTTAATGTGTAAGGACAGAATGCCAGGTAATTATTTTTGACATTCAGCTGATCAAAAATAGTTTCCTTGTATGTAAGGAGCTATTCAAAGAATCTGAACATAAGAAATACCAAGAACAAAGTTCTTCCTGTAGAATCAATCACTGAGTTCAGTTTGGCTTCAAGCCCTACTCATTGTAATCTCTCTTATGTCGCCGTTTCAAAGAGCGCTCTGTGGTATCTTTTAAGGGATAGGGCACCTCTTATTGATGTCACTTTCAAGGTAAAGATGCTAAGGAAAAGTCCATTTGCAGTGTGTGGATTATGGGATGGGCTCTAGTGTTAATGTTCCTGGTCAGTGTTCTGTACTTTGGCATCAAATCTGAACACCTGACAAGGCTGTCAGGCAGCACGAGGCTGATGAGAATTCTGTCCTGACTTGAGTGAGGGCAGGGACAGGATATGAATTGCTGATGCAATTATGCTCATTTAGCAATCAATAGCATGTAACAGCTAAAATGTATCTTCTCCCGGACTATGAGCGAAAGTCCGTATGATTTCATTTTATTGAAAATTTGGTTTTAATTAATGTTGCTTTTATCTCCAAGGATAATTATTAGCTGTATTTATCAGCTGTTAGTCAGTGCAGAATTTCTTGCCATTGTTTATGATAATTCTTGATCTCTGGAAGCTTTGAAGAAAAAATTGTAATGTTAAAGTGAGAGAGTATTAGCCAGTAACACTATTTAATTACTAAAAGAGTCTAATACACTGCAAATGATATGTTAGCTTTGGATTTAGGGAAACTGTAAAGCTAGATAGAAGGTGCCTTTGGGTTCATTCTAGTCTACTCATAGCATTTGTGTTGAAGGTATAGATAAAAATAAAAAAACTCTCAGTGACACAGGATTGAGAAAGCAGCGACCCATAAAGGTGCTTCCATACTGCTATACAGGTCTGACAGTTCCAAATACTGGACTCAGGCTAAGATACAAAATTAGGGCTCTGTGGAAATAGAGAAAAGTTAAAAATATCAAGAAGGTCTTTAGAATACTTTAAATAAAAATTGCCCCTCTGAAGGTCCTGTCTTTCACCAATTCTTGTCTACTGTCTACCCTGACCACAGGTATGTGGGATGAATCCAGGTTTATTGGTTCTTTTTATCTCTTACATTGTATCTGTCCAATCTGCAAAAATACAACATTCATTAGACTGGATTAACTCCTTCTCAGAATTCCAAAGAGACGTAATTGCTGGACTCCAAAGGCATTATAGGCTAAGGGAGTGTGTATATACCCAAGAAAGGTCTGTCATACCTTTGCACTGGATTTGCTGAACATTCATGGTATAGAGAATATTTTATTAGTCTTTTGCTTCTCAAAGCATTTTGTCTTTCCATCAGTTGATTACTCTATTTGTGTACAATAATCCTGTTGCTGTTTGGAAGGATGGAATTGACCATGCTTGGATTTTAAGAAAGCATTGAGCAGCACTCTTCCCCACAAACTCTTAAAGAAGTTAAAATGCTATGTGATGAGAAGATAGAGTCTTAGAGAGGATAAATAACTGTTTAAAACTGCGGAATCAAAGTGTAGGAATTAAAATGAAGTTTTGGAGCCAGGGGATCTTGTCATTTAGTATTTAATAAATTATAATGGAAAGGGTGGTAAATGGTGAGGTCACAAACTGCTGACAATACAGTTCTCCATGGTAGTGCAGGCAGAGACAATTGCAAACTGCAATTCACAGTGCAGAGCCATGGAGGTCAAATCTCCTGTGCAAATACATCACAGCTCAGTGCAAAGTTTTTCCCTTTCATGGATTTACTATACTGAAAGTTTTTCAGTAGATTTACTATACTGAAGTTTTGCATACTGCATGTGCAGTGGATGCAGAGGGACTGCCAGTAATTATTGATTAGAACTGAAAAGATGTCTAAATGTTTGGGTGAGGCAATAAAGTCCTTGCAAACAATTTGGACAGAAAAATTTTCAGTGTAAGATACAGTTAGGGACACCATGAAACCCTGACTTTGCTTCTGATTGATCAGGCTGTTTCTGTTAATCTTTCTGCTCTTGGTCTCATAATCCAAGAATCCTCATAAAATTTGCAGTTAAAGGTAGGTGTTATTTATCTTTAAATTTTTGTTGACATCCTAGAGTGTGTGGGAAGAAACTGATAGTCTGTTTAATTCTTCAGCATCAGAAATGCACGAGGGAATTGTATTTTGAGAAACTACTCTTTCACAAAATTTACAATATTCTGCATAAAGATACTTCTGTTCAGAGAAGGATGTTAAGTTCCTTAATTGTCATCATGAATCGAGCCCATGATGCACTGTTTAAATGAAAAAGTAGCCTGTTTGAGTGGGAAGCTGATGAAGTAGAGAGTACATTCCCCATGTGGGAGTAGTACTTTCTCTTAAACCAGCTTCCACGTATTGTTTTTATTAGGTGGCAGAATGCCCCAAACATACTCACCCAAGAAAGTCCAATGTGTGGTCAGTAATGTTCTTGTGCTTGCACTAGTGTTGTGAAATAATGTCTTGGGTAGCTGGTTAACTCCAACTATTTCATCCTACCTGAGAGACAAAGTAACCACCACACCAGGTTTAAATTGTGATTCTTTTTACCTTTTGCAGTAGCATTCAGGTAGAAGGTTCACATGATTTTTTTTTTCCCGATGTTAAAACACAGAGTTGCATGGTTTTAGAAAATTAGTTTTCACATCTTCCCCCGCATGCTTTAACCAGCTTTAGCAGAGCTTTTATGCATGTGGTACAACCTCCACTTGCCCAAGCACAACTATAACTTTCTTTTTATAGAACTAAAAAAGCTCAAGCAAATGAATAAGCCAAAAACATTTCCAAAACCTGAAGCTTGGAATTGAAGTTGAGAAGTTAATAAAAAGAAATTGAGAAACAGACTTCTGCTTTAATCAGTGAAAAGTTTTAAATTTAACTTCTATTAATTAATTTTTCATTCCCTTCTTCATAGTTATATCTTTAGAGAGGGAAGGAAGCAGATCAAGGTCAAGGTTTCCTGGCTGACATACACAAGTCAGACAGGTATTATTGCTTGCTTGTTTGCATGCTACACAGTATTTTTAAAAATCTCTGATCTCACAAAGCTTCCAAAAACCAGCAGCCATTCAAGCACTTTGTGGCCAGAGTCCTTGAGTGGCTTTGGAGAGACGTTTTGCTTATTTTTGAAAAAATACCTAACTCCCCTGTAAAGAACTGTATGCAAATCACAAATACTTTAGTTGAACATGGCCCTGACTGGAGTGCCAATTCAAGCAAAGCACTCCCTTTGTTTTCATCACCAAAAAACCAAAGTATTTATCTGTCATGATAAGTGTACATGGTAATGTTTTTCCACAACACAGACTTTTAAAAAGCACACAAATTTCCAACACTTGTCAATGTATTTTATGACAACTGATCAGACTGTTCATAAAGAAATTTGGGTTGATTATATTTGATTATATTGATTATATTTGGGTTGGGAAGTTGACTCCTTAGTATAAAATAATTTGTTTTTTTCTAATAACAAAAAAACCAGTTTGAGAATCTTGACAAATAAATGGTATCATACATTTAATTTTCTAATATCATACATTTAGACTTACCAATATGAATGAACATGTGGACTATACATGTACCTTTGCCCATGAACAGCCCCAGATCTTTTCTTGCTTCATCACATTCAGTTTCATATTTGTATGAATAGAGCAGATCTGTGCTCATACCATCTATACATTTATTTACCCTGTGTTCTAATTGAACATTTTCCAGTGCATTTACTAGTCTAAAATCAGATTATATGTTGAACAGCACCACTCATCTTCCAGTTTATGTAAATGTATGCACTGTTGCCACCCCCACATCTTAAAACATAAGACTATAGAACAGTCTTCTTGTGTGCCACAAAAAAACAGGTGTTTTAAAATACCCTGGCTCCTTATTTCAAATAAATGCTATTGTACAAACTCACAGAGAGAACATCCTGCTTTTATCCCCAGATTCTGATGTAAGGTTTACTAGCAAAAGCACCTCGCTGGTTTTGATTATAATGATCGTATATAGGAAGAGAGACAGACCCTTAGACCATTGGACCTAAAGCTATATTAACTTTAGAGATCAAAATCAGTACTTGCAATTGAATACAGAAGAGAGTTTGAAATCAGTTCACATATACCAGTAGATCTAACACACTTTTAAAATACTGGTACAGTCAGATTATATTCTCAGATCCCACTTTTCAGGATAAGATGCACTTGAGAGAAACATTGCAAAATTTGTTAAAAGTCTGGAAACTGTAGTGTCCCTTTACTGCAGTTCAGTGTTGTCTTCAAAGACAGAATAGTTAGAGTGCATTTCAGGAATATCAGACAAACCAGAAGGAAAAAACCCACATCATGTTTTCAGGGCATTGCTGAGAAATCAGGGAGAAGCCTTCAGAATGTCAGGGTTAATGGACAGCTTAAACCTCATTTTTTTCCTCTAACTTGCAGCTGATAGTTTATTTGCAACTGCCCCTGATTAACGTTCATATGATCTTTGTATGATTGCTAGAGACAGACAAAATTATAGTATTTGTATCCATAGTAATGTTAAAAAAATTTGAAACAAAACTGAATTAGCAATTCTTTCTCCATGTCCTATACTACCTCCTCAGTAATGTTTCAGAAGGAAAGGAAAAGTAAAAGTCATGCTCCTGCAAAATGAAAAGGAAAGCAAAGTGTGAAAGAGCAGGTAAGCATGGAAAAGGAGCAGGAAATACAAAAAAGAAAAATTGATCAAGCTTGCAATGATATAAAGGAAGGATAGTTCCCAACATGTTACTGAGCCAAAGTAAATTAGGAAAGGAAAGGAAAGGGACATCCATGACATAAGTTTACTGTTTTGAATGTCCATTCCATATAATAAGTAATCAGGCTCATAATTTAATCTTAATAAAGTTAATTTCCTGTGAAATAAAAGAAAAATTTTGAAATGTCACTATATTGAAATTACAGAAAAGTTCTTTATTCTCTCTATGCCACCAAAAGCCTTTTATATGTTAATCTTCTTTTGAAAACATCAGTGAAATAAAAATAAAATACAGAAAGTGGTTCAAATAAAAATATGCTGTGAGACCCTGGGCTTCATCACTTTTGGATTATCAGATCTGCCTATTGTTTTTTATGGGATAAATTTCATATCCCATAAGACTTTTTGTACATTGGAATGTTCATGATGATTGAATTCTTTCTTAAAATTGCACCAAACATCTCACAGCTGAACATAGATTCAAGCTGTCTGCCTTTAAGGTCTCAAATTAGTTACATATAATTGTACCTTTTAAACAAAGATTAGAAATAATTTTGATTACTAGTTTTATTTAGCTACTTCATCTTTGCATGATATTTTTATATGTAGTTAGATTTACACCTGAAAAAGTTGTCAGTATTCCTCTGAAATCCTGTAAGTAGCAAATTGAGATGGGAAAAACTTTAAACGTAGTGTATTTTAAAGTTGTCTGCAAATTTGCAGTTTTTAAACTATTCTACATTTCACCATTTGGCATTTTGTTGACTTTCTCATCATGGATATTCACAGTTCTCTGCCCATTTATTATGTCTTTTCTGAGAAGGAGGGCATCCTTCTCTAAATAACTAAATAAGAAATAGACAGTGAAATAGATGAGGTGGAGAGAGAGCTGTAGAGTTTATTCATATTTTGTAGCTATATAAAGATTTGCAAGTATGTGTGTGTGTGTACCGTACTGTAATTCCCTTTAGGCATTCAGGCTGTATGTACTTCTCCAAAGTAATGCAATGCAACATTTAACCTTATTGGAGAGTATGACAACTATATTCTTATTTTGTGTGTTATTATTGTGTGGTCAAGAGATTTCTTTTCAAGAGTGCTGTTCCGATTCAGATGTTGAAGAAATATGGCCCTTGTCCCAAATGCCTTTCAGTTTAGTTGTAACAAAGGAGGGGACTAAACAAAATAGACAAAAATGGACAGACAGCAGGTAGGAAAAATGGCAAAATGAAGCTGTACCCAGAAGGATTTTAAACTTCAAATCTATCATGGTATAAAATCGGTTGTAGCTCACTCAAGCTGTTTATTCTAACAGAATAGTAAACATCTCATGGTAAAGTACCGGTAATCATATGTTCAGAATCCTTCACTGAGACTATCAAGCCCTACTCTTCTTTTTCCCTCATTTCCTGGCATTTTGTGGGATTCATCTTGCCAACAGTCGTTTTGTCACAGGCAGTCGCATAGGAAAAATGACTTGCCAAGGACAAGTCACCTGTCCTAAGTCCTGAGATAGGTGAGATGGTTTAAGTGCACAACAAACTGCAGACAAGTTTGTTCTCAACCTGACTTAAAGTCCTGCACCTTTTTGCAGGAAGTGCACAGGTTTTCTGGCTCCTGTACTCTTTCTGAGGGAGGAAGGGAAAGATGAGAAAGAACAGGCAGTTCCTGGCCGGCCTGCCGGCTACCACTGTGTTCGGGTGTACCTTAGCCCAAGCTGCATCCTTTGAACCTCCTCATACCCCCCAGCCATTCTTAAGTGATTCCAAAAAGTTGTTGTCCTTTTCCTGTGACTGCCAGAATGGAGATGTGTTTCATGGGAGAGAGAACAGACAGAAATAGGACAAGAAAGGAAAGGCAGCCAGGTGTAATCTTCCCAGAATTTCTCCCACACCAGCCAGAGAGCTTCAGTTTAACCTCTTTATGCTCAGAATGAGTGAACTAGGCTGCACCAGGGGTTGCTCTGACTTTTTAGTCCCAGGGAGGAAAGACCCTGTGCAAGGGGGAATCAGCACAGTGAGTGTCAGCCCTGCCCAGCCCTGCCCATCTTTCCCCTTTGCTGGAATTTCTTGGTACTGGATTTTGTACAGCTGCTAGCTCAGAGTGTTCCGTGGTGCATGGGGCTTTAGTTTGAAATCTGTTTTCTTTGTGCCCCCTGAGAAAAAAAAAAAAAAAAGAAAACAAAACAACTCCAGAACTTACATGAGCATCTTCTTCTTAAGAGTCTGGGTATGGTACATGTTGTCTTACCCTTTTGTTCAGCTGAAAGGGGAAATCAGGAAATTGGCCTGAATTTTAGTTTAGAAACAGTGACTTAGCTTAGCCTTCATTATGCTTTGATTGTGGAGTATGTTTTATTATTTATAATTTAATTTTATGAGAAGTATTTTCATAGGAATATGTGTAACGTAACACTCAAACTAGGTGCTTTAATATTTTCCAGTGTGCAATATGGTGTTGAAAGTTAGAAAATGCTGGCTGGATCTAGACTGATACTTTCTTGGATAAGCTTCTACCATATGCTTTTATTTATTCTTTTTTTCTTTTAGGTTAGATTTATAAAAAACATGTGAAAAATGTCTTTTTTTGAAAGAGAAGTGTTACGCAATTAGAAAATCACAGTGCTAGAAATTTTGCATCCTTCAGGAAATGTTGCATGTAAAAGAAGCCAGATACTAAATCTGAATTAAAAAAAAAAAAAAAAGGCAAGTCCTACCACCAACTGGAAATGCTATGTCAGTCTACAAGATGTTGTACTGAAGTATATGCCTTTAGTTCCAGGAATTTTAAGCTCTATGTGAGCTCTGACTAGCTTCCCAGTATAGATATGAATCTTGTTGAAGGAGTTTGTCCATATTTCCTTCTGATTAGAAAAATTCAAATAAGATTTGTTTAACAGGGCAGAAAACCTAAAGAAGCCAGGACAAAAAGGGCATTAAGTATTTTTTTATATAGTTATTCTTCATTTGTAATTTTCTTTCATGTTCACAGGACTCTGGAGTATTGAATAGGCTCATCTTTTATCTGTTTTGTGTGAGCAGGGGAGCCTCTTTCCAACAGACTTGTTCTACACTTTCCATTGTTTTAGAAAACTTGTTGTGGACACATCACATGACTAACCTCTTATTTAAAGATTATTCCATGCAAACCTCTATACTTCCTGAAAACATGACACCCTGTGCTTCCTGCTTCCCCCCTCTGAGTCTGGAAGCTGCAGTGACTGTGGCTGAAGGAAAGTGAGTAATTCTAAGTTTTTGTAACCAGTACATGGTTTTTTCAGATTTAGGGTTTGTTGGTACAATACTTACCTCTGCTTTTTCTGCTTTTAAATCCCCTCAGGCTATTTCTTTTATAGATGTGAAAAATTCTAGAAAGACATCAGTGTTTGCAGTGATACAGGCTAGAGACTGCCATGCTGAGGAGCAGTTTTACTGAAAAGGGTATGGAGGTTTTGTAGACAACATGCAGAACGTTAGCCAACAATGTGTCCTGACAGCAAAGAAGTCCCAACACTGGGTTTACAGCAGGAGCACAGACAGTAGGTTGAGGGAAGTGATTGTTCCCCACAGTACTCATTAGATCACGCCTAGAATACTGCACCCAGCTTTGGCCTTTGATGTAGGAAAGATAAACCATAATAGGCTCAGCAGAGAACCACCAGGATGGTCAGGACCTGGAGCACTTGCTCTGTGAGGAGAAACTAAGGAAACTGGGCTTTTTCAGCCTGGAGAAGAGAGAGCTTTAAGTGGACTCAATAGCAGCCTTGCAGTTCCCACAGGGACTTCAGTAATCAAAAAGATGGGCTAGGCTTTTCACAGTGATGCATGGCAAGAGGATGAGAAACAGTGAGCATAAACTAAATCAAGAGTAACTGAGCACAGGGAAAACCTTTTTCCCTACCAGGTCAGTCAAATATTGCAACAGGTTGCCAAAGATGCTGTACCATCTCTAGCCTTGAAATTTTTCAAGATCGGACTTTAAAACTCTGGGCAACCTGGTCAAACCTCGTGTATGACTCTGCTTTCAGCGTGACACTAGGCTAGAGACCTCCTGAGATCCCCTCCGTTCTGAATTACTCTGTGATTGTGTTGCCAAAATACAGTATCACAATTCTGGGGTAGTAATGGCAAAATCTTAGTTGTTCTGAATATTTAAATGACTTGGCTGTGCATTGCTTTTGGAATCCAGAAATGCTACATATGCCCTGTACGTTCTCCAAACAGCTTGTATTTGTGCTTATTTGCTGGTGTGACGTGCAAACTGTGCAAAAATATTGGACTCTAGCCTTAGAATATAGATACCTGCCAACAGAAAATGAAGGCTACATGGTGCTGCAAATGCTTTCTCTGTCTATGGAAAGTGCCTTTTATGTGCCAGAAAGAAGCATTTATACCACATGCTTTTTTTACTGCTTCTCACATCTGTTAACATTTACATGTGTCAGAAGACAATACCTGAACAGTAAAGGGAAGGGATACATGGAGTTCAAGGGTATTATATCAAGAAAAATGACGTGTCATATTGCACTAGTACATTGGAATAAAAAAAAAAAAAAAAAAGGAAAAAGATTTCTTGTCAAATATACCTAATACGTAGGTGTAGTTTGTATATACTATCTATGAATACACTTCCATACCTGAATTGAATGACCCAAATGGCCAGTAAATAGAACTGAACCCATGAAAGGGTCAAGGAGTGATAATCAGGAGGTGAAAGAATTATAAATGTCTTGGTTTATTAAAAAAAGAATAAATTTTTATTTCATTTAAGGCAGGATTTATATCAAAATCTTCCAAGATAGATTCCTAAATACAGAATTACCTACTTCTATTGAAATATTTTGCATTTTTGATAATCTTCTCTTCAGCTGTCTTTTTGTTAGTACAAAAGGAGTAGGTTAACTGACAAATGTTGCTGTACATCCTCAGTCCTTAGAGGCAGCTACTGTGTTGGGCAGTGTTTCCAAGAATAGTCCTTTGAAGTCTCACTGTGAAAATCCTGAGACACGGTGTAGTACTGGATTTTGTATGACGTGGCAGTTCTTGCAGATGTTACCACTGGCAAGTGATTTAGAAGAGCAGCAAATTAGAGAGAAACTGATCCTTGATCCCCTGAACACAAAAGGAAAAAAATCTGTATTTGATACCTTTGTAAAAACTGGTGTTTGCATTGGTTGCATTTGTACCACTAATTCTTTAGGCATCTATTTGGGTCCTTGGAACCAGTGTCATGCAGGATTCTGTTCTTTGATGCCTCACTCTGATTTTCCAAAACTGCAGTAAAGAGCACGGACCCTCCCCTACAGCTATTGTCATTGCTTAATGTTGAGTTCTCTGTGGAAAGTGACAGAAAAATACCTATTCTCCTATGTCTTTTGAGCCTAGAAAGAAGTGATGGCTAAAACAAGAGATAATTAACCTTGAATTGAGTCCTACCTCATGTGTAGCCATAATAAAGGCAAAGGTCAATTTTTGTTTTTTCCTATGTTCCTACTAGATAATGTATCTCTCAAACATTATTTTTGTGATGAACATCTGCTCTTCCGCATGGATACAAGTCTTATCTGAAATTATTATGGATGTTGGAGTTCCACACTCACTACACTGCAAAAGCCTTGCATTAGATCTGTGAAGATGCAATGAATAATCACATAAGGCATATCCTTGCCCCCAAATTTAAAACCTAGAGCTTTAAAAAAAACACAATGTGAATGGCATGTGCATACATATTTTTGGGTTTGAGTCAGGGATATGAAGGATTTACAGCAGTTTTCTTCTGTAAGTTGCACAAGAAAGTTGCGAGGCACCCAAAGAATCACTTGGTAATTTAAGCTGATGAGAAACCAGCTCATTGCAAATGGCAAAGAAGAAAGATCTTCATCCAGCAGTATTTCCGAAGAAAAAAATAGAGGTGAAGCATTTGATAAGACTTGCATTCTGGTGTTTGTGCTTTGTAGAGCATCTCCATTATCACAGGTAGACCTGTGGTCTCCTTGTTCTTATGTCCGCTTGAAGCCAGTAGTGAACCTTCCACTGACTTCTCTGGTTGCTGACCCTGGCCCAGGTTTTGCACACAAATAAAGTACAGGAACATAAACCTTTCTCGTATCATTTCCTCTCATGCCATTTTAAGTCTGGCATATCCTTTCAGAAGTGTTCATATTTTAAGAATTCTACCTAGCTACTTGGACCTAGACATCTGATTACAGTAATGGAAATTTTAAGAAGGATTGCTAGAAAAAGTTATCATTGATGCTTAATTGACATAATACTTTCTCTGACATAATTCAAGCCTACCACAGGCAGTCTTACATGTTGCAAGGAGGGGTCAAAGGGTGAAAGGTGACTGGAAAGATGCTTGTTTTGTACATTTGGCTAACACAAATACTTCCTCAAGTACAAAAAGCTTTGATCTCTCTAAGTAAATGCCATATGTGTGCAGCTGTGGCCCATGCCTCACGACTGCTGGAAGGTTAGGAAAAGGTAGCATATGAATTTGATGTCTGCATTCAATTTATGCTTTTATATTTAGCAGTTCATAATTTTGTGTAATATTTTAGCTGTATGAAAAATATGCACCAGAGCTGAGTGATAACAGATTTCTCTGTGGTTTAACTCAACATTGTTTGGGTGAATACAGATTCCTAAGTATTGCAGACTGAAAATACAGGTTTTAATTAGAGCTGTCTGAGCTTCAAAATACCTGAATGCACATTAAGGCTGGCAAATTTTCAGAAATCTGAAGGCTGCATGGAGCTGATTTAAGCTAAGCAAGAGTCTTCTCTTTTCCTGCTATATTGCATTTGCGGTTGCATCACTGACTTGCAATACACTGAAGTGAGATCCAAACCCATTATTAATGGCTTTCTGATATGTAAAAATGTTTTATCACCAAGGCCTGTCTTGTGTCATACTCATGTTGAACAGTACCTTACTCCCAGGGAATTTCCACTGAAAAATTTGAATGCTTTCCAGAGTAAAGGATCTACTACACATGACTGAAAAGCTGCATCAACTCCAGAAGTGTGGTGCCTTTCTTGAGCTTTTGTTTTTCACTTTTACATGCAAATGTTTAAGACTGATATGCTCAGATCTATATCCCTCAAGATGTTTCACATGAGTGTTTTGCTGTGACAATAAAGAAACCTACTGCAGTCAATGGGGCACAAGGGTCCATCACATGAACCCAGTTTCATGATCAAGGTCAAAAAAAAAAAAAAAAAAGGCATGACTTTGTTTATTAAAAATCTTGAGTGTATACAATTATAGTGGTGTACCTTGGGGGAAAAATTGTGACTTGCATAAAACTCGTTCAATTTCTCCCTATAATAAAAAAAAAAAAACAAGTCACAACCAATAGACAGACACGGTACAATAACCAAAAAATAAGACATGAAATTATCAATTCACTGGAAAAATATGATAAAATATAATGCATTGCACTTTTATGTGGATTTAATACGTATATGTTTACAAAAGCATACATGTAGTAGATACATGCCTATGTATAATGCAGAGTTGTTAATGACTGTTAGTATTTAATTTATCAGGTATGTGGGCAAATTCATGCATTGTTCTAGATATGATTTGAATGTCACTGAAACAGAAGCACATTGATCTGGTTTTTTCTCCTCTGTGTTTTTGCTAGCTCCTACTGGCCATGGTAGGCTCTACAGATGACACTCTGCAGGAGGCAGCAGCTGGTTGCATAGCAAACATTCGCAGATTGGCTCTGGCAACAGAAAAAGCAAAATATGGCTGAGACTTCAGCAGCTTTTACCAACACACTTGTTTAGCAATTCAGCTACATTTAAATACATGATTACTCCTTCTAGCATCTGTATTTCATATCAGAGCTCATCTATCTGAGGATAATCTAATAAAAACAAATCTGTGGAAACTTAGGTTTGTTTTTAAGTTACTGGTTTGTCACCCCTAGGTTTGATAAAACACTCGTACCTAATTTTTTGTGTCTTTTAGCATTACATCCATCAGAAGACTATCAGTTAAGACATGTCAAAAATATTTTCTACATTTGCTATGCTTTTATTTTAATTCATTGTAGATATAGATGTTTTTGCTTATCTGTGACATTACAATAAATTTTCCTTCTCTGTGTGTGTGATTATGCAGCAATTTATGAATGTCTTGAACAATTCCCTGCATTATAAACTTCTTCAGTCACCCTCTCATTATGCTTTTGCATGTTTGATCACTCGTGAGTCACAGGAGAGCAGAAAATGCAGATACGTGAATCTCACATCTGGTGTTATATAAAGACTGCAAACAGCTGTAGCAATAGACATCACTCCATTAATTTCCCATTTCTACCAACATCAAACAAAATAGTGCTTAATTTTATAAGTAACTGGTGAAATGTTATTTTAGTTAACATGTTTAACTCAGCTCTAAATAAAGAGTCAGATATTGGATTTAGTTTTGCACACTATCTTTTTGTGTTTTTTCATTTTTTCAAGACAACATTGTATTGATGTAGTTACTTTTTTCTGTATAAAATTATGTTCAGAATTACAACTTTCAGAATTACTTTCAAAAAAGCACAGAAATTATTATTGATATTATAAATTACAAACCCCCTGTACATAAGGCATTTCTTTGAGAGCAGTAATGTCTTAATTACAAGCACAGACTGCTGACAAAAATTTAAAACAGCAAATATTTAAATGACTTGCATTTGTCAAGGAGTTGCTTCTGAATTATTTTTTTACTTCCCTTAATAATGAACAATTTTCTTGGTTTAGAAGCATTTCGTAACTTCATTATTTTCCTCCAACTAGCATGACTTCTCAAGGCAGCTAATTTCCTTGCTGACAGAAGCTTCTAAGGAAGACATAATACCAATCCACCTTTCTATTTGTGTTTTCTCTGAAGCAGACATGAAGAATCATTTAAAATTTCATTTTTGAAGACTTGTGCAATTCTGAAAAAGGAGAATTGCACTGGGCCCTTAGGGAAGGTGTAGAGACTATTTTAAAGGAAGCCAGCTATGGACAAATGCTGACAGTGTGAAAATCAAAATCCAAGTAGTATTTTTTGATCAGTGCAAACACCAACATAGTCATGGGGTCTATCACAAGCTCCATCAGCACCCAGTGACCACGTAAATGCTATTTTAGGTATTTTGCAGCTCTGCCCCACAGGCCTGGTATGTTATTTTGAATAAACATGTCTATATTATTATACTGATGTCACAGCTGTAGTAGTATCATATGCTTCATTGCTATACCCAAAAATACTTCTAAAATAAATGCTAATTGCCAAATTCATTTGAAAGAGAAGAGGCTTGGTTTTATTTCTGTCTTTTCTGTGAGAGAAGCTGTGGATACAAATAGTTTATCACAGTCTCACTTATGAATAACACGTAAAATGGTAGCTTATTTTTCTAACTGTTGTGGGGAAAAAAACTCCCTGAAAATAACTCTCGTCCTTAACATGACCTCTCAAGGAACGCTTGACTGTTCAGCGTGGATTTCAAATAGAGTAAGTTCTAAAGCAAGCTTAATTTTACGATACAGGTGTCAGGGCAATAAATGTCATGTTTCTGACAATGAAATGGCCTCAGTTTGCCATTCTCACTCACACTGGTAGCCCCTCTGCCTCCAAGTAGTTAATCTGAAACCTTTATTTTAAGACCTCAGACAGTTAATCCCAGACTTAAGCTAACTTACTTGTGCTGTTTTCTTTTCCTTTACCATGCCTGCAGTTTTTAAGTTCTGTACAAGGAGAAGAATTGTTGAAATCGATACAGATCACCACACAGGCAAAGAACCAGTATTAAAAAAATACATTGTTTTTGGCCAAAACTGGTGGATTCCATGTAATTAATATAAAGAGATTTAGTTGCTGGAAAGTGAATAAATGAATGTGATCCGTGGCCCCTCTGAGCGGTGCAGTACAGCGTGTACGTTTGAAAAGCTTCCGCATTGTCCACAGATCTGCGCTGAGTTTCACAGCGCTGCAGCCCTCTGAAAAGGGATCCTCACAAAGCTGGGTCCCCCATGCTACTCACACAGCCCTCCAACCCTCCTGGCAGTGCCCGCCAGCCTATTCAAGCCCTGGCATCAACCCAAGGCGCTGCTGCCGCCCAGGCCCAGCATTCCCACCGTGTATAACCAGGCACCAGCCGGTTCCCGCTCCCTGGCTCCCATGCTTGGAAGTGAAATGCCTTCACTCCTTGCTCTTTCCACCAGCTGCTACTTGTCCATGTAAACCTGTAGGCTCTTAGGAAATATGGTTATACTGCATATGGGGGCTCAGTATTATCTTCAACACAGAGCAATTCGATGTACGAATTATCTTAGTTGCAAAAATGTAGTGATTTAGAAGGGGGAGTCAGGCTTTGTCCTGTTCATTTGCTGTTGTCTTCTCAGTCTGCTCCCACCTCATTTTCTCTATGTTATTCCTGTAGTTTCATGGTCTTGTAATATGTCCTTTTTTCCAGTTTATTTACATTGATGTTACCGTCAGCAGGGAGTATCCATCACTTTTCACAGTTTTGGGAGCCAGCTCCCAGCTCTGCACAGAGCACCATGCTCCAACTGGCAGCCACAACACCAGGCCTGCTCTTCACCGGCTGCTCATCGTCAGCTTTGTTCCTCAATTACATTAAAATGTCAGAAAACATAGAGTCCAAGTAAGAAAAGTTGTCATGAGAAAGTGTTGTTTTGAGCATGGAAATACTAGAGTTGATGAGAAAAAAGCGAGAGAAGAAATCTTTCACCTTTATGCAATTATTTCTGGAACCTTATAGGCCCACCACATCTTTCAGTCTACACATCTGTCAGCAGCAAGATAGCTTTTCTTCTACCACTCCATGACTTTATGATTTATTGCTTGGTGACAGATAACCATTATCAATAATTTAATTGTCCCAGGATGTTCAAACTATACATTTGAATCTGGGATTTATGTTCATTTCCTTTTAGTGTTCGTGCTAATGACAAGTGCATGTGCTCTGACACACGGTATTGTCTCCAAGTCGTAAGAGAAACATAAACTTCACGGCCTGGGTGCAAGGAATCTGTGATGTATTACAGGCTTTGTTATTCTGCTCCATCACCAAAACTTTCCTTTGGAAAGTAAATGAGCTTGAGACTCACAGGGCTGTCTTGAGATTTGACTCAGTAATTTGCTTTAGGGTAACAGATCACTTTGTGTGAAAGCGTGGGACCTCTTTCATTCCATGTCTCCTAAAATGAGTTGAGTGAGCTGCTGACACTGGGGGTCAGATGTGAATCATCCCAGGAGGCTGAACTAGATAATACGTTAGTTTAAGAATTTCATCTCCTAATAAATTAAATGGTTGTTCCTTGCACATTTCCACCAAAATAATCTTTGTTTTACACATGACAGCAGGATGACTGTGATGGAAACATGTAATGTGTTTCTTCGGCAGTGGAATTCAAGTTTCCGTGCAAGTTTGCAGAGCTTTTTTCCAGAGTCAGAAGCTGACTGCTCCCCAACTGCAAATTGTGGTTTGCCTCTTCTTTAGCCACTTAAGCTTTGCCACACACTGCTCAAGATCCAGAAATACAGAAGGAGGCTGTGCTACATCTTGGGCACTCTTCAGTTCAGACAACCTAATCATGGACTGTTCAATGACCTGGCACAGGCCAGGGCCAGCATGTTTCAGCCATAGCCATTGCAGTGGCAAGTTACATTACACCATTTCTAAAGGAATTAATTTTGCCACTTACTGTTCTCACCCTTGCTTAAACAGTGATGTTCCTTAGTGTTTAATATCTTGCTGCTTTGGCTATTGAAAGCAGCCAAAAGTCACCCATTTTCATGAACCTTTTCCTTGAGTGCAGTTTTCATTGTAACTTGTGCTTTGCCTAGTTATCAGTTCAGTAATACAACTTTCTGAGAAGTATTTCCATGGACAACATCATGGCTTGTGTTTATCCTCTTGACTTGTTTTTGTGTTATCTGCCAGACACCTTTCAGTTGGCAAGTTCTTTTCTCTTTTCCAGTTGTTGTCATTGGCGAGTTATGTGTTTTTATCCTGATCTACATAGAGCACAGGACCCTTCAGTTGCTTGATCTTTTACAACTGCAATCAATTCTACTTTAAACACAAATGTTTTCCCTCTGAAAGGCTCATCAATGCACGTAAGGAAGTGTTGACTCTGGCTGCCATACAATATGATGTGGCCTAATCCTGCCACTTCTGTCATTCTGCCATTACACCAGGACATCTTCACTAATTTCCGACGTTTTCTTCCATCATTTGAGAATCCTGACATGGTGACAAGATAATATCAGGCCAGTCAAAACCTTTGCTTGTTGTTACTTTGAGCATGTATTGGAAAAGGACCATAAGAATGACATTGTACTAATGCTGAACCATGAAACAAGAGGTCATAAACCAGCAGTTTTTGGTCAACTCCCCATTGCACCAGGATCTTGAATGCCTTTAAAGCTGCTCCATACTTCATTAGGTGAGAAGTGGCCAAGAAGCTTTTGGGGGTCCAAATTGTTCTTTGCAATGGGTAATGATGGTAAGTTTTTGTCCAGCCATGCTGTGGCACACCCCACTTCTGCAACGGCTTGGTGAAGGCAAGAAAGCAAAGCTGAGCACCTGTGCTCCAGTGGGTGCATCTGGCAGCAGAGTTTTCCTTCAATGGCTGAGCCTTGAACCGTACCTTCTAATATCCAGATTAAATAGCTAGGGATTTGTGTCCTGCTTCTGACGGGAAAAAAAAAAGAGGCTTTAATAAAAATGGTAATTAAAAAAATACAGATGCTGATAAAATTAAAAACATATGATATGGAGTTGAAATGATTTAGTGCTGAAAAATGTTAGTTGATTCAGTAGTAGTTAAACTTCCAAATAACTTGTCTTGAACAAGCAAATAGTTAGAAGTATTTGGCTGTGTGTCTTTTTTAAAAAAAGTGAACACAGATCATGTTGCTGGTTCCCTCTACCACTAACTGGTAAAGGCTGCAGTATAAAATTAGTGCAGTAAACCACTCATCTTTCCCGTTGCTGCATTCTCTTCCCCAGTTGACAGCCTTTTGGGGCCTCCTTGGCTCCTCAGCAGAAAGCACCAAGTGCAGTTCTGTTGCTCTAATGAAAACATAACAACAACGTCTGGGAAGCCATGGAATGATGCAATAACTGTACAGCTCTGCTTCCTTTAATGTGATGAAGCTTGCATATTTGCCTGGCTCCAGAGTTTTACTCCTGCCAGTATTGTACTGTAAAGAGACTTGGCAGAACACGTTCAAAGGCTGTTCGTGGTTTTTCACTCAGCATTAAACCTTCCAATGACGGAAGGGTGGGGGAACACATATTGGGACAAACAGACACTCAAAAAGTCAAAAAGAAAGAGGAGAAGGAGGCTGGTGGTAGATGGTCAGCAGTTATGTAAACCTTGGTTATGGCACTGGGGTTGATTAGGGCCCAGCTGAGATCCACTGGAGGACAACATCATGTATTAAACCTTGGGTCTTCTCTGCCCGCTTTCCAGGGGGCGATCAGCCCGAAAGAAAAACAGCTCCTAATGTTTGGAGAGAAGAGATCAGTATTGCTTCATTCTCATAACCAAAGTCATGCTGCCCATGATAACTGCTCAGTCACAATGGGTGCAGTACTCAGAGGCTCTAGGATTGCCTTTTTTTGTCCTTTGTTTGCCCAGTATAGGGAAAATCTCTGTCCCCGTGGTTGCCAGTCTTGCTCTGCAAACCTTCATTGAACTCATTTACGGCTGACGTTTTTTTAACTGCACCATTTTGAAAGCAGACTACCTAGTCCTTACCCCTGCATGAGGTTAAGCAGGAAAATATTCAAAGTGAAGCTGGAGCAACTCTTGGAGAGAACTATTCCATATGCACTTGCAGATGAGGGGCAAAAATATGTTCAGAAACAGAAGTTATGGTCAGATTGATGCCTCCTTCCAAACCGTTCCACAACTGTCTGTGGTGGGGTGTCATGTAAAAGGAAAAATATTTGGAAAAGCGGACATCTGTGGGCCAGCCTTGGTATGCTTCCCAGAATGTAATGACTAGGTGAATGTTTTTCAGCACAGCAACTAAGGAGTATAGGTGACTGCCAAGCGCTGGATCTGATGTGGCATGAAGAGGTACAAAACAAAGAGGAGTGATTTGTCTGAAGAAAGTGAGGTTTAATTATTTCCAAACTCAGCATTAAAAAAAAAGCACTACAAAACAAAGAGGAATGATTTGTCTGAAGAAACTGAGGCCTAATTATTTCCAAACTCGGCATTAAAAAAAAACAGCAACTCAAAACAGAATTCTTTCTATTCCCTTCAAGTTTCTTTTCAGATTTTTGCATATCTTTAAGACACTTCCATTGTGCGGGCATGCTCTTTTCACCAGTCTCGGGGCTCTACAAGTATGGCTGTAGACTCCCTACTGTGGACATTTCTACATCAACAGTTACTGAGATCTGTGTTATGATTTTAGTTCCACTGGCAATTACTTATATCTAATTACCACTTAATCTGTTCTGAACTTTGTAGGAATGTGTAATAGAAACCACTTCAACTTCTGCTAGAACTGCATTTGAATCGTGTGTCTCCTCTCCTACAGGACTGCCACATCCACACCCACCATCCCAAAAGAGCTGAAATGTATTTCAGCTTTAAGAGGAAAATACTCTGTACTCTACTGTGTACATTCTTGCTCTGGGAGATGGGAAATGCAGGCTCAAGTGTCCCCCAGCACCTTCAGAAACTGCAAGACGCAGTCTCCATCAGAGAGAGCAAATGTGAGAGAGGACCTTTGTGGCCTTGTGACAGCAATTCCGTATCATGGACAACCATTACAACTAGGACAAAACACAACTGTGATGCTGGGGCCTCACAAAGTGCTGGCCAAAACGGTGAACTCCACAAGCAGTTTTAGGGATGTGAAGTATCTTTTTGCAACCTCAAGTAAGTGTATAAGTTCTGAGAAGCTGAGATCGAGCACAGAGCTTCTCTGTGGGGTTTCCCAGTACCAGCGGCCGCAGTGGAGGTGTTAGCACCCTGCAGCACTGGGGCTTGATAGGGAGCCTGGGCTCAGGGCTTCCACTGCGCATCTGGCAGGGTGTGCACTGGATGCAGAGGCATATATTTTCATAGCAAATCTAAGTGGCAGTTTAGAAAAACTGACCCAGCCAAAGAAAACCTTGGAAAGCCCTGCAGAATGAATCAATAAAACTGTCTAAGAATTTAATCCAATGAGAAAGTTAGTAATTGTCAGAAGTCCGTGATATTTACATTTCTAAATTAAACAGGCCAACGAAGTAACAAGACTGTGCTTCTGTAATCAACTAGTAGCAATGTAGCAAAGTAGTGAGAATGTGGAGAGAATTCAGTTACAAAATGTGGCTGCCACCTGCAGGTACCCCTTCAAGGTTTCAGTCAAGAAAGTCTCTGGAAAAATAGGTGAAATCTCACTTTGCTGAGACAGGTAACATTTTGCCTTGGCTAGTAGCAAGTGTGATTTGGGTAAATATGTCTTGAATAACTGCAAATGAAATGATGGCAAAACAGCTGAGTGAGAGCCAAAGGGAGGCTGCAGGCTACCCCTGGAGAGCTCCTGTTGGCTGAGGATGTGCTGCAAACCCAGCCTGCTGTGGCAGGAACACTGCCCTGGGCAGCCCTGGGTGATAAGTAACAGCATAAAAATTCCAGACATGGATTGTAGGATATCACTCCTGCCCAAGGAAAGTTTAAGGGGAGGGACAGAGGAGTCAGTTTCAGTGATTCCCACTTGTTGAGCTGATGTGCAGGCACCCAGTGTGCTCCAGCCCTGGGAGAACCAGGGCTGCATGACTGCATTCATGCTCTCTACCTCTCATCTGGCTCTTTGCTGCAGGGCCCAGGTGAGAGCAGCTGCACCATCAGCTGCTGGGGAGGTGCTGGTCAGTCACATCGCTGTATGGAAGAAAGTGAGGTGGAAAGAAAGGTTTTATTAAGGAAAGACTTTAGTAAGAAGCAAGGAAAGATGATTTAGTTTCTTAGCTCCATAAACACAGATTTTGGGATCCTGCACTCAGGCAACCCAGGCTGCCAGAATCCAAAACCAGCCCCTCTTTTGGGAAATCATTATGGCCAACAAGGGACATGAATCAATGCTGCATCTACTCAGAAAAGGGGTATGTGGCCTATACTACTCTCATGCTGCTCCTTTTTCCATAAATACACAGAAGTACATGGCACTCTGCTATGAGAAGAGACCTTCAGAAAGTTTTAAAGAAATGTTTTTCTAGTGGGGATCCCATCATGATCTGTGAGCCAAATGCCTTCTGTCTGTTACAGCATAAAGTGAATTTCATGGGGATGCATCTTATGAGGGCGTTCCTCCAGCCTATCCAGATCCTGCTGCTGAGACCTTGAGTTTGACAGCCCAGACAAGCTGCTGAGACATGAGAGAAGCAAAAAGACTTGAAGAATGAATATGTGCACAGGCTGTCCTGCCTCCAGCTCAGACTGTTTCCTTCTGTCTCAGTCTGATAACCGTACAGTCTCCCAGAACCTTCTCAGATGGCTGCTGTCCGGCAGATCCCAACAGAAGCAGGGCGAATGAAAGCTCACAAAAGGCTTGGTATCTCTCCGAGCAGTCTCAGTCTCTGGTAGATTAGCAATGCAAACAAACGAAAGTGTCTTGGAACCAGTCAGGGACTTCTGGCAAACCCATGTGTTTGTGCCTGCTACCTTCATTGGAGACAACTGACATGACTGTGTCCTTTCCAGGCATTTCGAGCATTTCTGTGTTATCAGCTGCCTGGTCCAGGGCTGCAGAGTCCGTCCAAGGGAGGACTGAGGTATGAGGACTGCTTGAAGCAGCTCCATGAGTAAAAGCCTTGAAAAGCTGGATCTTTTGTGTAAGAAATCATATTCCTTGGACGGTTTGTAAATGTTCATTACAAACTATCTAGTGCTGCTGCCAGACAGAATTACCTTAACCGGGACTTTATGGCTCAATCTGTGGAGAGTCTCCCACATAAACACAGGCAGAAATCAAAGTGCCTTTTTTTTTAGAGACAGCACTCCAAGTGGGCCCAGGCATCCCAGTTGCAGCCTTTTACAGGACAGTGGCTGTGACAACATTGAAAAAGATCTCAGAATTGAGTTCTCTGAACTACAGGAGGCACAGTGGGTGTCATCCTCAAGGCTTCGTCAATAAAACCAGCAGTGTGTCACTTGTGCACTGCAGAAGGCCATCTGTTCCTTCCCAGATATCTGTATCCCAATCAATGGAGGCAGATATTACAGGCCACTGAAGGAGAATCAACAAATGTTGAGAAGGACATAAATTTTTAATTCGAACACTATGTAGTCAGGTGGTTTTAGTCCTGTTATTGTCCCTAGAAAGGTGAACAGCAGAATTCTCTTTTAGGATTTAGCTGCTCCTGAAGTGCCCTCTTGATTTGAGATCCTAGGATTCACAATCCCAGGGCTGGATCTGCAAACCCTGTACTATATCCTGTAAATGGCCTGACAGCTCTTGGCATGCCAGGCAGGTATTTTCACGCTCTGATTCACCCATCTGCAGTAAGACACTAATATCTCAACTGTCCTTGGGGAGAGTATCAGCAAAAAACTAGAGGTCTCCTCTCTATTAGAGTGGTGACTTGACCCTCTCCAGCCAGAACATGACAGGGTGACAGCTCTCCTAAGGACACCAAGTGTTTGAACCAACCACCTGGTGCTATGTGGTGATGCAAAGTTAGTGAACAGACCAGTTCAGGAGATCTGGGCTTTCACTGCTGCCCTGGGCAGTCCAAAATTCTGTTCACTTTCCCTCTGGTTAGAGACTAGTTCATGGGCAAGATGCTCAGCTCCTCACCAGTGGCAGCAAGGTGTCCCTGCAGGTGCTGCATGGACAAGCTGCTCACCACATCCCCGCATTCCTTTCCTTACTGAATAGGTGAAAACATAGGCAAGTAAGGGACGCGGTGGTCTGTTAAAACAGGCTGGGATGTGCCTGATAGAGAAGGTAGAGCCCAAAGGGCTTAGCTGACCTCTGTGCCCTGGGAAGCACCCATGCTCAGACATCTGGAACACCTTGCTCTGCAGAGAGATTTGGAACCTCGCCTGATGCCACCACAACTCCAGAGCGGGTGGAGAGCCCCTCTCTGGGAGAGGCCAGCCTGCCGTGTGGCAGAGCACATGTTCAGCCCATCACTGTGAAAGGGGCAGGAGCACCTCAGCGCAGCGCTGCAAGTACTGCACGGGCACTGCCGGCATGGGGCAGGCACAGCACCAGGATCTGCCCCATCCCTGCCACAGCTGTCAGCCCAGTGCACATCCCACACTGGAGGAGCCCACAGGAGCAGGCTACGACCCTGCTTTGTGCTTGTACTTACTCCCAGTGTTTACCTTGGCAGCTGAAGCCAGTCACTTTATACCATTTTGCTACTTTGTGGAAAGACTGTGAGGTGACCAGCACCTGAGTCTGTTGACAGCTTTGAAGGAAGCAATTTAATTATGCAAACCTGAAACTTAATCTGTCCATATCGCTGGGGCACATCCCCACTGATGGCAGTTGCAGTCTCTCCCTGGGCATCCTAGGGCACCTTCTGTCCCAGTCCTGCAAACACTTACTGGAGGCTTGATATTACACCAATGAGGAATTCTTGCAAAGTCAATGGGATAGCCAGTGGGATAGAGTTGTGGTTTAGCACAGCTTGGGTTTTTAGTTAAGAAAAAAATCCACCAGCTACGGAAGTGATGTTTTTTGCAAGGGGCTGTTCTAACTTCCTGCAGACCCGATAAATCCAATCAAATAGCCAGCATTTCTGTGTACAATCAAATGTGCAATTTGGGTCTGAGCACTTTGTCATATCCTTGGTCTGTGTTTAAAAAGAAAAAGAAAGAAGATGAAAACCCACAAATCACATTTAAGCTAGCAGAATGATTTATTAAGAAAAAATACTGACGGATTTTTGAGGTACTGAAAGGGTTGAAATAGTCTGGATACAATGAAAATTGACACAAATTTTTACCATAACACAAAAGGAACTTGAACTATTCTAATAAGAGTTTGCTTTAATGTTCATGCATGTCTTCACATCCTGCTTTTGGCAATGGTCAGAAAAGAACTACTGAAATACTGTGAGAAAAGCTGTTCTTATGTTATTTCTGGCCCTGTTGTAATGCATGAAATCAGGACATCTCATGAGAGAGACTGATATTCAATATTTTCAGTCTATTTTTCAGATAAAAAAGTCTGAATATATATCTAAATTTCTGGGTTTAGTCATGGCTAGATCTCAAAGCAACAAGAAAAGTATCTGTGAGGTCACAAGTCAAATAGTTACAATTCAGAAGAAAGTATAATAGTTATATTCAAGTAACTTGAGGGAAAAAAACCTGTGAAGCCAATATTCACTTGCCAAGCTAAGGTGGATGTCTCCTCATTCTCAAAATAGCCCTTAATGCCATCGGGGAATTTCTGAAGTTTATTCATAGGGTGGACGGGGGTTATGGTTAAACCTAAAGTGCTTGGAGACACAGCGACTGTCATAGGCATGGTTCTGTGCATGTGTGTGGCTCTAATCTGTCTAAAAATCAGTTTTGATAAACAGCTTTGGGATCCAAAGAAATGAGGGCTCTATGAACTATATGTTTTCTGGTGCCCCTGCCAACTCTGAATAAATACACTGTGTGTGTAGCCAAGGTCTTGGAGAATTATTTCCTGAAAACTACTTACTTTAGAACTAGGAGGAATTAATGAAGATGTGCCAGCTATTTCCTTTGCTGGCTTGCATGCCTCAGCCTCACCAATAATAAATAGTAACAGTGTGTACATGAGTTAGGCTGCTACACCTCATGTTTTGCACCCTGCAGAATCCATCTATTCTGTACACAAGCAGGAAAGCACAGAGTATGAGTTTGTTGCTTCTCCTTGGGTATCCACATTCAAGGCTGGCAGTAGCTATCAAAGCCAAATTGCATTTTGAGTCTCTGGCTTTAGCCTCTGCTAAAATAGCATTTGTGTATTTTACAGCTATTTACAGAGCTTTAACCTCAGTTCTGCTAAAAAGGAGATAATACAGCTATCAGCACTGGTTAAACAGATTAATATGATTGGCCTGACTTTTTTATCTGCTTGAATAAACTTATTTATTATTACTGGACAACTTTCAGAAAACTTCTAAATTATTAGGGATTTATAAATTATCAATTATGTAAGAGCTAGAGCAGCTAGGGAGATGTTTTTGTATGACTGCAAGCAATGAGAAAGGAGATTTTCAAACTCAGGCCAAAAACATTAATCGCAAGCCATCTTCAGAAGAATCTTCCCGCAACCATGTTTTATCTTCAGATTTTCTCAGGCTTCCTTCGCGGGAAGGAATTCCCCACTATGTGACTCCCAAGCAGAGCCAGAGAGAGCGGGATCCTGTGTCCCAGAGGAAGCTCTCCCCAGGCAGCTCCGGGTGCCTGACTCCACACAGTCTTTATAAAAACTGGCACTAACTTTGGGGTTTTCCTTCAAGACACAAAATCCCCTCAATCACATCCGTGTTGCCAAGGCAACACACTCCAACTCTCCCTGTCCTCTCCAGGACCCGATATCTACCAGAGGAGCTTCTAGACAGAAAATCATCGAAACCCTGACTCAACCGCATGAGGTTTAACGCCATGCAAGCAGCCAAGAGGCTGAGGATAATTCAGAGGTTTTTTATGCAATAACTGGAGGGCCATCAAACTGAAGCATGTTATGACTACTTCTCCCTGTTTAAAATCCCAAAAGTCAGCCTGAATCTTGCATCCTCTCTGTCTTGTGTCCGGAAAATGCCTCAGATTTGGGGTTGAAAGTGAATACGCTCCGGGCTGACGTGTTGGGAGCTGCTACCCCGTGCAGAGCTCTGTCAGTACAAAGGAAAGAGGAAACGTTTCTACTGGTATTATTAACATGTCAGTAGCAGTGATAGATTCCAACTGAGATCAAGCCCTCTTGTATTAGCAGTGTGCCAAAAGCGGAGTAGGAAGCAGAGAAAGGGGAGGAAGCGTTATTATTCCTGTGTTACAGCTGCAGAAGAGAAGCATGGGGATTGTGAAATCCTCGAGGTCACACAAAACCGCGTGCAGCTTAAGCGGGGAAGGGAGTCAGACCCTCACAGCTGCCCCTTCCATCCTCTCAGCCCACGCGTGTCTCCCTGCCTTGCTGGGCTGGTTGACATTTCTGGGTATTTGGGGATGCTCAAAAGTTGGGGCTGGTGGAGTAAGTCCCTAGGGATGGGTCCCAGGCAGATGCCACATGAATCCCAGTGTCCTTGCACATTGCTGCACTACCTTTGCTCTCACACACATGCACATCCTCTTCTCTTCCTGCCCAAAAAATACAAATTTGAGCAAAAATTCATCATGGTTTGAACCATCCTGCAGATAATAATTTCAAGTTATGGATTGATCTCTATATCTGTAATACAGAAGAATACTGGTGGCAAAATACCTGACTTTATGCTTTCAGGGGAGCTAGATGGGAGAACAGGCATAAAAAGTAGGAAATTCAATAACACAGCATGATGTGTTTATTTCTGCACAGGTGGCTGAAGAAAAATTAGATTTATAATTATTATTGTTATCAACTGTCCAGCATTTATGCTTAACTTTTCAGAGCAGTGATTTCTGCAAGCGACCTGCACCGTTAATGTTAAATCCAAACAAATCCACATTCGTTTTCCAAATGTGGAACAGACATCACCCATCTGAGATACTACATCAAATAGAACTGAATCATTCCCTGGCCAGTACAGACACCAAAGATGTGATTTTCCTCTGAGAATATTAAGTACAGAATTCAAAGCTCAGTTAAATGAATAAAATGTATAAAACATAGCAAAATTACTGATTTTGATTATATTGATACATTACACATAATTAAGAACATCATCCTCTTTGGGGATGTTTGAACTGCTGGTGGTTTTTTTTACAGAAAAAAGAGTTCATGTATGTATTTAAGGCTTGAGTTTCTGGCTTTGTATTCCTTGGGGTTAAAGAAAAAGCTCTAACTGAGGGGCGATGGTACAGACTGGAGCAACACACACAGCTTGGCTCCACAGAGGGCACAGAACTGAAGAAACCAGGCAGGCCACAAGTGCCATGAGTGGAGTCTCCAGTGGGGCACACACAGACCCCACCTGGCTCCTAAGCATGAAATGGAGAACAGCTCACACACGTAAATGAAGCTTAATAACCAAGAGGCCTGGTCTCGAGACAATGACTCTGTCCCAGGCCAAACTGCAGAACTACTCCTGCTGACCATGTTTCCTCCTAATTAACACTGCATTGCTCACCATTTCCATTCCCAGGGAAACCATCTGGCCCCTCTCTGGAGCCCTTTTGCCCTTGTGGCTGGTCACAGAGCCCCAGCTGAGCCTGAGCTTATGGGATGCTGGGAAAACATGTGTCCTGCAAACACCATGGCCCTCCTCCTCCTCCCCGTGCCCGCTGCACACAGCAGCTGATGCACAGCAGAGGCCTTATGGAAGGAGTTTTGTTTTACATGGCCCAAGGGGATGGAAACCTAAAAAATGCAATAAAAAATGGAGGTGGAGCAGAGAAGTGAGAAAAAATAAAGACCTTAAGCACAAGTTGGGAGATTGTTTTTCTGACTCTTTGGGGATGTGTTCACATGGAAGTAGAAATAACTGAGATCCTTGGTTGGAGACTTTGTTTTGGTTTTGTTTATTAATTCTTAAGACAAAGCATATATGTAGAACAGAACTGGATCTTCCACCCTTCTGGATAAAGCAACAGCTTTTCTGTTGGGGGCTTCCAGGTTTGCAGTTTGTCTGGGGCTTTTGCTGCCACTAACCCCAGTTTGAGGTGTTATCAGGGAGGTCACCCATAGGATCCGGTGCTTCTTAAAAGAAACAGGGGCCAGCCGCAGCTTCCAAAGAGGCACCTGCCCCCTTCTCATATTTGCAAGCTCGGCTCCCTGACTTCAGAGTGGTCTCAGCCCCACCACACCTGACAGCCATGACTAAAGCCATGTTTACAGCTTCATGGTTAACCTCTTCCTGCAGCTGAAGCACCCTGGCCACTTCCCCTTGCAATATTATATGTTGTAGCACAAGTCCACTCTACAACCAAGCCTATGCCTTCAACCTACTCTTTTCCAAACACAAATAGCATACAAAACTTCCTGGTTTGTGGAAGGCGAGAACTGGACCTTCACACAAGGTCACCTCCTGCATTTGTGCAGGGCTTGTTTTTTGGCTTTCTCATCAGGTGAAGTCTGTTCCACCTTTCTGCAGCATTCAGCAGCCTGCAGACAGCAGACCAGCTCCCTTGGTGGACACCCTTCCGGGGTGTACACGGTAAGGAAATACCTGAGTTGTGCTGAGTGCTACACTGGAGCTACAGTCTATCATTTTATCTCAGTCCTGTCTCACTTTACTTGGAATTGAAACCAGGGTTTGATTAATGGTCACATCAGCCAGGTTTCAGAACATCCTCTTGACAGCCTCCTCATTTCACCTTTGTGCTATTGTTGCCCTCCTTGCTCACAGAGGTCCCCACGGTCTTTGGCTCTGCAGTTTGACAACATTACCTGCTGCAGCACCAGCACCAAAGCTGCTTTAGGGATGGTCACAGATGACAACGTGTTTGCTTCCTGCATACATCATCCGACACACCTTATTAGCAGTTCCACCAAACCAAATATCCATAAAAAGAAGAAATAAGCACACATTTTGTCTTTCAAGAGCTCCTTCACTCTTGTTGATAAACCTTCCAAAGCTCATTTTTTCACAGGTCTTTGCATGCAAAAAGACTTGTAATCAGGTGGCAACTTCAGAACCTATCTTTGCTTTCTAGTGGCCCAGCATAATTGTCTCCCCTCTCAGATGTTGTATGCCCAGTATGATGACCTCGCTGATCCTAAGGATGGAGCACTGAGAGCTGCCTTGCTCTAAGACAGCGGCTATTGCCATTGGTCCAGCAAAATCTTCCAAGGAGACAGTTCTTCCTTTCTTAGGACTCTACTTAACAAAACTCCACATTACAAGATTTAACTTCATCCCTGGGCTCATCCCAGGGCTCTGGGGGCTACCAGACTGAGCATGAAGAGCCTGTTCTAAAGCTACTCTGCCATCTCTGGCTCCTTGCAGAAGCACACCAAACCCCTTTTAGCCAACATGGTTAAGCAGGTTCATCCTTGTCTGTATGTGCCTCAGGACTTTGCTCAGTAGTGATCCAGTTGCTGTGAGGGATGGCAACAGGTCTCTGCAGCTGCTTTCCCTGTGAGTGTGGCTATTTTGTAGTTTGGATAACACCCCATTCGGCATAATCCAAAACAATTTCTCATCTACACGACTTCAGGCCTTTCAACATACAAGGCCATAGTTATTTAGCCACCCAGCCTGCCATAGCACAGAGCGTGCCAGGGACAGGAAGAAATTCTTTGAATTTCTAACATATACATTTACTGTGAAGGAATCTGCAGGTGGAGGGAGGAGCTGTGAGAATGCAACACCAAGGAAATGTTTGCTGATAGCATGTAAAAAATAACCAGAATAACTGACAAAAGCAACATTTTGCTGGAAGTGGACACCAGAAACAAGGACTGTATTTAGGAGCATAGATGGGACCCTACTGAACTGGTTTGGGATTTTCCCCCGCTCATGGCTGGAGAAGGGGGAACAGACAGAGCAGTGCTCACAGCCAGCCCCGTGGTGCCATCTGAGCTCTGTGGCACGGCTGCCCACCCCAGGCAGCAGGGCTGGGGCTGCAGCTTCTCCGAGGGCTGGAGCAGGGCTGGCTCTGAGGAGCTCCCTCACTTGCAGCCTCAGGAGCAAATTCTCCTCTCAGCTTGACAGCACAGTTGATTTATTCCTGGCTCCTCCAGTGAGACACATTAGGACCCAAAGCACCACTTTTAGGCTCTTTCTGCACGATATCCCTTGGAAATGTGCCTTGCTGCCACTTTTTGGCATGCCAACCTGGCCTACCAGCTGTCTGGAGCTGGCATACAAGCATGGGCCAATAGAGGGGTGTCACAAAGAATGGCAAGGAGTTTCTTGCAGCTCCAGCCTGGCAGGTGCCTGAAGTCCCGCTCTGCCCCGGTCCCCTGTCCCAGTGTAGGATGCAGGGGAACCACAGTGCTCCCTCCCAATCAGCCGGTGCTGCATCCTCAGGGGAGCTGGCTGCAGGCTGCGGTATGCGGCCAGCAACTATTGACTTCTTTTTCCGTGCATGGCCGGATAAGTAACCTTAATTAAAAACATGAAGCCCACAGTTTGTATCACATTCACGATGTTAAACAAGCTCTGGAAATAGAAACACTGTTTTCATTTAAGCTTTTCAACTGTGATCTATGTAATAAAATATGGAGGGGGCGGGCGTGTGTGAGATTTACATGTGATGATTTGGGAGATCTCACTGCTTCAGAGGCTTGTGAGGCGCCGCAGTGCCAACTGCTCCTGCCACTGCCTCACTGCGTTTGGCAATGCCTGCCCCACACAGACTTTTGTTTTTTTCCAGAACTGCTTTCCAAATGGTGATTTCTGCCCTCAGCTCCTGCTGCTGTGATTTATTCCAGGTGTGAGTGTGGGATCTGCCAGGCCCTCAGCAACCTGCTGCCCTGGCTGCCCATGCCCTGCCCAGCTCTGGACAGGCAGGCAGGTGAGCAGTGCACATTTCCACTGCTCCTGGGGACCACGCACGTCCTTGAGGGCAGCCACATACCCTGGAAGTGCAGTGATCCTCCAAGCCCATGCCCAAACAGCACCATCGTCAGTAGACACAGGGAAGGATTATTTTTGCCTCTCCAGAGCCTCCTGAGCCACCGCACAGGGAATGAGCATCCATTCCACCATGGTGGACAGGCAAGAGGGGAAGCTCTTCCAAGGGTACTTGCCCTGCCAGTGTGTGGATTTCCCCTGCTCCAGAGACTGCCTCAGCCTGCAGGGCCCACAGAAACCTGCCATGCCCCATCTGCACCACCCCTCAGGCTCTGTGGACCAGAACCTGCGCCTGCCCTACCAGAGGGGATCAGCCCTGCCATGCCAGAGGGGTTTGGAGAGGCAAGAGGGATAACAACAGAGCAAACAATTGTCTGAGACTGCAAAGGACTGAGATCACCTTCCCGCAGGAGCTTGGTTTTGGTCAAACCTGTCACTTTCTAAGATTCCTTTTGGTGTGATATAATTATAAGAATACTTCCCAGGTCATAAACGGTTCATCTGGTCATGGTAATGATCAGAGCTGCATGTTTTGCCGGAAGCTCCTAATCAGCATGTTAGCACAGCCTAACAGGAGGCATTTGTCCCACACTGCTCCCCTATGCCCCCTTCTCCCCCAGCTGGTTCTTGAATTCTCTGGCCATGGCACGTCCTGAGGGGCAGCCTTACCAGGGCTTTGCCCAAAAGTCCGTGGAAGTGCAGGATGCACAGCCTGCACAGAAGCACTCCCGTGGTTATTTACGTTTTTCTACCCTCTGTTTTCTCGGCAGGGGACTGGCAGCAAGTTGTTCATGTCTTTTCCTCCCACTCTGGGGACAGTAATTTTTCTCCCTGGACAATGGGGCGTCTTCGGTGCATTGCCCTTCCCCAACCGCTCCCCTGCCTCCCGTCAGCAAATGCAGAAATTACAATCGGATCGGTGAATCCCGATGCCAAGGTGCTCGTCTTCCAGGAACCCTTTCCCCAATGCGTGTGGCTATGTGACGTCGCGGAGAGAGGCCGTGACGTCACGCACCCGTGACGGCGGGGTGCGGGGATGGGNGGGGTCCTCGGACCGCAGCAGGAACCTGGCCCCTCCGTCCCCACCGCTCCAGCGCCAAGCCAGCGGAGAACCGCGTACCCCTCCGCGGTGGCCTCTGCAGCCCGGGAAGACGGGAGGGGACGAGGCCGGGGTGCTGGTAGGGGGCGGGGGTATACAAATGGTAGCGGAATGCTGACCCAGGTCCTTTGAGGTCACTCTTGCGGGGGCAAGGACGGGGACGGAGAGGTGCCATGGAGAGCGCGGAGTCGCGGCTGGTGCGCGCACGAGGGATCCGCGCCGCGCACGTCCCGCCGGGCCCGCAGGCGCAGACGGCTGCTCCCGTTCACCCGAGGCGGTCAAATAACGTCTGAATTACATCCTTGTAAATATTGACTGTGGCCATCTTCTTCGTTTCTGCGCACAGAAAACCAAAATTTTAAGGCCGGCGGGGTCGGGCTGCTGCGCCGCAGGGCTGCGCGGGGTGCGGGGCATGTGGAGCGGCGGGGCCGGGGGAACACGGGCACATCCGTGGGAGTGGGTCGGGGGACGCCCGCAGACATTGCCGGCAACTGAGCATCGTATCTCCGCGGGAGCGCGCCGACCACGCTAAAGGCAGCGGGCTGTCTGCCGGCTTGGACTGGGGGCTAATTTATAACCATTGGTGGGGGGGAGAGGGGGACGCACGACACTCAAGAGAAGACGGAGAAGCGTGGTGGGAGATGGCTCCTGGTATGGCATCATTAAACGCAGGTGTTAATAAGTGGCACGGGGCTGCGGCTGCGCCCTGCGTCCCCGACGGGGGTCTCTCCTGCGGTCAGCGTGACACTAGACGGTGTCCTCAGCCGCCTTCCCCGGGGGACTCCCCCATACAGACGGTGAACTGCCCAGCCGTGTACTGCCGTACCCTCAGATGCCCCTGGCCGGACTCCTATCGCCCCTCCACGCACCGCCCCTCGACGCCTCTCTGTCCGGGCTGGGCCCGTGCCCTGGCTGGGGCTGCTGGGGTCCCCTCGCCGGCGGTGACTCCCCCCGGGGATGGGGAGCGGCAGTCCCGACAGTGTGAGTGGCTGCGCGGCGGCTGTGCCTCCGGGCGCCGGCTCTGCGCATTTGGTGGTCGTTAAAAACAATTTGTTTCCCTCCCCGTTTGGGGAGGGGGAAGGGGAAAATCATTCCGGGGGAGGGGAGGGGAGGGAAAAGGAAGGGAAAAGGGGGGAAAAAAGGAGTGAGAGAGAGAGAGCAAGCGAGACAGAAACACCAAACCCGACAGAAAACCCGCGCTCCGAACTATTGCGAC
>VXAZ01008272.1:86460-162937 GCA_013399875.1 Gymnorhina tibicen | reverse complement strand
GGGTGGGCAGGCGGCGCCCGGTGCCTCCGCGCTGCCCCCCCGCCGGTCGCGCCGGGCGGGTCTCGGTGGTTCGGCGCGGCTGCCCGGTGACCGCTGCCGCCTCCCCGCAGCGCACAGCGAGTCCCCGCACCTCGGAGCCGACGGCCAACACGACGGCGGCCCCCAGCCCCCCACCATGAACACCATCGTCTTCAGCAAGCTCAGCGGCCAGGTGCTTTTCGAGGAGGACGCCAAGGAGCGGGAGCGGAGCGGCCGGTCCTACGTGGGGGTGGTGGAGGGCCCACACCACGCCGAGGTGCTGCTCCCCGACAGCCCGTCCATCAAGGAGAGCCTCAGCCTGCGCAACCGGCGGACGGGGTATGCGTGCGCTCGTCTCCGCGCCGCGCACCGGCTTCGGGGGTGGCCCTGCCTGCGCTGCCGGCGCTCTCGGCCGCTGCGTCGCCGATTTGGGGTTGCGAGATGGGTTTCTAGCTGGGTCCTTCCCCGCGGCCCCGGGTCCGTATTCTCTGGGATTCTCATTCCGCAGCTACGGTGGGAAATTCCGGCACTAGGTGATGCAGGGGCGTCCGATTGGGCTGGAATGTGCCAGACAGAGCGCTCCTGTCCTGCTGTGCTTGACCTCCCCCTCTGCCTCCAAACAAAAACAAACCGGGAACACCGGGGCTCCTCCGGCTTGTTCGGGCGCTTCATGCAATTAAAGTCTCCAAAACGGAGGCGCCAGGCGGAACGTGTGAGACCTGGGGGACGGGGCGGCGGCGCGGCCGATCCCCGGCGGCAGTGCCGTGGCAGCGGGGCTGAGGCGGGCGGGCACTGCGCGGCCCCGGCACTTGTTCCGCCGTCCCCGCGGGTTCGCAGCGCGCCGAGCGAACGGGCGGGAAGGAGCTGCGTTGTCAGTGCTTTCCCAGGGATGGGATTGAGAACGGACTAGCGCGATGCCAGTCAAGGGCTGGATAACGTGATGTTAAGATCGGGTTTGCTAAAACAGCAGCTGAGGCTAAGCAGCCCGTAGCTGGGGGTTTTTTTGAGGGGGTTTTTTTTGCTTTGTTGTTTTTTGGGAGTCAGGGTTTTTTTTGATGCTGGAACAGGTGAAATAGAAGGTGATGAGAGGACGTGCGAGCTCCGGCTTGTTGTCAGCCGTAGCTCGGAGGGTTGAACTGGCGAGCGCTGACCAGACATTTCGGGTCAGTGTTACAAAGTAAAGATCGAGGAGCACAGTCAGGCGGCTGCGACACCGAGGAGTCCCGGGGAGCTGCTTGTACTGACGAATTTCCACCTTAGCGATTGCATCAGCTCGCAGTTTCACCGGCGGTGCTGGCCGAGAGGACGCAGGTGTGTGTCACCGAGATGTTGCTGCAGCCGATCGCGGCGGAGCGGGGCTTCCGCGGGAGCCCCGCGGAGGCAGCGGCGCGGCCGCGGGGCGCCCCCTGCCGCCACCGCCGGCACCCAGCGCCGCCCGGAGCCTCCTCCACCCTGCGCAGCGCTACCGCCGGCCCCAGCCAGCCTCTGGGCTTTTCTTAGGATTCCCCCGATTTTGTTCACTCACTTTTTATTGTAGGCCTTTATTTACAAAGGGACACCTTTAATTTTTTTTTTTTTTAACGGAACCCGGGTTTCGTTCCCCCAGCATCCCTTGGCAGGCGCGGGGCTTTGCGGGCTGCCTCGCGTCGCTGCTGGCGGCGTTGGGAGCGGCGCGCCGGCTCCTCCAGGAGTACCGCTCGCCGCTCCGAGGACTGAAATGATCCAGGAGCTGCTCGGTGCCGCGGGTATCTCTTGAGTACCGGCGGGAAATAAATCCGGGCGGGGGAATCAGCCTGGTCTGGCCCCGGGGCAGCGCGCACCGCTGCTGCGGGATGCGGGGCTGGCCGTGCGAGGTCCAGCGCGGCCGCGCTGGAAAGCCCCTCTGTAAACAGACCGGCCACACGCCTGTCAGGTGCCGAGCACCTAAAACATCGGGACACTCGCACCGGCGGAGCCCTGGCCCCGCTGAAAGACCCGTGCGGCCGCCGCCAGTGTTCGCAGCATTATCGCGGCCATTCACCAGCTCTGGGTCCGCTCGCCCAGACCCTCCACCAGTTCGGGACGCTGGTGGCATCACCTTCTCTTGAGCAGGCGTCCGGGCCGAGGGTTGCGGCTGTGGAAAGTCGCCGAACACCCCGCGAGGACGGGGCTCGGCTCCTCCGGGCAGGGCGCACCCCGGGGCTGGGGCAGCCCCGAGCTGGGTCCCCCCGCGGACAGGGAGCATCTACCGCACCCGCGCAGGGGAGCCCGGGGCCAGGCGGGGGGAACGGGCAGGGCCCGGGGCCGGGCGCGGGGAGCGGGCAGGTGTCCCGCCGCTCCGGTCCTCAGCGCCCCTTCTCCGCGGCAGGGCGCGGCAGAGCGGCGGGAAGGTGCGGCACAAGCGGCAGGCGCTGCAGGACATGGCGCGGCCGCTCAAGCAGTGGCTCTACAAGCACCGCGACAACCCATACCCCACCAAGACCGAGAAGATTCTGCTGGCCCTCGGCTCCCAGATGACCTTGGTGCAGGTAAGGAAGGGAACCCCTTACCCCCACCTCCAAACGCCGCTCTGAGGCGTTTCATGAACGGGAGGGATGGGGACAGCATCTGCCAAAGCTCCTTTGTGACCTGACAGAGGGAAAGTGCTGGATACTGGGGAGCATGAGTGCAGCCAGCCAGACCAGAGGTCCTGTGCACATCCTTCTTCCACTCTCCCCTGGGCTCCCCCACCACAGCAGCACTGTCTCCCTCAAACAAGAATTACCACATCTGAGCTATTGTAGCTGGAGAAGTACTAAAGACAATCAGCAAAAAGTGTGTGCTTGCCCTCCTAGGAATAGATGCCCTCATCCTTTCATCTCATTCATCAATACAATGAAAATATTTTTGCTTAGTCTTTAAAAATTCTCAAGTAAAAAAAATCAGTCATAAGAGATTTCAGCACAGAATAGGAATTGTTGAAGAAATTGCAGGGAGCTGCTCTTTCCTTTTGAAAAGGAGGTAGGATGGAAACTATTCTATTGTTCTGATAATAATTGTCATCACCTGTTGCACAGACATCAGCGTTACCATACACATTGTGTGCAGTGGCTCAGCACATGGTGAATGTGCTTCACAGTCTTGCAGGAATTATCATTGTAATGTAATTAGACATGGGGAGTAATTGTTTTGCTCTCAGGTAATACTCCCCTGAAGTGACTGGTAGTTGTCTTGCCGTAAGAGGCATAAAGTTTGCTGCAAGTGTTTATAAATCTCACTTCTTTGTTCTCTTTGCCATCTGGCACTCTACTGAAATATGTGGTTAAGTGCTATCAGTTGCCGAGTGATGCTATCTCAGGTCTGGATGCTGCAAAGATTTATGCATTGTGAATAATCTAATTTCCTTACTGCAAGCTACTGCTAGGTGTGTAAAATGAAACCCATGTGTTTGCAGGATTGGGTCCTCATCACTCTGCCTAACACATTATCTGTCACTTTGCAAAGGACACAAAGAGATCAAAGTAACCTAAAGTATTAGAAAAAAACAGGTGGTAATTCAGCTTTATTATTTTGAGTGCTCCTTCAAAAAAACCTGTGCTATGAACTTCAATTCTAGTAATGGCAAAATGGGAAATTTTTATACTTCAGTACCTCACTATGAAACTATTGCACTAGAAAAAACACTATAGCTTTGACAAAAATAATATTAATGTCTCAGAAAATGCCAGTTATAACTGGAAGATACAGTTAAAAAAACTTCCTTTGCTTTTAAAAAATATACATGAAAGGTTTAAACTATGATTACATAAACACTATCCCATCAATGGCACAATTCAATAGGAATACTTTATTGGACTATGGCTCTTAGAATATCCTTGTGTTTTTACATGAGATTTAAAACATATATCCAGAATATGTGTTGGGACACTTTAACATTATGACATCTTGAGGAGTTCTGCTGTTCTTTTAAAAATGTCTTGGAATGAACAGAGAAGGGGAAAAAACTGGTGGGTTTTTGCAGAATCTCTCTCATGGCAGCTTTGATAAATCCTGATGGGGATAAGATGTATTAGCCTTTATAAAAGCATCAAGTGAGCCATGGCCACTACTCCACAGACTTTTATGATCTACGTAAGGTGTAGAATAAAATTTAAAAGAATCAGGGAGGGCTGCCTTTAGCTCTGTTAGATCCCTGTGACTCTAGCGGGTTTACACTGAAGCTGAATTCGACCAGTTTTGTTTCTATGAACTGTAATATTTGAAAGAACTGTGCAAACAGGCACATCTATCTTCATTTACAGAAGCACAACATCAAAGAGAAATCCCAGGTGTTTTTTCCATCATTTGTGTGCAATGCTCTTTTAATCCAGGAATATGATAGCATCTGTATGAGATGTAAATACATATGTCTGTCACCAGCAGTAATTCCTGAGCCTCAAAGAGCTGAACAACACACACCCCACACCTACTTTTTGAATGCTCAAAAAGAACAAGATTGTAATCCAGTTCAAAATTTTTGTTCTCTAAGAGTGAGAGCGAGCATATCAGGGTGTGACCTCAGTCACACTGAGTACATCTGAAATAGCCTTCCTGAAGGCTGTGCTCTTTCAGACAAGTGGTATAACCAAGAGCAGGTTTGGGACTGGGCTTTGGTGTCTGTTGGAAAGCTTTACTTCTGTCCCTGGAGAGGCACTTTGCAAAAGCATCAGGCAGGGTTTGCCTATAAATTGTTTTTCTAATCTGGTAATATTGTTTGACATCGTTGGAGAACCGGGAACCAGTGTATGATGTTTCCTCTGGGTTAAACGCCTTCACGTTTGCTGACCTGTCTCATATTTCCTACGCTTTTTACATTTCTCAATGCTGTCCCGTGGTGTTTGCTCCCACAGCTTTCCACTCCTATGGAGGCTGTTGTCTGCTGACAGCTGCTGCCTCTTCCCAGCATCCCTCATGTGCTGACACCTTGTTGTCACAAGCCCTAGGAAAGGCAAAAGATACAGTTGAATATCCCTTTGAATTTCTGACAAAATGCCATTTAGGGAATGAATAGTTGGGGTTTTTTTTTGTTTTTCACCTGACTGATGACCTTGGAAAAGGTCTTCAGCAGCTGCTTGGAAGATGATGTTGGTCACAGTAATATTGATAATACAGATGTAACTCTTCTCCCTGTGCTTTTCTTTCATCTAACAAACCTTATTCCAATACGTAGCATCTATCCAAAGGAGCTTTTTCAGGACCATGGCATAGATAAAACCAATTCTTCTGTCAGACAAAGACGTGAACATCCAGCCCTGTTTTTTACTTTTGTTATTTGGACAAACTAATGACATGCAGATACTAATAACTATTGTTATTAGTATCTGCATGTCAAATCTTCCACAACTTTATTTTCATTAGTTTTGCTATCACCCAGTTGGCTGATTTTAAATTAATTTGTTCTACTTCATTAATACTTTGGCCTACCCCCCTGTTCTTGAGTGCAGTGGGACAGCAAGGGGACTATTCCAGATGCATGTACGACTGCAGTGCTCAGTCAAAGAAAAGTCAAGACTCTTTCAAGGATTTTGCAGGAATCATAAATCATCTTGTTTTTTAAGTAGTAGTAGTAGCAAAACCTGGGGCAAATTCTGGGCTGACTTACTCCTGTGCAGGCCAACAAGGTCTTTGGGAGTCCTCAAGTCAAATGTTATTGCAGATTTCAGTCCAACAGTCCAAAGTTTTCTACTTCCACAACTGCCAAAGCAGGAAACCAAAAAAGCAATATAGTTTGAACAGGCATTTTATATTTTACTCCAATTAGATTCCAATTCAGAATCCAATAATTTTTCCTATTAATATACTACATTTTCATTTGTATTATTACCACAGTGCTTGATTTATTTTATTTTAAATTTTGGTTTAGATGTTCTTGTGAAATAAAAAAGAAAAATGGCTGTATATTCCTTCCAGAAAGAAATATGAATGGGTGTATTGTTGAAAAGAAGTTTTTTTCAATAAAAGGCTTAGTATATCAGTTATGTGCTGCTATGGATTTAATAGTATTCAGATTTATAAAGGCATATCTGGATTACTGGAGGAGGAGAATCGCTTGATGTCTGTTCCTTTTCTAAAAGTTTGGCCACTCTTAAGCACTGAAGCAGAACAAATTACAATAAAATTGAAGATGTGTCTTCAGAAGTAAAGCCAGAGGGTCAATATTTCATGATGCTGATATAAGTACCTGATGCTCTTGGGGAACAACTGAACTGCTGTAAAAAAACGAATGCTGGAAAGCACATCTATTATCGTTCCCCTTGGGTTTTGTCTTTTTGCTTCTCAAAGAGCTACAGGATTGTTACTTTACAAGAGTAGTGAGTTTCATCATGTGTTTTTTCAAGATTCTTAGTTCTTGGGAGGTTTCTGTGACAAAGATTTTCCCACTGGCTTTTATCTAAATAATTTTTTGATTTTTTTTAAAAATTATTTTTGGAGGTCATAGTAGCTCATCTTGGGACCATGGGAAAGGTTGGATGTTTTTGGCAGCTTTGGTTGTTTCTTTTTGTAATGGTTTAGGTAAGCGTGGTGCAAACTGGCACTCTTTGTGAGCAGGACCTACAGCAGTAGGCAGGTTTTTAAAGACCACATGGATAGACAATGTAGCATTTGGGGCTGGTTGAAATGGGTGGTAAAATTGTTGTCTTCGAAGGAGACAGGTGGTGGTTGGAGGTCAGGGTGAGCATGCTGACTGGTGCAGCCTGTGGCCATGCAGCCTGTTCCAGTTCACACACCTGGAGGTTGTCCAAGACTGAGGAGTGAGCGAGGTGTTGAATCTCACGATGTCTTAGAAATCAGGATTTTCCAGCAACATGCACCAGTGCCCAAGAGCAGGAAAGCACCTAGAGATTACCACATCATAGATTAAGCCTAAAAATCTCTTAAATGGATTTGACTAACTTTCCTTTCTTCTGAGGCTTTAATGAGCCTTGTTGTAATTGCATTTGGGATAAGAGTTTCTAGAGTCAATTTGCTGCTTCGTGCTTTAGTAGAAAGCTAACTCTCTCTTCTAAAAGCTGACTTGAGGTTCTTTCAGAATCATAAGAGTCGTTTAGGTTGGAAAAGACCTCTATAATCATCGAGTCCAACCATTAACCCAGCACTGCCAAGTCCACTGCTAAACCATGTCCCTAAGCACCACGTCTACATTTCTTTTAAATACCTCCAGGGACAGTGACTCAACCACATTGACTTTCACTGGGCAGCTTGTTCCAATGCCTGGCAGTCCTTTCTGTAAAGAAATTTTTCCTAATATCTAATCTAAACCTCCCCTGATTCAACCTGAGGCCATTTCCTCCTGTCCTATCACTAATCACTTGGGAGAATGGACTGATCCCCCACCTACAACTTCCTTTCAGGCAGCTGTAAAGAGCAATAAGGTCTTCCCTGAGCCTCCTTTTCTCCAGGCTAAACACCCCCAGCTCCCTCAGCTGCTCCTCACCAGATTTGTGCTCCAGACCCTCCCCCAGATCTACTGTCCTTCTCTGGACTCTATCCAGCACCTCAGTGTCCTTCCTGAATTGAGGGGCCCAGAACTGGACACAGCACTTGAGTTGTGACCTCACTAGTGCTGAGTAAGTACAAGGGTACAATCACTGCCCTGGTCCCGCTGGACACACGTTATGGTCCGGTTCTTAAAATTACTAGAAATGCCTCTGCCTGAATTAAGGTGCAAACGAGACCATATGCCAAAGGATTCCAGTCTCTGGCACCACATTTGCTGATCCAAGCCAGGATGCCACTGGCCTTCTTGGCCACCTGGGCACACGCTCATGTTCAGCTGATGTCAACCAGCGCCCTCGGGTCCTTTTCCACCAGGCAGTTTTCCAGCCACTCTTCCCCCAGCCTGTAGCACTGCAGGGGTGGTTGTGACGCAGGGGCAGGCACTTGGCCTTGTTGAACCTCATAACATTGGCCTTGGCCCGTGGATCCAGCCTGTCCAGATCCTTCATGGAGCCTTCTTTCCCTCCAGCAGATCAACACTCCCACCCAACTTGGTGTCTCTGCAAACTGACTGAGGGTGCCCTCAATCCCCTCGTTCAGATTAATGACAAAGATATTAAACAGGACTGGCCCCAGTACCAAGCCCTGGGGAACACCACACCACTGGTGACCAGTGACCAGATGGATGTAACTCCATTCACCAACACTCGCTGGGCCTGACCACCCAAACTGGTTTTTACCCATCCAAGAGCACACCTGCCCAAGCCATGAGCAGTAGTTTCTCCAGGAGATGCTGTGGGAAATGGTGTCAAAGGCTTTACTAAGGACCAGGTAGACACACCCACAGCCTTTCCCTCATCTACTAAGTGGGTCACACTGTCATAGATGAAGATCAGGTTGGTTAAGCAGGACCTGCCTTTCACAAATCCTTGCTGGCTAGGCCTGATCCTTTGACTGTCTTGTACATGCTGTGTGATGGCACTTAAAATCATCTGCTCCATAAAGAGCAGGAGGACAAGGTGCAATATATTTATCTCATTATGAAATAATGATCAAATACTACTATTCCCTTCTCTCATAGCAGGAGACTTAAAATATGACTCATCTTTTCATATTGCTATGCAGAAAGCAAGCAATGGCATGGGAAGAATGAGCCCAAAATAAACCAAGAGTACCATGCAGAAATCACTCCTGCTAAATTTGATTGTTTTTATGTATGAATCACGCTAATACTACCCTATCTTTCTTTTCTGTAAATGGCACTTCACTGATGAAAAATTTCAGTATGTAATAAAATGAAGCATAACAAAATCTTTCTTGTGAGAGGTTGGAAAGCTGTCAGTTTGGTAAAATGCTGCAGTAACTGCAATCCTATTCACTAGGACCCTGGACTGATCCATCTCTACTGTTAAATACTTGATTTCAGAATTACATTGTCATGCAGCAGGTGACTGCTGCTTAAGCTGAACAGTCTGGAGTGAGTTTGTTAACAGCATTAGAAAGTACATGGATTCCAGCCCACCCTATCTCATTTACTGTAAAAATTGCTGTGTCAATATGATGATTATAAGCAAGTAGCCTCAGGAGAGAATGAAAATTATTTACTCTGCCAGCTACAGTTTTGTTTTTCTAACCTGTCATAGTAAACTACATGGCTTATAAATCTACACGTTTGTCATCTGAGCACTGATCCAGGGCTCACTGTGTTTTCAGTGGAACCCTGTTTCATGTAAACGTGATTTTAAGTAAAATCAAAGTGACAGGCATAAGGCACCACTGCTGAGTTCTAGCTGGGACTCAACTGAAGCTTTGCTTTTTCTTTAGGCTGATAGTGTTTATTTTTATCATAATCACTTTAGAAGAGATTATTGATCCAGAATAATTAGACAGATGCTTCTGTGTGATTTATACAGTAATCTTAGCTACAACAGACAGATGACAAAACTAGGGCCAAAATCCAACACTGAGGTCTATAGTTTGGCTCTCTATTAGATGGGGTAGCATGTATTGATAAAACATGTATGTACTTGCTTTGCAGGTCTATGTAAATTAAATGGTATGATCTCTCCCAGGTCAGAATATGATGACTCTAGTCTGGCTTCCTCTGTGTGCACATTCACAACACAAAGACATGAGCAGGGCTGTAGGCTGCTAACATTCTTTACATTCTCCTTTGCAAGTGATGCTACTCTGCCTCCTTCTTGCAGAGGTCGTGTCAAAATACTTATTCCTGCAAGAGGTAAATAGCACTTTTAACACCTTATTTATCATTAAGCAAATATTGTTAGAATGTAGGTTGCTTGCCTGTGCTCTTGCTTATAGTAAAGATACAGTTGTCAGTATTTTCTGTTTTCTATCTTTTTGAGTTGCAGTAGAATCAAGGCCAGCATTTTCTCAGGTGTGCTTTCATGCAAAGTCACTGCAAGTACATGCATCCCATTTGGTGATTTAATTAGCACTGCCAGCACAGAAGGGTAGAGTGTGCCCTTTTGCTCATTCAGTGCCTAAAACACTGTGAAATACTTGTGTTTGAGCCTGACTTTGTGATGAGCCTGTATGCTAGAGGGATACTAACATGTATGCATTTTGCTATGTCAAACTCTAGAAAATGTTCTGCAGTTGGGAAGGAAGACAAACCAGACTATTGTTTAATAGTCACCTTGTGAGGAGTTTGCATCTTCGCTGGTTTTTAGGGTGTCCACAACAAAAAGAGTTTGTAAAATCTGCTGCTCTGTAGAGCAAATGGTTGATTTCTGCAGTGAGTCAAAGTATGTTGTACTCTGTGTAAGACTTTCCTGATGCCCATGGCTTGTCAGACTAAGAGTACTGTTAAAGTACAAGGGAAAATTTGGGCTTTTTTATATACAAATTCAGAATGCCTTTTTCTGTTCAACAGCCTTGTTGTAGTCTATATAAATATCAAAGGAAGTTCCTGAATATTAGACGTTAGTTTTAATTTAGGAAGTTGGTAATATATTGAAGGTTCATATTGGAAGTTCAGGGCTTTATCTTTAAAATAAAAAAGAAAAAGAAAGATGAATATAAAACTAGTATTTGGGACACCTTAATTGAAACCTTGTGATAATGTAGCTTTGGTAACACTTGGGAAGGGTGGGAAGCCTGAACTTGCCTTCTTGTATGAGGTTCCTGCTCTGCTCAGTGGTAATTTCATGGACTTCCGTTCATATTTCTTGTTTGCTGTATCCTTGAAGCATACATAAAACTGTCGAGAGCTCTATGGATTTTTTTTTATTTGTGTAATTTTCAAGGGAAACTAATACACTCATTTGTATGCAGGTATCAAACTGGTTTGCCAATGCAAGACGTCGCCTGAAGAACACTGTCAGGCAACCAGATCTTAGCTGGGCTTTACGAATAAAACTGTACAACAAATATGTTCAGGGAAATGCTGAGCGACTCAGCGTGAGCAGCGATGACTCATGCTCTGAAGGTTTGTTGATGCTCTTTTATCGATTCTAAACTGATTAAAATATACTTACAAAGTATTAGATACCCTAAGGTAGCTCTAATTTTTAATCACAAAACACCCTCAGTGGATCTGCCTCTTTTTTTTTTTTTTTGTGAATTATGTGCCTTTTTTGGCTCCCAACTACCATGCAGCCTTGCAAAGCAGGATTTTGTAAGTTGTTCAAGGTGGCAATCTGGCTGCATGTTATTATATTTCATTGTTGCTAGAAAGATAATTGTTAGTTCATTACATTCTACAAGCCTATTCCTTTAATCTGTATCAAAGGAAAAAGACTGATTACATTCGTTGGTATAAAGAAATGAGAAATCACTTGGCTGTTACTTTCCTTGATGGCAGGGCTATAGCAATATACATCTTTAACAGGAGAATCTGATTTACTTCAGTGGAGCTTATTAGATGGTGAATATTACTGTTATTTATTTCATGTATTTTGCTAGCAACTGTTTTCCATAAAGGGTGCACTGGAATTCTCCTTCTTACTCAAATTAACAAATGCAGGATTTTTTTAAAAGTACCCTGTATTTTAATAGAACTCTTGCATTAATTCTGTCTGGGGGTACTTTTTTTAGACAGTTGTGACATGGAGATACAATGACAAGAACAAAGCCTACAGAACATTGTCAGAAATCTGTATGTGAATTTTTAGAAGAGTATGTCTCAATTTGTACTCAATTTCAAACATCTTTGTTCCAATTTCAGTCTGTACTCACATTTCTTGAAAAATGTGAGAATGTACTCACATTTCTACTCACTTCCCTTGAAAAGATTGCTTGCAGAATAATTACAAGAGTACAGTTTAAGCAGATGCACCTAAATATGCTGTGGTATTCAAGCGAACCAGATTTCAAGTTATGATAGTAAGAATTCAGCTTAGTCACACAGCTTTTTAAATCCTTATTGTTGAGTTAGGGCACTTTTCAGTTTTTTTCTACCTGCCTTGTGTTAGTCATGAACAAATTAGACTCAAAGACTGTTTTCTACAGCTAATTAATTTAGAATAGCTGGAACATCTGAGAACCATGGGAACTACTGTGAGCAATGCGTGAACAGAAGAAAATGAAAATCAATGTCTAATGCTGAAGTTACTGTCTAATTTTAGTTATATTTATCACAATTCAAAACACGTAGGGAAAGTCTCATGTTAAATATTAGGTACTCAATGTTTTACTGTATCTTTGTTCTTTTGTTTTTAGATGGAGAAAATCCTCCAAGAAACCTTATGAATGAAGGGGGATATAACAAACCAGTTCATCACACTGTGATTAAAACTGAAAGTTCAGTAATAAAAACAGGAGTGAGACCAGAAACAAGTGCCAATGAGGATTATGTGTCACCCCCCAAATACAAAAGCAGCTTACTGAATCGTTACCTAAATGACTCACTGAGACATGTCATGGCTACTAATGCAGCTATGATGGAAAAAACAAGGCAAAGGAATCATTCCGGTTCATTTAGTTCCAATGAATTTGAGGAAGAACTGGTGTCTCCATCATCATCAGAGACAGAAGGCAATTTTGTCTATCGGACAGGTAAGGGATATTTTTCTGCATGATTTCTATTACGGCCATCTTCAGTAGGCAGTGTCTCCTGGAATAAGTGTCACCTAATCGTGCCTTTTATGAGACTGGGTAACTTCTGTCCATTCTCTCATATAGGGGATAATTCCTGTCCATCTTCTTGCACGAGAGTAGATTACTCCTGTCCATCCTCTCATATCAGAGTGAATAAATCCTGTCCACCCTTTCATTCTCTGGAGAAGTTCTACCTGCAGTATAACAGTTAAGTGCTATTATTGACCACTAATGAAGCTGGTTTGCCTTTCAAATGGAGCAATGGGGATAATTTTTGAAATTACACTTACAGTCCACCTTTTGTCAGCACTAAGACAAGCCTAAGGAAGGAGAAAACTCTTGAGCATTCTATTACAATAAGGGAGGACTGGAGGAGGACTGAAGTTCTTCATGGCCCCAGCTGGGAGGAAGAGGGGGGCTTTGAAATTTCAAGGTGGCTGTTTGTGGCACTTACATGAGTCATATGCTCTTCAGTGGAGCGCATGTGAACGCCTTCCCATGCTGTACAGCACCTTTTTTGTCCTCAGAGTTCCTTGTCCAGTATGTGACCCTTTGGTGCTCATGCATCTCAGGAATACAGGCATTGCTGTAGACTAATTTCTGCATCACTCTCCAGATACAGTGCACTGAGTTAAGGGGCCACAAGACTTGGCCTTGTCTTACTGGTTTTTGAAGGGTTACACATAGTTTATTATTTTAATCTTATCAATAAAAACATAAAAACATGATGTAATATCATCCACTGTGTTACCAGTCAGAGCAAGGCACATGGGACTGCCTGGTTGATGCCAGTAAATTGCTGTAAATCAGGGCAAGATCAGGACTTGCTCAAGTCCCTGTAAGGCAGGGAATGCTGGTAGGCTCCTCTTGTGAAACTTCTTCTGTATTTCTTTGGGACATAATTAAAAAAAAAAAAATTGAAACAAAATGAAGTTTTGCACCCCAGTCTCTGAAGGTCTCCACCAGTGTCTTGGTTTCCACTCAGTACAGCACCCCATGTGTTGTTCTGGGCCTTTCTTGTCAGGTTATTCTGCCAGGGACCACCCTGAGGCCAGTATCACTTTAGGGATGGATATTGCTGAAAAGTACTGGAGGATTTTGTAGTAAAGTTAACACAGATTTCGATTTTGTACTTGGTTCCCCTTGGCTTCCCTGGCAGGCAGGTTCGGGTGCCTTTGCAGCCTCTCAAGTTTGCAGCCTTTGCTCTCTCTTTTCTGGCACATTTCCTGTGGGGTTTTTTGTCCATGTGGAGGGGCCACAAGGCTGAGTTCTGTGGTGAGGATTAGGAGGATGTTTGTGTGTGCAGGTTGTTGGAAATGACCGAGGAGCGACTGGGGGCCCTGCAGAGAAATGGGGTCTCATGGGGAGGAAGAATAGTGCATGCACAATTAATAAGTTTCAAAATTAACTCTCTTCGTTCATGTAATTTTTTTTTCTCAACATACCAAATGCATTTGGTCTGCATTACAAGCGTATTGTCTGCCAAGTTTTATTTTTAAGTGAAAAGTTACTCAAGAACAGATGCAGCAACTCAGATATGTAAACTTCTGTTTTTCTGTACTTTATAATATAACCTAAAAATGGATGCAATGACTTTTTAAAATTTATAATAAATTTGCTACTGGATTAAGTTCTTCTTGACAAATTTCAAGCTGCATAAAAAAATATGGTCATTAATGTGAAGGCTGAGAGAGGCACACTGTAACTGTGTAAATTCACCAGCTGTGCTGGAATGACTAAAAACTAGTATATTTGTCCCTAAAGTTTGTGACATTCCTGGAACTCCTCTTGAGATTTTATTTAAGTCAGTTCCTAAATATCTTCCTTAACATTTTCACATTTGTTGAGAACAGACCAGCAGCTCTTAGGATGTAGTTTTATTCTTTTTGCACTTGGAAAGCAGACAAGCAGTATATAGAAAGAAAAAAAGATCATGTATATACATGATATTTTTTGCTATGTCATTGCTATATATGTGTGAACATTCAGGAAATAGAGGTACAAATGGGCTTTTTTTAAGTTACAAGATTACAGTTCCCATTCATAATTTTCTGATGATATAATATGCAGGAATTAAGCTTTTCGTGAACAAAGCAGATATTTTCAAGTTATTGTCCATTTATGAAACTTACTTTCAAATAGATGAAATTATCCACATGATTGTTAGGTAGGGAGAGATAAATAAGGATGATTTACTTTTTTAATGTTTTTTATTTGTAATTTGAATACCTGGGCTGGCAGTTCTCAGAGCAGTTGTGTACCAGACCTGTATCTATGTTTTCAAAAATAGCTGTAATACATTTTGATTAAAAAAATAACAGGGAATAGCTGACTTTATGACTCTTACTCTCTGGAAACTGGCAAGTGTATTTTTAACTGAGATGTCTCCTCTTAGAAGGAGTTCCCCATTGCAATTTTTTGTAGAGCAAAACCGGTTGATTTTTAACACAAAGGAGATGTTGCAGGATTGTCAAGTCCCTACTAGATGTTTTCATTTATGAAGACATTTTAAGCAGTATTTCAAAAAGTACAGAGTGAAAACTGATTGATGTTTCATTTTTGAGTTTGGCGAGATCGTTGTGCCTCTAAGGACAGGCAGCCACTGGAGTTTAAACTAATTCTTTATTGTGCTTCCCTGGAAGGGTAACTTTTCGTGGCAGATCATAAGTAGAAAGCTTACTCACCCTGTCTGGTTCTGATTATGGGCTGGACCCTGATTTCAGGTACATCAACGTGTCTGGAGCTACTTTGTTCGCCCAGCTCCCGGGGTCAGTGTGGCCACATGTGTCTCAACAGCCTGCGCCAAATTAACAGCGTACGAGGGCAGTGTCCAATAACAAAAACAAGAAATTGCAGTTTAAAGTTTATAAGGAAAACGGGTTGTAGAGTTTCCCATTTCAGTCATTAACATGCTTATAAACACAGGACCATATGCTACTCCAGCTTCATGCATCTGGGAAATCCCACATAAAGATCAAGGACAGGCTATATAACTGACTGTCAGCAGAGCAGCCTCGTTTTATACCTCCACACAATTATGGTGAGCTCATGGGGAGCAGTTTCAGTGCTGCAGCAGGAGCAGCAAACCCCGAGTCGGAGCCCTCACAGGTGCAGTGCTCTCACTGCCGTTTCCCCGGGCCTGGGGAGCCACGGAGCTGCTGCGGGAGGCAGCACGGGCGGTCAGTGCAGGGAGAACAGAGCAGCCAGGGAAGAGTGCAGCTCTCCTCAGGTATGTCACAGGTTTCTGTAAGTCTTTCTGTCATAAGATGATATTCATATGTACATAACATGACATACACAAATGGGTTCACTTAAAGCAGAAAATTTCAGTTCAGATTAATCCTGGTGCAGGTATAATATATAAATATATATAGTTGGTCAAATATGCATCTTAAACTGATGACTGAAAGGCTTGGTTCAGTGTTTTTGTTTAGTTAAAAAGCTGTGTTGGAGAACTAGTTTTCACTAACTGCTTGGCATGCTGTCACTCACAGCGGGTTCTCTGTGTGACAGGAATAACTGAAACCAGACTCTGCCTGTATTTGTTGTGCAAATGCATGCAGAAACAACAGTCTTGACTGCAACAAGCGCTCCAGAAATCTACAAGGAAAAGACCTAATAATGTTTGTAGTGAGGCTGAATAGAAATCTAAAGAGGCAACGTCAGTCTTTGGTTTACAGATCACTAAAATGCTGACTTTTCTGTAATCACGCTGCAGTGCTCTCTGAGTACCCTATCGTCAGTCACCTGCAGAAACAAAATGTTCTGCATCGTTATAGCACAAGGAAATGAAAACTTCCCAGCTTTCTGGGATACTGTTGTCTAGTGAAGGAAAGCAAAAATTAAAACAAGAGAGAAAGAGGCGAAATGGCAGGACCGGGAGTCCTTTTTCTCTAGGCAAGTTTTTCATTGATTTCACTTTATATGTTACTTAGCACAGTAGAAAAGCCAGAACAAATAAAAACAGTGGGGAAACTAAAGACTTGCAGGCCTGGATAAGAGGGTGGTTTTAAACAAACTTTTGAATGACTGGCTGATTTTTGAAGATGTTTGATCTCTATTTTTAGACATTTATACTCAGGAGTGCGCTCTGTTTCTGATGTTTTCATTACTACTGACTTTTTCTTTCCTCTTGCCTTCCTTTCTTTCTTTCCTTTGGATCCTGCAAAGTTGGTGATTTATAAAGCATGATCCTGGGTTGTTTAATACAGCATGCTGAGCACCTCTGATGAGACCCTCGGCACACTGCAGGATCAGGCCCACATTCCTACAGAGCACTTAAATGTAAGAGTGTAGCCAAGTACTATAGAGAGACACACGAGCTGCAGAACAGTGCTGTGATCTTGTGTGGTCCTTGCCAACTTTTCCATGCAATTTAACATTTTTAGAAATTAACATGTAATTTAAAAATAAGCCATAAAATCTGAAAGCATAATACAAACACAATGGAACCTGTTTTCAGAAAAAACTCAAGGGACCCGCAAAAACTGCTCACAGCAGTGACTTTTGCAAGTTTGATCTAAACAGTGCTGGAGACCTTGGGGATACTTTGAAATAAGTGGTAACCTGGGAGAGCTGAAGGAGGTCTTTTTTGCAGATCCTAATGTCATCCAGAAGTGAAATGTAAAAGGTGAATGTCAAGTACAGTATTAAGTGAACACAGCAGCATAACTGCAATTTGAAGGTTACACAGTTAAGATCGTATTTCTACAGGAATTTTATTATTACATGAGCTGATGCGTCAACACTAAAATAGCATGGAATTGAGAACTGAGGAGAAGATTGTGTTTAATTTACTGTTCTGTTGTTTTTTCTAAAGAAAGAATAAAAGGAAATGTCTTTACTACACAGGAAGCGTCAGGTTTAATATACCAGATGTGATAGCCCAAACCTGAGAACTTTAAAGATCTGACCCGTTCCCTGCTAGTTTGGTTCACTTTTTGCATTTCTTTCAGTACAAATGCCAAAAATCAAAAAAGCTGGTTTTTAAAATACTCTTTAGTTTCTTGGTTTCTCAGTACCTGAGCTGCAAGGGGAATGGGTCAGAATTATTTCCATGACCCTGAAAAACAGTGCTTCATCAAAACTGAATCTTTTTTGTGGGAAGGTAGCAGTTCCAATCTCTCAGGTAGGGGAATGGAAGAAGAGAGCACTGGGTGGGCTGGGAACAACAACAGCTGGAGGCAGAGCACTGTCCCAAAAGCCTGGGCACCCAGGGACTGCCAGCCAGCAAGGAAGAGCTTTGCCTGGAGCCAGCCCTGCTGGGAGGGGAAGCAGCACTCCCAGCAGTGTCAACTTTCCTGTGCCACTTCTCTCCACTCCCTTCTTTTAGTGGTTAGTGTTATGGGAAAAGAGAGTATTTGTTTTCTCACAGATGCTGGATGCACAAACTGTGCATCCTTGTTTTATCTGTTTGTTTTCAGATGCAAAAGGTTATGAATGTTTAAGGATTTTTTTCTCCTTTGAACCCAAAATATTAAATATTCCAGAGATTGGTCTCTGTGCAGGTCAGATGTGCTTCAAATAGCAGCATACTTGTGCTTTTTCTATAATTCAGGTATAATTGCTGTGGAGACCCCACAGAGCGGAGAGGGACTGTGGGCACATCTTCTGGTTTTGCTTCTGTTGATGTCATGGCAAATTTTCCATATGCTTCAGTAAAAACTGTCTTGAGGCTGTTGTTTGGCTGCAGAGGATTTTTTTCAAATCAGCTTGCTTCAGAGCAGCATGTGTCAGGACTCCTGATAGCTTTATCATTGCAGAGAATGAGATGTTCTTCTGATCATTCCGATGAGTGATTTGAAATGGAAAAGATTACAACATCTGACTGAAAAATCAGAGACACAAAAAATTGGGGCACCAGCCATGTTTCCATGGCCACAGGTTGTCACTGCCCGTGCCGGTGCAGCAAGCCTGCCTTTGTTTCTCCAAGACCATTAAAATTTTCCCAGTGCAAATATTCACAGCAGTGGCCAAAAAAACATCAGATCCCTGTGCTTGCCCAAGACCCCTCTCAGACACAGCAGGAAAAATGTGTGGTGCTGTCACCAATGTCTAACAACTGTATATTTTAATACTCCTCTTTAGAGTTAGTCAATGCTCCAGGCCTCAGCAAGGGCTGTTCCCTGGCAAGCCTTAGGCCTCGCTCATTTAGTGAAGGTGTTTTCAAGGAGAAAAAAAATATTTATCCCCATTTTCCCATTGTTCCGAATGTCTTCAGAATTATGCTTGGTCTTAAAACCTAGGGCCAGCCAAAATGTGAATGTTTCAGGAAATTATGTGCATGGAAAAGCACATAGTCATAAATCAGACTGTTTTCCAGTTTTAGCTGTAGACTTCATGGTTAGTAATGAATATAATAGGGAAATTAGTTAGAAAATTAGCAGTTAATTTAAGGATATTTAAAGAGTGTGTGAAACACAGCTTGGGAAAACTCATTAAGTGAAATGGATGTGATTGCTTCTCCCCTTCCACTGCCAGTAGCTGAATTTGTGTGCAGATCTCTTGCAGCAGAAACCAGGCTCACGTGCTGCCTTGCCATGGCTTCTGATTCAGGGGTCCCTCAGCCTCGTGAAGGTCAGCCAGCTGCAGCCATTGCTGCAAACAGAAACACTGCATGTGTTGCAAAAAGAAACACTGCTCAGAGAGGAGGGCAGAGTGGGGCTCGGAGGAGATAATGAGATGAGGTAACCAGCAATGTACCAGCTCAAGGAGAGCAGCTGAAACCCCTGGGTGCTGCAGCCTTATTATAAGAGCCAGGGACTGAGCTGCCTGGGGCAGCACCAGGCAGGAGCAGTGGTTTGCATCCTGTGGGGTGTCTCCGTAGCCTGGCTGCCTCACTCTGCCTTGGTGTGCATGCAGAGAGGCCCTGGCACTGCAGCTGTCCCCCAGCATGCTTCTGAAGGCACAAAGGAGGGTGTATCTGCTCTGTCCCCTACCCAGGAAACCCAGTAGCAAAATGTGAGTATCAGCTGTTTGTGTCAAAGAGGAGATGTAGGCCAGTGAACTTGAAAAAAAAGGCATGATTTTATACATGGAAGAGCAGAACGAGGAACAACACACAAGACCTCTTGCAAAGACAGAGATGTGTGCTGTCATCTCATCAGAAGTGGCTTAGAAGTCACACGCTTAAATTTATATATCACTAATGGGGAAGCACTTTTGAGCAGACAAAGCCATGGCTGGAGGCAGATCACTGGGTTGTGAGCAAGGCTTGTGCTGGCTCCAACACTGAAATGTGCCTGTTCTGCTCCTCAGGGCTCTTGTGGGACTGCAGCTGACTCTGCTCCTGCACCAAGTCATCTGCCCATGGCACCTGCATGAAGAAAAAGAAATTACAGGGACAAACTTCTTCTTTATTGCCCAGTGGATCACTTTTACATATGAAATCTATAATCTTCATCACAACTAACCACTGCCTTTGGTGGTTCTTACTAACATATTAATCTGTGTGCAGTGCAAGAAAGTGTGACCAGGAGGGGACAGGGTCCAGACAAGGCAGGCACAGGCGAGACTGGGTAGTAGCAGGAGTGAAAAAAGGGCTGGACTTTCACATTCTGGCTGGGGTAGTAAACTTAAAGGAATGGCAAGCCCATAAAAGTTTCACTTCTTTCTGGAAAAACATCTGAATTGAAACTTCACACCTGGCATTGGTTTTCTGCATGTCCCAGCCTCCTTCCGCCGCTGCTGGGGAGAAATAATGGGACTTTGGGTAACTCCTGGTGGATTCTGCTTGTAGCACAGACTGTCCCTCGTGCAGTGTTACATTGCTGCTGTTCATGTTGCTGTAGTTAAGGTTGTACCTGTGTTTCCATTAGAACCCTTTTAATCTGCAAATTTATGACCCAGCTGTAAAAATTCAATCCAGACTGAAACTTGGCTTGAACAGTGTTCACTCTCCCATCTGTGGAAGGGATTTAAGCAGGTACATCCCAGTAATAACCATCTGAGTTAGGCTTGTAAATTTGGAGCATGATGACTGGTGAAAAAAACGGTGAGCTTCTCAGTGGTCCTGGAGTTTGAAATATTTTATGCCTCTGGTGAAACTAGTGAAAAGCAGCTTGTTTTGATTCAGTCATATAGCTGTAAATAAAGAAAAGGGTTTGGATCCTTCTGTATTTGCTTACAAGCACAAGCACATGCATTTTCCTTACCATGGTCAGATTTTGATATGAGTGGCAAACACTTGAAAGTCTTCAGGGTCTTGCACCAAAGCAGTGTTTGATGATTCTCAAGTAGGTTAAGAAATTGTATTCATGCTGGTGCAAATGGTAGAATTTATCTATTGATTGTAATAGAAAAAATTAGGGAAATAAGAAGACCAGATTGTTTTATTTTGGGTGAGATTTTTTTTTTGATTCTTCTTAAAATACTGTAAAAACTGATACAGTATTGAACTGCAAAATTAGTTTTATTCACCATTTCTTCCTTCCATTTAAATTTTCTTTTCTAAAAAGAACTTGCCTGACCAGATAGACTAGTAATCTTACCTGATCCAGCAAATCCTATTTCCCTTTGCAGGTTTGTGGGTTTTGAAAGTAATTCTGTAATTTGAAAAAAAAAACCCACCTCCTTTATGTGTTTAACTGAAATTTTTTAGGTCATTTGTCCATAATGTGAATACCAGAAACATAATGATGAAAGCAGTTTAGTGAGACCAGACTTCTGATCTTCCATGTGTATTCACAGAGAAGCTTTTGGGAGAGCTTTGACGCAATTTGAGAAGTGGACTGGAGGGATATCTACATGGACTAATGCTGGGCTGTGGATGAGTTTGTACCTGCAATTCAGGAAATGTCAGGAACCTGCAGGTATTGTTTGTGAATGAGAGTTTTGTCATCTTGAAGGAGAAAGGGGAGCACTTTTAAAAACACCTGCTCTGGAAAGCCTTGTCTAATGTTCATCTGTAAAGTTCAATTTCTAATTATCCAGAAAAGCAGTGTTTGATTCAGTAATATTGAATCCACTTCACTACAAACTTAAAAATTTGGGTATGAGATAAAGAGGCAGATGTGGAAATTACCAGCAATTACTGAAGACCTGTTGAGGTCTTTTACGCTTTATGGCATTAAATTGGCATCAAATCACCACTTTAGATCTGCTAAAGGAGAAATTCGTCCTAACAGTCAAAGCATGCAAAAGGCTTGTATAAGTGAGTAAAAGGAGCAGGAGTTTAAAGCAGGGAAGAAAGTTTGAGAGGTAAACTGCGTTGTAGAAAATTTGGAAAAGCGTAAAAACAATTCAAACAGAAAGAGATCAGATAAACAGCTGATGCTGGAGCAGCTGAAAAGAAACACCCAAAAATAGGTAAAGCAAAATTCCAATGAGCCATGAAATCTGTTTTCCTTAATTTTTCACAGTGGCCTTGAAACCTGATGTCAGAGGCTCTATCTCTGTTCTTTCACTGATGGCCAGAAATTGAGGTTATGATGACCAGATCGTTTGGTATGGCACTGACATTTCGAGTTAAAAGGGATTGCCAAGACTCTCAGTTATGACACTGAAATATACCACTATTTCTAGAGCCAATTTTCAGTCCCTCCCTCATGCCTCCACATTGATTTAGGCAACAGATGCATGAAAAGCAAAGCAACATTCAAAATAATCCCTTAGCTGGGGCTGGGGGAAGGCTGGCTAGTGGGCTGTAGCCAAAATTCCTTAAATGTTACAATGTTTTACATTTCTAAATGTAAAAACTTTCTTTCCAATGTGAGGTACCAGCCAAATGTCTTAGTTATGGTATCTCAGAGTGAAAACTGGCATGTGGCCTTGTGGTCATTTGTGGGTATTGACAGATTTACACCCTCGAAGATCAAGTTAAACGTTGTCGGTTTCTCCATCTCCCCTTACTTTGTCAGGGTTTTTTTCCTCTCTCAGTTACCATTTGTCAACTTAAATCCAGTTTGCTGGAAAAATGAAGGCTCTTCACGACCTGGCTCTTCAGGAGCAAATTGCCTCAAATTCTTTCTGCTAGCCAAGGTATTTTGTAATGCATTGCAAAACAGCGGCAGGATTGCTCTCCTTGCACTAGATGTACTTTGTGGGCTAGACACTGTGGGCAGTTTTAATGAGGTCTTGGTGTGCTGGAGAATTTGTCTCAGCCGTTGACTTCAAGGGAGACTTTCATCCCAGGTCCCTGTTTGTCTAATTGCTCTTCCTACCCGAAGGAGCAGGGTCTGGCTTTTCCCATTGTGGGCTGCACCATGCAGGGTCTGGACTGGTGGCTGCTCAGCGAGCTGGTTCTGGAGCTGGTGTGCAAATTAAATGGTCTGTTCCTGACTATTTATGGCAGCTTTGCACCATTACACAGACACACTAAAATTCCTTTTTCTGCTTTTCTTTCACTCATGCTGTTTAGCTGGTGTAGCTGTTGATCTCTGCATCACTAACTCATTTCCCTGGGATCATCTTCAAATAGGAGCTTCCTCCAGAAGACAACAGCCTTTGTTCCTTTATCAGGGAAAGCTCTGAGTGTCTGCAGCACTGTTTGTGTCAGCAGTGTCAGTGAGAGCCCAGTGCAGCCTGTGAAACTTATGTCAGCTGGGGGAGCAGGGGTGCTGGGTGAAGCCTGGAGCCCTTCTCTATCAGCAGTATCATAATTACAATAGTTCTGGGCTTCCTACTTGTTGAATCTCAGTAGTGCTGGATGTTTAGTGACACTTTTTGAAGTGAAGAGAAACCAAAAAAGCTGTCCTGCTCTGGCCAGCAGCTGAGATTGTAGTGGTGTTTGTGCAACCTTTCATATATATACGTACATACAGACGCACATATATTTCCTTATGCTCTATTACAATGATGATATATGCGGAATACAAGTGTGTTGTCTTGCTGTTTTGTTGTGCTTACTCCTTCAGTTCAGAGCTGTGCAGTAGTTCAACATGGCAGTGAACTTTGCAAAGACAGAGGAATAGAGGCTCCCAACTCTATTGTCTACAAACAGTGACATATCTTGCTTTCAAATCCCATACCTCACTGAGTTGCTTGCTCCAGGTTGCCCTCACAAAGCTGAAAATCCTTTTCACAGAAGTCGGCAGAGAAGACAATACTGACCTGCAGGTATTGATCCTGATCCCAGTAATCCTTTGTTTTATGCAAAGGCTTATTTTTGCTGTCTAAACCAAAGTGAAGAAATGCTCGTTTAAACATTTTAAATGAATAAAAATGGCAGGTGTCTTTATAAGCCTGTTTTTCTTTTAGTATTGTGTCACAGCCTTTCTGGTGCTGTTTTCACTCCTTGTCTAATGAGACTGAGTGATAATTCCTCCTTGCTACAAGTGCACATGAACATTAATTTGTGTTTACTACATTTGCTGTGAATCTATATAGGGAAAAGGTCATTAATATTTCTCATTCCTCTATACCTCATTCAACTCAAAGATTCACACTCCTGATTCTCTTCCCTCTTATTTCAGAAGGGGCCAGTAATTATATCTGATACCCAACTCAAAGTGCCTTTACCTTCACCTGATAATTGATGGACAGACACTCAGATATGTTTTAAAACCAACCCTTTGGAAGTGCTTGGAAGTACAGAAATCCAATTTGCCAAGATCTGGTCTGGGTTTTGAGTGTTTTGGCCCCAAAGCATGCGACATGATTTGACGCACAATGTTCATGTGTTCGCAAAGCTTTCCAAACTTCATTTGGTGAACTCTTGCTGCTTTCAGTGGAATCTTTGCTCACAGATCAAAGACTGTGACCCTCAGAGAATGTAAGTGCTCATATTTGGGTACTCCTCATCCTTCATTCCTTGCACAAAATAGGAAGAATAAAGGCTGTATTCAGTGCTGCGATAATGCTGCATTTGCTGAGGTTGGGGAGCTCTGTCATCTCTCCGTGAGCTTTATGGCTGCTCAGAAACACCCCTTCCCTGTCCAGAGCAGTGGCAGCACCCAGCCTGATGTGAGCCCACCAAAACCCTCTCCTGCCTCATGGCCATGTCATCTTTCCATCCTGTCTGGACACCCTCCAGACAGAGGCTCCACACTCCCCTCAAAACCAAAAATCCTTTTGCAGGAGGTGTGGGAGATGGGTCTTCTGAGGTAAACTCCCCAATGAGCCGCTGGCTCCTGCCCACCCTTGCTCATGGGGAGCCCGCGTCCCACCACGCAGCACCTCCAGCCCACGGCCCAGCTGGGAACAGGAGGTCTTGGCAAAAAGCCAGGTCTAGGTGAGCTGGCCAAAGGGTGGGAGAGGAGTGTTGGAGCAAGGTGTCTGAAGGGGGTGGTAGGGAGAGAGGGGTTTGTCCTGCCCCTTGGGGTGTGAGGGACATGCGTGCGGTGGGTTATCTGGTAACAGGGCTCACCTTCATCCTTGGCGAGCTCTGCTTCATCCAAGGATTTTGCTCCCTTGGCCCCTGCGTATCTTTGCAGCTGGAATATGGGTTTAGGTAAATCAGACGCCCTGAGTTCACAAATACAGGGTAACTGTTTGGAGAGGAGAGGAGGGAGAAAATCAACAAAGGCCTTTGATATATTGTATGTCATCTATACGTGACACTCCAAGACCTTCAAATGCTTAAACTAAAAACCTAAATATAATTTAGTTAGTAAAAATATACCTTAGATATAATAAAATGATAATAGTGGAACTTGGCAACAGAGCAGCTAATAAATACTACACTTTTGAAATGTGCCTGGGATCCAAGTACATACTCTTTTACTGTGTAGTTAAAGCATGTGGCAGGACATGCTAGACCAAGATTTTCTTTTTGTCTTTCCAGTGGAAAACTAAAGTTCTTTGTTTAAGTGAAGCCCGTTGGGAATTTTTCTTAAGTAAAACAAGGAGCTAAAGAATTCCATTCCCTTTTGCCAACTTTTTTTTCTTCCTTCAAGCCAAATTATCGATTAATGGGGCATTAAATAACAAATACTGCCTATACTTTTTTACTTAGGCTCTTTCAATACTTTCTTCTTGGAGCTTCAAACACAGCTGAATTAAAAGATGAGATATTTTACTGGGAAAATACTACCCTTTCTAAACCTTTTTGACCTTATAAAAATAAAGGTCAGTAATCTGAAATTCATTACATTTGCATACTTACCCCTATTTCTGAGATTTCAAATGAGAAAAAAAAATCTGTACTCCTTTAAGGTCTTCTTCCTGAGATTCATTCTTTGCCTTCCTCATTAGCTGTCTCCATTTCAGTACCCTATCGTTTTGCCAGCAGAGCAGCCAAGTGAATGCTTGACCATATTTTTGTCTGGCTCTAGTGAAACCGTGATCTGACAATAGAATACTTTTCTCTGGGTTTTCCTTCTTCCCCCGGGGAACCATACTTCAAGGGCAACCTGCTTGTCCAGCATATGAACATGTGGAAAATCCACTGCTATGCACTAATGATTTTCAGATGGGCAATTGTTGCTGAAAATCATCCCAAGAGCAGCAGCTTCTCCATTGTAGCACCTAACCACTTTGGGATCACATTGCTTGTAGCTGCTCTGGAGTAAACCCTTTGCATTTATGTATAGGGTGGTGACATTTGCTGCATCACACGTGTGGTGACAAAATTTAGGGGAAAAAGAGGTAAAAGTTACAGTTGTGGTTATTTTTTGGCCATTGCAACATACATCAAAATCTTGACAGTTATTTTAGATTGAAAGTATAAATGTAGGAAAAAGTTGAGCTATGCCAAAGATTCACAACAGCAAGGCAGAAGCACCCTAAATATTGTCCACAAATTAATAGCTTTCAAACTTGTGTTTTAAATATTTACAAGGAGACTTGTCACACTCTAGAAGAGAGAAAAACAAGTTTTAAATATTAAATAACTTCTATTACTGTTCTTAGAATATGCATTCTTTTTAAACAACTTTCACTTTTAATCTGTAATTAAAGCCAAAGTTTTCTTTTAATTGTAAAAGCTTGTCCTTGGACTAAAACAACATGGAACATTTTTAAACATTGGTCCAAGCTGCTGTAGATACATTTTATTTAAACCACAGAGCCTGCAGTTGGATTCCTTGCTTTGCCAGATCGGCTATGAACTGTAAGTGTGGCAGTAATGATTGTGGAGTCCTGGATGCTTCACTAACAGCAAGGAGGGTTGTTTTTCTGGAGTTGTTCCTCCCTTTGGGCCCTATTCATGAATGACTTAATCTCTGTCTATGATCAAATGTCATGCAAGTTACTGTGCACAGAAAAATCAAGGAATGCTTCTCTTTCCTGCGTTCCTTACATGGTATTGCTGTGCCTGCCCAGCAAGCAGTTGGAGAGTGGTAAGGGTGGGAAGCAAGCAGCAACAAAAACACACAGAGAAAACCACCAGAAGCAATATAAAAAGAGTGAGACAAAGAAAACAGAATATTTTGTAAGATCTGGTGTGCAAGTTGGATTGAGCTGTGCACAGACAGCTCCAGCTTGTCCAGGCAACACCAGCTGGAAGGGAAACTGGGCTTTTGACTGGGGAATGTTACAGGGGCGATTCATTCACCATGAAAAACAAAAGTGTTCCCCAGTATTTTCTCTGTAGTTAGCCATAAAGATGATTTCTACTGCATATTTCTGTTAGCTTGTTTTGTCTTGAGAAGCAAACATTTACTGTTTTGATGGGCAGATCTCAAGAAGTTCAGGGAATGAATGCTTCTTAGTCTTTTTATCCTCTTGACCTAATTGCTTGTGGGATAATTCTGTTCTTTCACAGAATGTTACACTACTTCATTTGAAGCCAAGAGAAAGACTTCCATTACTAGTGATATTGATTACACAATGTATGCCATGCAAGGAACTTTCCTGGTGATGTTTCGGTATTTTGTTAAGAGGTCCAGCAGAATACCGGGGTGAAGTGGTGCATAGCTGTCTCCATATTTATACAGGCCTCTTCCTTACTTTTTAAGTTCCAACAAAGTTTTCACCTCAGTTAGGTGCTGTTCTCAGTTAACAGTGAAGAAAGGACTAATGTTATCAGAGTTGTTTTTCTCATCACCAGCACCCTGCAGCCACTGCATGAAATTCTGTCTGTCTCCGTGCCCTAGTGTGAGGACAGATTGCTATAGCAGGACTCCCACCCCAAACAGTCACTGGTGGCAAATGGGAAATAACTTGACTCAGGTGCTGAACTCCTCCAGCTGTTGATGGGAGTTACACTTGTTTGTCCAGGACAGTGACTGGAATAGTCGTTTAGTTCTTCTTGAGATATTTTCCATCCCTTTAGTACTGACAATGGACTTAAAAGATGTAACTCTCTTTTCAGGTAGGTCATAGCTGGAGTATCATTTTAGCTCTAGAAGGGAAAAGATATAAGAAAGGAAGGGTATTGAAGGGAAAAATAAAAACTCACAGCCAGGAAATAAATACAGGTAGGAAAATAAAGAGCAGAAGCTTTTGGAAGATTGTAAAGAAGATAGTGCTGGGACAGCACACGGAAAGAGGAATCCAGGATTAAGGACAAGAACAAAAAGGAAAAGGAAAGAAAAGGGATCAAAGGGATGAAGGCAAGAAGATAAAATACTGAGGAAGCAGGTGTGGAAATAATGGTAGGAATCTGGAGTGTAACAGGGAAGGGTTCCAGAATAAATTAAAGAAGTATAGGAGATACTTGCATTTTTCATGGTCCAAAATTAGAAGTTTGATGTTTTCCTTTTCAAAGTGTTTGAGAAATGAGGGTAGATAAGCATTCGAGATACTCTCACCCTTCTTGGAAGGAACCTTTGAGTCTCATTACTGTGTCTTGGCACTTTTTTCCATGTTACACAGGCTAAGAGCAAGTACACTTCCAGAAAAGGGTACGACCTTGCTTAGAATGCAAAGCAAATTAATCCAAACTGTTGCTCCACAACTTAGGGCAAAAACACAACTTAGTCTGGCACTGGGAAATACTCTAGTGCTGGTGGCAGTGGTGGTAGTGATGGAGGTGTCTGTTCACGTGAGGTTTGTGATTATTAATTTCCCAGTCTCCTGGTGCATCCACAATCCCTGACTAAGCTGGACACAAAAGTATAGAATGCTTCTCATACTTTGGCTTAATCATACCCAATCCAGACTTTGGCGGATTCCACCAAGACCTGTTTTGAAAACTGTAAGTAGTTTTCAGGCTACTGTGAGACAATTTGGCCAAGTGTGGAGGCTTCCTTGGCCCAGTGTTCCTGAAAGTTTTAACTTCTTTCAGTCTGCTCCTTTCTGTAAATTTTTCAAATCAGATACTCTCTTTGAAAGTTTCTCGGGTCATCATCTGTAAGTTACAGAGAGAAATCTTCTTAACCTAATGCATAGTTGGCTGGGGGCAGTGTCTTTGTGCTCCTCCGAGACGAGCATCTGTCAGTAGTGTAGAAAGGACATCACCTGGGATGGACTGATAGTTTGATCCTGTATGGCAAAACACGCATTCCTGTACAGTTCACGGTATATATGAACCTAAAATATGTCATGCCAGATCTGATAATTACACATATAATTTTCAAGTTCAACAAAAGGTTTGTTTCTTTTTCCCCCATCATTTTTTAAAGAAACAGAATTTATCTGAATTAAAAACATGATTGGTGATGGTGAGTGGGTGGTTCTGTTTACCCTGCCACATTATATAGTACCACTTTTACTCCTTGTTTGGATAGCAGTCACAAGACCCAGATATCAAGCTGTGAAAGTATTTTTCTTGCAGCAGCCTTTCTTTTTTTGGCAGGCAGTGGCTTTGGAGATGCCTCGCATTTTGTCATGTGATTGGACTGCTGATGAGGTTTCTATGCTGCCTCATTTTCCTGGATTCCATCTGAATTAACTCTTCTTTGGGTCACAGTCATTTGAATGCTTCTGAATGAGTGGGGCTTTGCATCACAGGGTAATCAGCTCTAATACTTAATCTCTGTAAGGAAACACCCTGTAAAGAAGGAATCTGCTGCATTTGTTCCACGTGACAGAAACCTGTTTTCTGTACCTCCAGCTGTCCACATTGAAAACACATTCCCTCTTCACAGTAATATTCCTTCATGAAACAAGGGAAAGTGAGGGGAAATGACTTGTATGTAATCGTTCCATCTAAAAATATTCAGCTTAGTCTTGTAAACATATAAACTGGTTCTTTGTAAACAAGTCTCCTAATTTTCTTTAAACTGAATATTTAGAGGTTATGTTAGAGAAGCTGGGTACATCCAACACATATGGTTCCTATTGCATCAGGGGCTTTCTTAATTTTGGTGTTCTAATTGAAGAGACATTTTTGAAAGCATGCTAACTTTACAGAAAGTAATCTCTCTGACTCTGTCGGGTCTAGGCTTTATTCTTCCATCTATCACCACACTCTGGAAACATTTTCCACTTTAAATGTGCAGCAGTAACAATATCCCTCGTGGACTTTGAATTGCCCTCAATACTTCCAGTGTGTGATGTGGTAACATGGTTTGGGGTAGCTGATGTTGGGGAACTGACAGGGGGTTGCTTAAAGGGGAGAGAATTAGGAAGAGGCATCAGGGAAGGAATGGGAGTAGGTACTATAATTTATTCATAAGTTTTTTTCCTTATTAATGGATAATTTATAACACAAAATACCCTAGACTAAGTAGTATCTTTAACTGGACAAAATTTCTATCCACATCAGAGAAATACTGCATGTCTCCTTTAAAATATAAGCTATTCTATAAATGTCACAAAACAACTATTTCCCTCAGATAAAGCAACATTTCAGTTTGGCATGCAATATGTATTAATTTTCCCTCCTACAAATAATAGGCAGAGAACTATTAAGTTTATATTTGAGGTAGGTACATCTGAAATAGAAAACACATTTCTGTCTCAGGCAGTGCTGTTACGGTTTCTGCTAGCGTGGGCTTCCACTGCAGGTGCATGCTCTGCAGAGAGCTGAGCAATGCCCCTGTGCTTGCAGGTGGTGACGGGGTGGGATGTCTTGTAGAGCTGAGTTAGAGCCCCCTCTCCAGCAGCACTCTGAGCCCTTTGCACTGCACATGCTGGCGCTGAGCTGCTGCAGTGAGTGCACCAGGTATGCACTGACTCGGGTCTGAATTCTGGGTAAATCCACCCTTCCAAGCATACAGAATATTTAACAATAAATTGCCTTTTTTTTTTAACCCACTAACATGTACAATATAAAGTCCGAAAAGGTCATAGAGGTAAATTTATTTATTAAATGGAAATACTTGGGTCCAGAAACCATTATGAATCATTTTGGTGTTTTAAGTTCAGGATGCAGGCTAAATTATTCCAAAAATAATGGTAGCCAAATGTCATTCCCTCCAAACGTTTGTGTAATATCTATTTATCTGTGGGCAGATGACTGCTATGTATAATCAGAGGCAGACTTTTGTCAAATTGAGACTAAGTAAACACAGCTGAACACAAGCAAGTTGGACTACAGTTTTTTGAGTTCTGCCAGGACTGTTATGACCTTGAAAATGAATGTTTTTTCAGAGCAATCTGCTTTCAATATGGGAGAATTTTTAGTGTTTTAAATTAACAAGTGTTGATTGAAAATTTGTTCTGTTTAATTTTAATATTTTTGTCCAAATAAATGAAAAGTGTGTATTTGTCCAAAGTAGGGCATCCTTTCTGCTGCTTAGAAGGGTAGGGGTGTGTTTGCACAGAAGTGTTTCTTGCAGGTATCTTTGAGAAAAAGAACAACAGTTAGAGATAGAGCTGTAAACTCATCTGAAACTTCATTATATAATCAGAGAAAGTTTTCTTTTTTTTGTGTGTGTTCTGTGCAAGTAAATGTAGAATTTAGGCAGTAGATTTTATGCCATTACATAGATACTGTTTTCATCATCCTTGATAATGTAGGACCCCTATTTATAACTTTTTCCCATTTTTCTAAAGCTTAGTATCCTTCTAAACATTTTATACAGACCATGTTTTTCTCTGATACCCAAAAAGAAACAAGTCTGATTTTATTGCCAAACAGTACAATTTAAATCGTAGTTTTAGCACGTGGATTTTCTGCTTTTCCAGTACCAGTCATTAGAACAGAGAACATTTTGCTCCCTTGATTTTAAAGGTCACAGCATTTGGAGCTCAGAGAGGCTTTGGAGAGAATTCAGTAAGGAGTCCTGATCAAAAATTTTGTCTTTCAGTAATTACAGCAAGTGAGTGTCATCCACTGCCAATATCTGTGTTTCAAGGCGCTTCTTTCAAAGGGATTTTTTTTTTCCATTTTAAGTGCTGTATAGAAACCAGCTTGCATACTAAACTCAGGGGCAGGACATGTGCACAGAATTGTGGCCAGGGGAAACTTTCCCAAAGTCTTTGTGCTTCATATTCACAAGCCATACTTCCCAGTCTGCCTCTTTGGGGGGCAGCAATTACCAATTTCTACCCCATTCTTACAGAACAAGAGTTTAATGCCAGCAGTTGAACATAGACAGCACCTCATATTTGATGGGTTGCTGCAACGTGACTTTGGCTTTGCAAGCCAAGCGCCATCCCAATGGGTAGTCTTGGATGTTTTTTGAAAGAACTGCATCAAAGTCTCCTCTTGCTTCAGTTTTCTCATCCCCTATCATAGCAGAGAAAGAAAAATGAGCATCCAGTTGGAAATGGGGAGGAAGTGGAAAAAGACAGATATTAGAAAAGAAGACAACAGGATTGTGAAGCAATTTTGATTGAGACTTGCAATCACTGGATATGGCTGAACATTCCTATATGTTCCTATATTTTGTTCTCTCTAGTGAAATGCAGACTTCACAAATAAAGCGGAGGGTGTTTCACCCAGGCCTATCTGAGCAGTGTGGCTTCTCAACATTAACCAAAACCATATGGAAAAGTCCTTGATGCCAGGGTTTTTAGCTACTTTGTTGTTTCTTCTGGGCATCTCCTCCTTGGAGTCTAGGGGTATGGACACTCGCAGTGTCCTGGTTTGTATTCTGGAATTTCTTCTTCACCACAAAGGCTAATGAGTCTTATAAAAACAAAAATAAAGGAATGGGGCAGGTGTCATCTAAGCCCCCAGAGTGAGTCTCTGGGTGTTTGAAGGGTGCAATGTAAGTCCTAATTGCAAAGCTTAGGGCCATTCAGGCAGAACTCACCTTGTGTTACAACAGCTTGAGGCAGCCAGATGTGTTTGAGGTGTGAAAGGAAGGGAGAGTGTGGCTGCAGATGGGGCTGTGGGTGGTCAGCAGCCTTCAGGGTGCTTTGAGCAGCTCTCAGGATGCTCCTACCTGAGACAGTAGTTGCCTAGGAAGTGCTATCCAGAGAGTATTTTAAAAAGATTTGCTGAACCTGGAGTTGCATTTGGGGTTGATGGTGTCTGCCAGCACCAGCCAAGCCCTGCCTGCAAGCTGGGTGAGCCACTCCCAGCGGTGCTCAGAGGGGCTGGTTTTGCCAACACCTTGCTAGTTTGTTTGTCTGAAGTAACATGTTGGTGCCACCCGGCTAGGTTGGTGTTCGTGCATCCTGAGGAATCTGTACTATCAAATACAGCATTTGCTGGTGCTGCAATGCCTGTTTGCCCATTGTTGGAGAAGGACGGTGGGCAGGAATGCAGGCACTGTCCACACATGGGATTTGCTGTGTCTGCTTTGCAGGCCCTTTGCAGATCCCCATAAACTTCACAGACTGTGATGTATAGGCAATTGTTCTATGGTAAAGCTTTGGCTCACGGGCAAAAATAAAAAATTCTTGCAAAATGAAAGAAAAAGCCTTTGTTGTTATAAAAGTGGAAACAGAACTACTACTAATAATAGCAGCAAGTTAATTAGAAAACATGAAACAGTTTGCAGAGCTTAGAGAGTTTGTGTTGTAGCTGCCTGGCTTGCATGGCTGCTGAGAGTCCTCCTCTTATCCTCCATCCAAAAGCTCAAAGACTAGAGCTGGAGGGATCAAAGGATCACGTTTTCTTTCACCATAGTTATTTTCTGAAAAACATAAATGTTCTTTATGTCTGGAACCACGGCTTCCTGTCTTATTGATTTTTCTCTATAGAAGTGGAAATTCAGGCTCTTAATTCTTAAAAGGCAGGTGAGAATGCAAGGTTATCTGTACAAATACATGATTGTTGCAGACGCTTAGGAAAACATCTAAGTAGGTCAGGGAAAACCCATAAAAAAATTCTGTAAGTGTGAATTACTCTGAGATAAAGTTAATTTAATTGCTCCTTGAACAAAATGTTCACAGTGATTTCCAACTACATTTGTGTAAGGAATTGCATTCTATGAATGCAGGTATTTTCCAAATTTTCATTCACATAACTATAGGTCAGTTTCCCATTGCAAACCTTGTTGGGTGAAGGGATTTTTTTTAAATTTATGGTGACACGAGGGAAGACCAGTTATTTATACATGCTAATAAAGCTTCTGAGCTGGTTTTGATCTATAGAGCTACCAAATTAATCAAAATTCGTATTTTTTGAAGTATATCAGTTGATTTAACCATAGATACCATATGGCTTTACCATAAATATGTATGTTGTTTTAAGTCTGGTACAGCAAACTGTTGCAGGAGAGAATTCTGCAGAGATTCTGCAGCAGGAATCTCCTGGCTTCCAGGAAAACATGTATGAGCTAACGTAAAACAAATACATAGTAAATATGACATTATTGCCTTCTGCACCTGTCTTACATATTTTTGAAGCACGTTATCTCTGCGCCAACCTGATATTTTTAAACAGTATTCACCCTATTTGGGGAGAAAATGTTACAAGGGGCTATTTTAGATACCACTGTCTTTCATTTTGAAAGCTGATAGCCAGCATTTCAATTAGGTTTTAGAGGAGGCTGTTGGCTTTAAATGCTTTTAGATCACATCCACTGGTCAACTTGTCGGTTGCTTTTTGGGAGAAATATGTTTAATACCTATGGATAGTACATATTTCCCATGGTAATAATACACAGTGGGTCAATAATTCATAATTTTACTAGTACAAAGGGAATTGATTACTTTTTATAACTCATTATTTGAAAGATATGTATTATTACTGTCACAGTTATTATTTTAGTCCAGTCTCTATTTAGGTACAGCTTCCAGTGCCTAGCATAGCTTTTTCAGGTGAGAACTGTTTGCAGTGATCTCACGGAATCAGCATCTTGACTCAGAGAAACAGCCTGAGCATATTGCCCGTAGTTCAGAAACTCTCTGTTTGAAAGCAAATCTGTTGGCCTTGAAATACTGCGGCTTAGGGTCCTCCACAGCTCAGCAATTGCGTCTTTGCGAGCTGCTCTTCCTGAGATGAATGGCAAAGGGTTTGAATGAGCCTCATTGTTATGCAGCGTGTCCTGCAGTTAGAGGAGCCCAGCAGAACAGAACTAATCTCTGCAGCGCCACGGAGCGAGCTTTACAAAGGCTCTAAAATTCGTGCAATTGTGCTATACCAAGAAGAGCAGGCAGCACATCAAGGTCGGGATGAGCTGGTAAGCCCTGTCTCTCAGCAGCAATGTTTGCTGCAATACATGTGCATTATTGTGGCGCAGCGTTGCTGTCACGGCTCAGGCAGTGCTCTCTGCCACGTGGATACTCAATGCCCTGCTACGTGGTGCTCATTTACTCAGCCTGCCTTGGTGGCTGAGGCCCGGAGTGCAGGGAAATCTGAATCCAGTCCCTGTCTTGTTATCAGTTGACAATGCTTCCCCGCTGGTTTCTTTAAAATCACTGTCTCCAAAAGCAGCAGTGTGTGTTGAATAACAAACCCCTTCACATTCAGGCTCTTCAGGTTTGGGAGCAGAGCCAGCATTCTTGAAGAATGATTTAGTGGCCAATAAACATCTGCATAGTCTGTAACACTGTCAGAAACAGTATCGAAAGTAAAGATCATATCAGTAGCAATTCCCCTGTCCTGACAAGGCATTCAGTGCAAATATTTGTTCAATCCTCCTTGCTCTCATTCCTGTTATCACAGTTTCATACATTTTGCCAGAGAAACAATTCCATCTTCTTCTACAAAGCTGTTCACATCCAAGGCCTTTGCAATGTTAAGTACTGGCCTACTACTGTTTCAGGACCTCCACACATGCTCCTTCAGAGTGCAGGAGCCTCATCCGTCTTAGGCAAAGACTCTGCTGTGAAGGGCGCTTACAACTTTCAATTAGTGAGCATCTGCAGTGTTCAGGTTTAGCTGCTCCTTGAGAATTCAAGCCCAGTCTGGCTGATTTATTACACTGCATCATTCTCCATGATATCCCGGGTAGGCTTTGAGCTCTTCTAAGTATGATTATTCTGCAGAGTTACTGGAATTACACTGCACTAGGACTCAAACCATTTTAAACACAAAATGATGTTTGGAGTAGAAGGAGGTGTTTCTGCTTCTTCAAAAGCTCTTGGCAAATAGGTACATCTTCCTGAATAACTCTGGGCATGCTGTTCTGCTCCAAGAGCCTTCCGCCTTTTGGTGCACTGCCTCTCACTCACTCGGTGAATAGGAAAACTGAAAACACAGCCCTTCTTGAGATACCTCCTAATTTACTGGAATCTCTGAGGGCCTGTTTAAAAGGTGCCTGGGAATATTTAGGTTTGAGAAGAAATCCTGTAATGGAAATAATAACAGTGCAAGTTGTAGTGAGCAGGAGCATGAAGACTGCAATAGTTTCACAAGGTAAAGCAGAGGAAACAAAACTAAAGAGTTGACTCAAAAATAATGCTATCAAACACTAAAATCACTTTTGTGCAACTGGAGGTGAGAATAATCCAGGGGCAGCTCTTTTCCTCTGCAGCTCACTCAGCAGTTTCTTTCTGATGGTTGTTCTATATATGGTCAGGGAGGTGTGTGACTACAGCTTTCTGTGTATGTTGTGGTAATTCCTCAGGATGCTGAATAAAGGGGTTCCCATCACATTTTGAGCTAGATGAGGAAAGAGATACTTTTCTGACATATGTAACCTGGCCTGGTTTGAAAGACACCTCAAAACCCATCTTATATCCTCACTGGGTGTTCACTGCTGGTTTTGTACCACCAAAACCATAGCACAAACACAGCTGAGCCCCTCCAAGGACAGGATGATTGACTTCCTGATGTGCTATTCAGTGCCACTTGATACACTCTGTCTGGCCCATTTCAAACTTTAATAAAGGTGTTTTCACAAGACATCTGTAGGATTTCACAAATGGATAAGTAAGGCACCAAACAATTACAATTTAAAGTAATTTTAGATACGTAAGACCTTGTGAATGCTCATGATTTCATGGCTTTCTATGCATGCAAAGCAACACTCAACCTCATTTGCACCTGCAAGTGCTCAGCACTGCTGAAGTTGAAAGCTCAGGCTCTCAAGTCAGAGTCTAGAGACCAGGGAATGTACTGTGGCACTGTGAAAAGGTCGGTTAGAATGTGAGCCCCACACAAACAAGCAGAGACACTGTCAGTCACTGACATGATTTTCTTAATGTGCTAAGTCCACCTGACTGTCTTTTCTCGTGTCCTCTTCCGGCAACAGCCTCGGAGCTGCTGTGTCACAGCACCGAGGTTGTGCGGGGAAAGGTGTCACCGACTGCTCCAGGTTCAGCCCTGGCACAGCTCCATCATGTGCTTTCAGGAAGTGGTGACCACAGAAAATACCACGTGTGATTGTACTGCTGTATCTCATAGTATACTTAGTGTGAAGGCAGATTGCTTAGCCATTCCCATTTTTATGGAAACATAATATAGAAGCAGATCCAGGTAGGTATATATTTGAAAATATCTGTATCTCCTTGGAGATATAAACAATGTTTTAAATTTCACATGTAATCCCTGGATTTGCAGGATCTGTTGTGCAACAGTTGTCTGGGTTACCGTGGGGGTCTTTTGCAGCTTACAGTCATTTTTATGGCTATTTGATTGCTGGAGCCCTGCTGATGCACTTTTCTTACAAGCTGCTTGAATTTGTATGCTTATGGTCTCACAGAGCGCAGTAAGTTTGGGACACTACTTAGGTACCTGGGATTTAGTATTTGCACATGTGTCGGGGTGGTTAAGGTTGGATATTAGGAAAAGGTTCTTCACCCAGAAGGTGTTTGGGCACTGGAACAGGCTCCCCAGGGAAGTGGTCACCACACCAAGCCTGCTGAAGTTCCAGAAGCATTTGGACAATGCTCTCAGGCTCACGGTGCAATTCTTGGGGCTGTCCTGTGCAGGGCCGGGAGTTGGACTTTGATGATTCTTGTGAATTCAGCTCAGGTTATTCTGGGATTCTGTGGGAAGTATTGTGCACACTTCAGTACCCCATGCAGTGGATGGAAGAAACTATGTTTAAAGAGACCATATTTGTCAGTTCTTTACTTACAGGCAAGTGAAAGAAACTGAATTTTGTCTCTCAGATAGACTTACCCATTCTTTACTCCATGCTTCTGGCTAAACACACCATGGAAATCAGTTCTGGCATTCACTAAGAAGTTCCTCCACTTGCCTGAAAATACAGCACCTTGTAATTTAAATTGTCTTTGTACAGCATATGCCATGTCTGAGCCTGCTTGGCTCCCAAGAGCAGGAGAGGAGCTGGCTCCTGCAAGCGGGGCCGCAGGAATGGGTGGCACGTTCCTCTAAATTCTGCAAGAGGCTTCTGAAAATATCCTGTGTGCATGCATTCATATCATAACATTACACTGCATATATAGGGTCTGCTCCCAAACCCACAGCCAACTAGCATAACAAAATCAGATTTTACTGCTGTCATGTCAGCCTAGGGTTGAAATATGGCTTTGAAACCCTCCCTTTCACCCTTCTTTTTTAATGAAAAACAATCATGCTGGAGTGTAATAGTGCTTACCCTGGCTGCATTTGACTTCAGCTTTTTATTTTTAAAGCCTTATTTTAGTCTTTAAGAGCTCCCAATTAAACTCTTTAGATCCAGAGTGAAAGACTGAACGTGCCTGCCTGCACAACAGCAACTTTCCTGGGTGGGAAAAGAATATTTTTGTATTAGGAATAAAGAAAAATGACATAGTGGTATGTTTTCTCCCTTCATATTACTTACTCTTCTTTTTCCTGGAGAATCTTCATTTGCCATTTTGTCATTTTCTTTTTTTGTAACATCTCCCATACTCCTTCCTTTATTTCTTTTTTCTCTTCCCCTTCTCCTTTCTCCTCTTTTCTTTATTTCAGCCTCCCCCTTACCTGCTGCCTAACATGGTTTTCAATGTTAACCCCTAACGGTTTGCAACAGAAGGGCAAACCACTTCATCTGATGAGTCAGCACAGCACATGTTGTAACTCCCTTCCCAAATAACACACACACACACAAAAGCCTAGGTCAGATGTTCCTTTATGCATTCTGAAATGCATGTGGGAGACTATCACCAAGGAATCTGACAACATTGCACGACTCAAGGAGAAACATGCCAACTCAATGAGAAAAAATTTTATTTCAGTCAGCTCTGCAGCAAACATGGAAAGAAAATAAAACCGTATAACCATCAGTTTGTTAACAGCTCACCTCAGCACTCACAGCCCCAGCTCCCATTTTAGGCTCTGCTAAGGTCTGGCTAAGAAAACAAGTCTCACAGCCTGAATCTCACCAAGGAGAACACACTGTCACTGGTCAGAGGAAATTTAGAGTCATCTGTAACTGAACAATGAAGTGATTTACACCAGGTTTTTATCTATTTTGCTAACTCATAAATTCTTACGTTCACGTGCATAGTTCAAGACTGTAAGACCATTTGCACCATGCCTGCTATTATGTGGGGCTTTCAGTGCACTTATTAATGCAAATATTAATACACACTTGCAAACTCAGTTCTCTTTTATGATTTATAAAATACACCTATCACAGTCTCTGTGGGCATGTGCACTCATTTTATAAAAATCACATGTATTAAAATGTAATTAGATGCCTACTCCCACTGCAACAGGCTCCAGGCTGCACAAGGTAAAAATATCTTCAGGTTCTCAGGTATTCAGGAAAAAACTTGAGTGGTAGCAGTCCTTCACTGTTAAAGCTTATATGTGAAGTTTGATGCAAGAAACAAATTGCAATGAAATGTTTTCACAGGAAAGGTTTGGTCTAGGGCATGATGGCAAAGGGATGTTTCTAACACTGGCACTGTATGGATCTTAATAGAAGATGTCAGACCAGGGCTATAGCTGTTCCTGGAAAAAAACCCACTGGGTGAACAGGGAAAAATATTCACTCCAGCGGTCACTGTGAACATAAATTGTCATTATGCAGTTTGTTCATCTGAAAGGACGTAACAGCTGATGACAGGTCAGTTGTTATACTTGGTGTCCCTGTGCAGCCAAAGAGTGAGGTAACAGGGTTGTGGGGTTGACTTCATTACAAGCTGCTCTGTAACCTCCTCCTGAAAGAAAGAGAGCAGTGGTAAAATAAAGCTTTGCTGAAAAGGAGCTTTCTCTAGAGCCTGGGCCCAGAGCTCATTCCTGCAAGTTTCTGGCAGCTTTCCTCCTCCCACCCATCTAAAGGACATGGTAATAAATCTTTGTCAGTAGAAATCCAGTACACCCCTGAGACTGGACCAGCTGTGATTGGTATCATGCACTCTCCCAGGTCACACTGCCATGCTGTGTCTGCAGCCACAGGTCACCTGAAACTCCAACAGGAACTTTCATTCCTCCACTCAAAGGTTCTGCTGCATGAGTGCTGCCAGCCCCAAGCAGATGGTTTCACATGGACCTTCCCAGTCCAGGACCTGCATTGGGCAAGAGTGGCCTCACAAGGGACAACAGTGAATGGATCCCATGTGGAGGTGGCCTGGGGTCTGCAGGAGATCAGCCACCGGGGCGTGTTTGGGGAATATTTCTGTAAGAGACTCTGCGGTTTGGAGTCTCTTCCAGCATGAGCTTTCCTGTCTGCACTTCTCCATAATTCATCCTTAATAGGTCTACTGTCCCTGAGGAAACTGGGAGGATGGTGCAAAAGGAAAAGGGTTTTAGGAGTTTCAGTGCTGGGTGGGATGAGTCCTGTCTGTGTGTAGAAAGCCTGTGGTAGTGTGGGTCGCTGGCTGAGCAGTGTCCATGTTTACAAACTCATTTGTCTGTTTACATCAGGCTCAAAACGGGAGCCTGCAAGTGTAAATATGGGATGGCCAGCTCCTGCTTTCTCCAATTCAAGCTAGAGAAGCTGAGGTTTTCTTGTTTTGAAAAGATGCTACAGTCTTTGCACCAAGATTAAATGACATTTTTTATAAGAGCAAAGGGCCTGGCCTGCTGCTCTGGGCTACAGTTTACCCTCCCTTGGATTGCTGAGCAGCCTGGGCTAAGCCACGTTCTCTCCCCAGATGTGGGTGAATATTAGTGGTGTTGTGTGATTCATGGTTTAGTTTGGGATCCTTCAGGGTAAAGGAGCTGTGTCAGTGCAGAAGAGCACAGGAATATTAACTCAAATTAACCTAGCTTTCTTGTTGGAGAAATAGAGATCTGAAAGTCTTACGTGCCTTGAAATGGTGGTTTGGAAAATACTGGAGTCAAGGTGTGTGTGAGTATATGACCCACAGAAATACCTCATCTCACCACTAATTTACTCACACATGTAATGTTCATTTTTCTTTCAGCTGCCCCAGTTTATTTCCTGTTTCTCCTTCTTTTTCCTCTTCTTGCTTGTTTTGAAAATGCTGGTCAACACATGTTAAGCCAGAGTCTCCAAAACCAACAAAAGAAAGTTCAGGAGAGGCAGTGAGAGAAACAACTGAATAATGCTGCCAGTTTTAAAATGAAGATAAGTTATACAGGACCTTTTATTGAACCAACAAATGTTTTATAGTGTTCACCATTTGAGGCCAGCGGTTCTTTTTTTTTCTCCTCCATTTTAAGCTAGACTAGAAGATGTGTAATTCATCAGGAATCTGTATGTGTTTAAGTAGCTTCAAAAAATATGACGGTCACGTGAGACTGACCTACTGTGTCTTGACTTGCTTGCCCATTTTTTCCCCACTACATAATGTTCTGTACCCTTCCCTCTCTGTCTCATTCCCTCATTCACACATTCTTTCCCCTGGTGGTTCCAAGCCATCTCTGCTTTGTCAGTGTTACCTGATAACACAAAGCAGGGTTTAAGCCAGTTACTGTGGCTCAGCTTGAGCCGGATACCACAGTGAGTGGGGGAGCAATGTGGAGGCTGCTTGGTGCCGCGTAAGGGGTCAGTCTTGCCTTCGCTGTTCCCAGCAGGGCCTTGGGTGAAGTTAGTTCATCACCGCACACATGATATTCTTAGGTCAGAATTCTTATATCCAAAGGATAAAATGTAACCGTAATTAACATTATATAGCACACCCCTGAAGTTGTCCAAGTTTATAAAAGTTATGAGTCTGGGTGCAGCGAGCAGTAAGGGTCTGAATTGTTCTGAAATATCTGGATGTGCTGCAAGCTCTGTGTAGCCTGACAGCCTTCGTGCATAGTAAATTAGAGGTGTGTGATGCTATCAAGCAGTTTTAAGTATGGTTTGCCTGCAAGAACCCTGGGGTTCATTTTCTTTGGCTCGTCCTTTCTGATAGTAGAAGAACAAAGGAAAACATTTTAAATATAAGAGAAATCCTGGAAAATTCTGTTTTTAAATGCTTTTGAAACGGTCAAACCATTGCCTAGGCAGTATTTTGTCTTTGGATTTTTGAGACTCTTTTCAATCTCTGCTAAAATGGGACTGCAGCCTACCTTGCAAGAGAGTTGTCAGGATCAGCCAGTTAATATTTATGAGGAAATTTCATGGTAAAAAAAGATGCCATGTATATTATTAATCATGTGAGTCCTAAAAAATACCATGCTGTATCACAAAGCTGGTATTGTCTGGTGTCTACACTCTTGGCACTATGTCCTACAGTAAACTGTATACTGAAAACTCATACTAATGGAAAGGTATACAGGATTCCATTGGTAGGTGATTTATAGTGACTTCCTATTATAAACAAGACGGAACAAATATCCCGCCTTGCTGCTTTCTTTGGGCGGATGTTGAGAGCAGAATGAGACATTCTTGGCTAGGCAAAAGCTGATTCTCTGGATGCTTGCAACTGGGAGCAGAATGAAGCACCAGAAAGTGAGGTATAAATGACAACCCCTAATTTTAAATGGTTGAGTTTCCATTTTCACAGTGTTTAAAACTTTCTGGTTACAGAACAAATGACCACTGTTTTAAGTGATTGCCAAACCTGTAGCAAAAAGTTATTTCTGATGTTTAATATTAAATAGATTTATTATACGATCTCACTATGTGTTGAAAGCCTGCCACCATCCTTTGACAAGAAGCATAATCCTTTCTGAGACACTACAAAACACCTTCAGCAGCAGCTTCTTCTGGTTTCAATTACTAAATATGCTATTGAACACTACTGTTGTTTGTTTAGGAAAATTATTTGTGCTGGCCAGTTGTATGCTGTTGAAATGTATTTATGGCTGTATGTAGTAGGGTAAACATAATTGTTTAACCTATCAAATGAGTCTTGGGAACGGTGTGGAGTAAAATAATTCATCAGCGTTGGCTTTCCCTAGAGTCACTTGACACACTGATCTTTGCAAGTTCTTTGGCAAGTCTGTAGGAGTTTAAATTTGTGTGCCAGCCTGCCTTGGTCCAACTACTGAGAGAGCCACACTCTTTAAGAGGAGACCAGAGGTGCTGCCACCAAAGGTGTGTGAGATTAAAGGTAACCACAGTGCTTGGAGAGAACAGCTCTGGTGCAACCTTGGTACCTCGAGGCTGGTAAAGTGCTGCTTCTCATGTAGTAGAGAGAGGGTCATGAGTGGAGTGCCCATCAGAACTTGCTCTGGGGCGAGTCCTCAGCTGAAGCTACTCAGTGAGATTCAGTATGCTCCATCGTTTTTCCATTCATTCCATCCCCATTGTCAGAGAGGTTACCCAGCCCCAGTGCCATTTCCTTATTGCCTCAGAGATAAAATCTGGGAACGTGGTGTGTGATGGTCAAGAAACTGAACACTTTCCATTTTGAGAGTGAAGTTCTTTGATTATTTTCATGAAGCAAAATCACAAAAATGTTGCTTTTGCAGTTGAAATATACTTTGCAATTCTTGTGCAGATACCTCAAATATCAAAAACTTCAATTATCAAAATCTTTAATTAGTAGTCGGGGGCAGAGCAGATAGATTACAAAAGATGAAGAAAGAGCAAAATATTGGGTAAGACTCACTATTTGGGGGATTTTTTTTATACTTTTGATAACATTTTGCCATCTATGTTCTTTCTGTGGTCAGTGAAGAGCCAGACATGACCAGCCTGCATTTCTTCCAGGCTGAGCTAAGTCATTAAGGCTGTAGTTAGATTAGCAGTGTACTAAATCTCTCTCTGTAAATACAGATATGGATTCATATGGATCTCATATGAATATCTATGAGAGGTATGGTCCTCCCCTCATCCAGCTCTCAACATATCCACATGGATGATAATTTTATTTTGTCGAAGGACAAAAGTGTGAGGAAGGGGCCATAGAACAGAACCTAGAGATTTGGCTTTGCAGCAGCCCTCAGGGACACTGGATTGCAGTGTTAAAAAGAATTGCTGAAACCACTTCTTGGAGGACATCTCTGTTGTTTATGAATGGAGTCTGGACAAGTAAAGATACAAAGATACATGACTTAGGTGGCAGATTCGTGGCATGTGAAGTGAACCCCACTTTTGCTTTGAGTCACATCAGGTTGGTTTGACTGGCAAGATGTCAAGGAGAGCATAAGGAAAGCTCTTTGTCTCTCTCACTGTGGTTATCCCCAACCAAAAAGAGATGGTAATACTTACTTCCTTTGCTAAGGGCTGTTCAGACACATGGCAGCTGCTTGTATGCTGTGATAGTGCAAACTGGGATATGCTGTCAGGGGTTTGGTATAGCAGAAAAGGATTTTTAGCAAGAAAAAGGAGGCCTGTGCTTTGAAATGATAGATTTTCAGACTTCATTGTACTAACATGATTTTAGAGCATTTATTAGCAAGAACTTTTGCAGATTATCAGTGATGGTTTTATTGTAACGCAGTTTTGAGTTTCTTTGACATAAATTACTTGTTTGAAAAAACATAAAATCTGAAAAGAATAAGAAAATATGTGTGATTCAGGAAAAATCTTCAGCAACATTAAAGAATGGGCAGCTCTTTCCTCCTGGATTTTATTTTTTAGCTTTGCTACTGCTTTTATATACCATGGGCAAGATGCTTTCTTTCAGAGCTGGCTAAATACCAGTAAAAAATATTTGCAAATACTCCTTCAAATAAACGCTGGAATTGGAATGTGTGTCACCATTCACACCTACTTCGCTCAGAAGTTTGTACAAGCAATTTTTTTGTTCATAGGAAATATTTTCCAACAGCAAAAGAAACTGACAGATGCCTGAGAGAGGTATATTTATATCCAGGTTTGCTCTGGCAATGATGTTCTCTATTACTTGCCATTTCCATTTCTATACCTAATGACCTATTCAGTCCTAAACCTCTTCTCAAAAATTGTCTCTAATTAAAAAAACAATGAAGCAGGGCTGAAGAATTCTTCATAGCCAAGTACAGCATGAAGAATGAGAATTTTTGTGTCACTCAGTACCTCTTTCTGGATCAAATGTTTGTTTTTTCCTTGGTTCCTTGTCATCTGCATAGGCTGGACTTCCCCTCTTGAATCCCATTCAAGCATTGATCTAGGAGACCTTAAGAGATACTGACTTAAGACGTGTGCTTTTGGAACAAAACTTAAACCTTGGTCACCTGTGAACATTTATTTATAAAGCTGTTTTGCAAAAGGATGGAGGCCTGCTAGATCAAACAGTTTGGCAAACAGCTGATCTCTGAAATTATCGCTGGCCTTCCTGCATTTCTTTAGTGGGACTGTGCTCTCCAGCAGTCACTTCCAAGTACTGTGCAGTGCAGCTGAGCTGAATTATTAGGAGCCCTTGTAGGAGACAATGGGCTGCTGGCTGTGGTGGGCAAGGTTGCTCCTAAGTGGAGGGCTACCAAGGGTTATTCCACTGGAAGCTCTATTTAAAGACAAGGTCAACTTTTCATTAATAATGTGCATCTAGCACATCTAGCAAAAGGTTGATTTGTATTTGGGAATCTGGCCTCACAGATGTGCATTATCTTATGAGATTTATGTTGTGTTTAGAAGCTTTTTGGGTCTTGTAGCCATTAGTGCTCATGCTGTTGTTGTTTCTTTGGTTTGACTTGTTTTGCATAGGTATTGCAGTTGGGCATCAGCTTCTTGCTCCTTGAGAATGTATTTCTGTGTCAGCATAGCAAACCCACTGAATAAAGCTTACACATTTCTGCCTGGTAAATATTTCTGGCTTCTCTGGGACGTGAGGACTTAGTGAATGAACAAATATGACTCTTCATGAGGAAGTGCAGTTTATGGCTGTGATGCAATTTCATCTTTGAGGGCTGTTAACCATGTGTGCTTGTTACTTGTGTTCCTCTCAGCTGCCTCTGTGACTGAGGCACTGCTTGGGCAAGGGGCACATTAAAACCCACACACATCATGTGTGCATGGGTGAGAGTCCTATTTTTAGTGCATACTGGAAGGCATTCACTGAAGGGCAGTGAAGCTGATTTTTATTTTTAGGTTTTGCAAATCCTTATGTCTTTGGTATTTATGTTTTGAAACACTGCTCTATTACCCTGAAAAATGTAGGTGAACCTTCAGGAACAGCTACACCTTCAGTGTAGCTTTCTCCAGGCAGATGCCTGCATGAAGCTGGTCCTCTGTATGTGTCAAAGCAAAGATTTTATTTTAAATCTGGTATCAATTTTGGAATGAACCTTGTGTTATTTTTCAATATGCCTATTCCCTGAACATGCTTGCTTTTAAAACTATTAAAATAAAATAGACTTTTTTTTCCTGTTTTCAGAAAATCTGGAGAATGGACCAAATAAGTGTGAAAGGTGAGTAAGGGATTTCACAGTTTTCCAAAACTATTGCTGTTATTACAGTCTTCCTGATACCATGTAACTATGTAAGATGTGTGTGTAAATATTTGTTATTGCTTGAATCTAGCGCAGCTAACAGAAAGGGATCCAGCAAAGATGAAACGTACTGGAAGGAGATCAATGCAGCTATGGCCCTAACGAACCTTGCCCAGGGGAAGGATAAACTGCAGGGAACTACCAGCTGCATCATTCAGAAATCATCACATATATCAGAAGTAAAGACTGTTAAAGTGCCATTAGTTCAGCAGTTTTAAGAGATGGGTCCTCTTTCACATCAAACGGACGTTTTCCTCACAGGATTGGTTTTCAGCAAAATCAGATTCACAGATATGAGGAAAATGTGGAAAATAGGTCCCCTTTTACAGAATGGTCAGTTAAAAAAATTAAGGTCCCTTCTGACCCAGATGTTTTCATTGTATTAAATGAAATGTTCAATTGCTTCTATAAAGTCATGTAAATTATAAAAACCCTGTTTTTATCAAAACATTAACTTATTTTATGTTAATCAAAGTGCGCATAAGATGTTTGCATTGCTATTACAGTAAGTGCCTTGCTTTGAAAAAATAAGCTATAACGTGGGCATAGTACAACAGTGTTATGCCTCAAAATGACAATGCCATAATGCTTAAACTTTGTATATTATTCCAAGTGGGCTTAAGCAGCCGAGGGCTAAACACATTACTGCTGAAGGCCCTGGAGAGTTGTGCTTATTTGACTTGTACAAATTGACGAGTCTTAATGAAATTGTTACATCATTCTCACTCTCTTTTTTTAATCAACAGTGTTATAAAAATTGTACAGTATGTTTTGTCAAAGTGACGATAAGGTTGTTATGCATGTTTCTTACCTGTATATGCAGTATATTAAAATACCAAAATCATTCCTTTGAAAAGTGCAATACTCTAGAACACACAAATTTAGGAAATAAGTTAATTGTTCAGATTATTTTGAACTTACACATATGCTCTCAGCTGTGTTGCTCTTTAAAGATTTCTAGTGGAGAAGGTTTTAGCCAGACTAGCTGTAAATTCAAGTTGAATTTCTATAAATTTAAAGCTTTACTAGTGACTTTCTGAAGTTTTGATAGAAGTAAAATTGGTTTCTTCTTGTACAAAACTAAAATTATAGTGCCATTCAGAAATGTTTCCATGGTGGAACTTATTACTTTATTGTGGTTTAAACATTTTTATTTTGTATGTACTGCATAAATGAGGACAGTTGATTGACATTTCACATTTCAGTAAGAAAAGTCTATAATATAAACTATCAAAGCCCAAACAAGAATCACAAAGGGAACTGAAACATTGAAAAATCTCAGCATTTAAGGCAGGAGGGTTTTAAGATACTAAACCATGTATTAAATGTCATGTCTCTAAAATTGACTGCTATTGAGTGTAATAACTATCATAAAACCAAGTTTATTTTTCAATTTTATCTGGAGGTGTACAAGTTATTCTTAAGTCATATAACAATAGTCTAATGAGGTTTACAGTGCTTGAATAAACAGTGGCAAAGCCAAAACCAATTTATACTGAATCAGTTACAGAAAACTGGAAAAGAGCTGATTGTTGCTAGGATTTGGATTTTTTCCTGTGGGTGTCCTGTCAGGTTTTTTCCTGCTTATCTCTTTCCTTGCTTCTCTTTATGGTGAGCCATCAATGAACAAGACAAGAGTTTAGTTCTGCTCCTGCTGAGTTTAATGGCAGAACTCCCACATCAATGGAAGCAGGACTATGCTAATGATGTAACTAACTTGCAAATAGAGGCTGTTTCAGTTGCACTAAAATAGTCAAGACACATTGCAAATATCAGCCTTGGTGTGACTTCTTAGGAAACTTCTTGATGTAACATAACGTTGTTGGTTTTATTTAGTGTACAATGAAAATTATTTGATATGAAAATATTTTGTACATATATATTTTTACTTTGTTTTCTAAATTGCTGATTTGCATTGACTTAAAGTGCCAAGCAAGAAATGTATGTTGTGACTGTATGAACAGTTGAAGTATGTTTTACTGACTTGCATCATTATATGTCTAAGATTCCATGACATTAATTTTTAATACTTTACTGGATTTTGGCATAATAATGTGAGTTTATAACTAATAGCAGAGAGTTAATACTTCACTTTTGTTCATACTATTATAAGTTATTCTGGTATTAAATATTTTGTGACAATAAATTCATGGTTTTGACAAACTCTTCTGTTAGAAATATTTGGTGTTTTTGTCTGTATGAACAACAACAAAATTTTTCATGTAAAAAGAGTACTTTTGGGGACTCCTCTGAAGTAAAACTGGAGAAGGCAAGCCATTGTATAAACAACTTGTTAATGGTTCTCTTTTCCAATGATCAAAGCACAAGAATAATCTGTAAAACACATCAAGTGGGTTTTAAATGTAAGAAATACTTGGCCTAATTTCTTGTTACCATTTCCTTTAATTTATTTTTTTTCTACTGCTGCTTTAGAGTTTTCTGAAAACACAAATTCTGATGAATTATGTGTGTGTCTTTTTTAAATAACGAAAGTCATGATCAGTGCTGAGCCAACAGCTAATGAAAACTCAGTAATTATTTATGATATTGGAAAAACAAACATTATTACTATTGCTCTTCTTTGTTTCAACATATGTAACCATTTTAGTAAAATAAATAACTGCAAACAACATTTTGCTGGTTTGAATTAAATATTCATTTATCTGTCCTTAGGCATTTGCATTTCTGGTTTTCTGTAATTGTCAGGGTTTCTCCGTACTGGGACACAAGCATGTGATAAGCAAGGACGAAGCAGAAAAGTTAGTCTGATCAATACACCTTGTGGTACATAGTTGTGTCAAGTAGTTCAGCTCATCCCCAATGAAAATGACTGCAGCAAGGTTTGAGGAATGACTGCTAATGACAACATGGCATGATGCTAATAAGTCCTTCACACTGGAGGAGTGCAGGAAAAAGCCATAGCTAATCATTGACCTGAGTCACTGGAGAAGGTCCATCAGTTGGGAAAGACTTTGGTCATTTAGGTTTTTTTGGGAGTACAGGCTACATTTACCTACATTACTCTGTGTGGATGCTTGGCTGTGGAACCTTGGTGGAGGAGATGCAATCAGCCCATCCAGAAGCCCAGCGCAAGTGATCTCTTAACTTTTGTGCCTCAGCAAAGCTGCTCCACTTGCATGGGAGGGGTGATAGCTAGGATTTGGTGGGCAATCAGCACTTCCAGGTTTTATGTCTTGCTGATCTGTGATATACGGGTACTGGTGCAACACCTCTGGCCATCCAACATGTCAGTGCAGATCTGGATATTCAGCTGATACGTGAGTTCCTGAGAGAGTATGTACAGCCTGACTTTTGCTGTTGGGAATGTGTAAAAACACCCACATCTTAATGACACTGAGCTACTTGGCACCTACTTTGTACCCGAGTCTGACATGAAGACAGCAACTCAATCTGCTCCCACCTACCCTGTCACATCGTTTGCCAGAGCTGAGCACTCACAGACTCTTATAAACCACTGAGTAAGGGGAGCTCCAATTTTCAATTCAGAAGTTAGAATATACATTGGGCTCAGGATTGCAGTCTCCTGCCCTAGCACCACACAACTGCTGCAAACAACTGAGCTATAGTTCTCACTTTGTAGCCTCATATCCTCCACTGGTGGCCTGATGTATAAATATGTATGCCAGGTGAAGCATTGCACTAGGGAGACTGAGAGCAAGTCCCAGGACAACACATAGACCATTTTGAGGACATTTGATAACTTGGTGGCTTAAGTTTTAAGTTGGAGCTCGGCAAAGGATGGCAGCTAGACTTGGATACCCACACGCAGGTGCGTGAAGTAACCACTGCACTATGAGCTAGAAGGAGAAGATGGGGAAGGAGGTTGATAACGTCTGTACTGTGAAAGGAAGAATGGATTTAGCTTTGGCTGTGGGAAAGGGTGTGTGGGCTTAAACCTGTTTCTTCATTATCTCTTTACTCAGATAGATTTTCATTATGTTCCCTGGCTTTGATGAATTATGTTTTTATCTACCTAAATTATCCATCAGTGGAATCAACAACACCAAATGTGAGATGCTATTACAGGAAGCAGCTTTGATTATAAAAATAATCATGAGCTTCTGAAATTCACTGTACACTTAATCTCAGAAAGTCCTTCTTTTTACCCCCTGTGTCATCCCCAGCAACAGGAGAGAGTGTGGGAATTGTTCTGCATTAGTCAAAAGGGGCCCTGCACCAGGGAAATAACTTGGTGGCTGCCCTGGGGGATGCTCTGAAGTGCCTTCTCTCCCTAATTCACCACAGTGAATGGTGAATGAGGAATCACTGGCATGAGGAATCACTCAGGGCCAGTCAGGGAGCACACCAGTGGGACACAATTCACCCTGCCTACTAAGGCACTGCCAAGTAGTGGGACTGCAGCCACCAAGCTCAGATCCTCCTTCAGGAATCCTTCCAGAGGCTTTCAGGTTCCATCATGCCTCAGTATCTTTCAGTCTTGTGGAAGTCCTGGGCCGTATTCCCCACATGGCTTCTAAGGGCTGGAGAAGATGGCTGTATCTGCTGGTGAATGCCCTGTGTGGGGTTGAAGATGAGAGTATGTGCAGCTGTTTCTATCATGTTTGACTTTCACAGAATCACAGAATCACAGAATAAGCTAAGTTGAAGGGACCCACAAAGATCGAGTCCAGGTCCCATCCCTGCACAGCACCATTCCCAAGAATCACGCCATGTGCCCGAAAGCATGTGTCCAAACACTTCTTGAACTCTGTCAGGCTTTGTGCTGTGACCAAATGACTGTATTGTCTTTCAGGTGTTTTTCAATACCTCCCAGAATAATCTCCGTAACTTTATCAGGCACTAAAGCGAGGCTGACTGGCCTGTAGTTTCTGGGGTCCTCCTCCTTGCTCTTCTTGAAAACTGGGACAATGTTCACCAGATTCCAGTCAGCTGGGACCTCTCCAGATTCCCAAGACTGCTCAAAAATCATCAAGAGAGGTTTTGCAGTGACACCAGTCAGCTCTTTAAGGATTCTTGGATGAATCCCATCAGATCCCATAGATTTGTAGGGATCCAGCTGGAAAAGCAAATCCTGCACAGTTTCGGGGTTGACTGGGAATTGATAATTCTTGCAATCAGGGTCCTCCAGCTCAGGGCACTGAGACGCCCTTGGTCCACCATCTGTGTTGAAGACAGAGGCAAAGAATTCATTAAACACCTCTGCCTTGTCCATGTCCTTGCCTGTTTGTGAGGTGAACATCCTCATCCTATAATGGGCCAATGTTGTTTTTGCACTGGCTACTACCATTAATATATTTGCAAAAATCTTTTTAGTGTCCCCCACAGTTCTGGCCAGATTCAATGATTTTGTCACACAAACCAACTTTTCTTGCTGTGAAACCCCATGTTCTGCTATGAAACCTTCAACACATATGTGCTTCCATTCAGTCCTTGGTGTGACCACACTTTCTTAAACCTGAGCCTGGTACTTGCAGGAAAATAGAGCCCGGAGTTGGCACAGACTGAGAATACCAGATCCTCCAGTGTTCCACAACCAGCTCTGAAGTCCAGTGGGCACCAATTTAGTGGTCACAGTGACAGCTTTAAGCATGACAGCCTCCTGTTCTCATTCCTGTGCTACTATGAACAATCTGTGAGATTCTTGGAGATTTAGAAACAACCTCAAAGGGTTTCAGGATCCTAACCTAACAAATCGAAACAATTCTGAAGGTCCGAGGGCCAAGTCACGTTTCCGTGGCCAAGCGCAGGCAGTTGCATGCCTACTCTGAGCCAGGTGGACAGAAACTTGGGTAACCAAGTTTGGCATCAAGCCTGAGCTGCTATACCAAGATCCCCCATAGAGCATGAACTGGACTTAGTATAGTGTGAGTATGTCTGTGCAGCTTTGGGGTCCTTGATTGTTCTATGTCTTATTCATAATGTCCACAAATTTCTCTGTGCTTTGGTGCAGTATTTCAAAAAGGACAATAATCCAGCTTTGTGTGGCTGAGCTGTTGTGTGTAGGAGGATGTTGATAATTGGAGGCTGCTCTGGTGACACCCCTGCCCAGCCTAGTTAGGTAGGGCAGGAAAGGGAGATGGAGCATGATGCAAAGGGCTGAATTGCCTGAGAGCCCTGCACTGACACGCTGCAAAGGAGGCTACAGTAATCCAGCCTTGATGCCAGTTCATGTTTTACGAGCTGATTTACAAGTGCCTGGGTGTGCTTGATTCTCATTAGCAGCAGAATTGAGACCCAAACCCACAGCTTTCACAGTGCTGGGTTGCTGAGCCAGTGTTAAGGTTTGGGCCCCATCTTGAAACTCCTCTTGTTTAACAAGAAGGGAGGCAGTTGGCTAAAATACAAGTACCTTGCGGGGGAAAAAAAAATGAAGAGGAAAAAAAAAGAAGTGGAAAAGAGACACGAATGCCTAATGCAACAGAAAAAAACCCCCCCAAACCTCCTTAATGTTGGTGTTATGTCAGCTTGGGTTATTGGCAGTGGAAGTGGTTATTGGCAGCGGAAGTTAGACCTGGCTCAAAGCTAATATAACTTGTGCACCTGACTTTTTAAAAGGAGCTGAGATCTGGTTTCTTTATGGATGGGCTTTTTTCGTTCATGGTATTGGTCCCTTCTCCAGATTTCCTTAACTTCCCTTTCAGCCTGCTTTGGACTTGATTGTCCTATCTTCCTGCCTGCCTGAAAAGTCTCCTGTTACATGCAGACAACAATAGGATCCTTCATGCCAAAACTCGTTCTTCTGGCTTTGCAGTTTCTAGGGCCATATAGGCACTATGATTCAACAAGCTGGTGTTCAGTGACAAAGTTTGGTATCTCCCTTCTTACAGTCCAAGGCCAACAAACATATGAAGCCTCAGGAGTGTGCAACAGAGGCTCTTCAACCAACAAGCTCACCATCTATCACTTCACTCCTAACTACTACTGCTTTTGGCTATCTTAACTCCCAAAAGGACTGTCAATTTAACCATAACTACCTAAGAACTGCCAAGTCTCATTTTATGAGCTGCTTTTGAGAGTTTAGCTATTTAAGGCTGATTTTAAACAATTTTTATTGGTACTTCGTGGCATGTGCCTGATTTACAGTGCTGTAAATAACCACAAATTAGGGACGTTTCTTTCTTTACAGTAAAGGCACATTATCTTGAGCATAAGAAAGATAGTTTGTTGGTAAAGAACTGGAGTGCAGGCCCTTTTCTGCCACAGGCTTCCTGTGTGAGCCCGGGTAAGCCTTATCTTACCATGTTTGGTCCATGCAGAAAAGCTGACTCTTCCCTGGGGATGCTCTAAACACCAGGGAATGTGGGATGAGGATCCCATCTTGAGACATCACTCAGTGCCATGGTAGGAGACAGAAGTGCTATTTCAAAAGTGACACACTCCATTAGATGCACTTAAGGAACTGTAGGTATCTGATGTAAAGTGTAATTTAAAATTTCATCTCAGTCACATGTCCCAGTGCAGGCATCACCTTCTGCAGCACTTCCACCTCTTCACTGACTGCAGCAGGAGACTGAGCTACTGAGACCAAATGCCCAAATCTGACACAGCTAAAGTTGGGGAAGGCAAACCACACTCTCAAGAAACAAGCCATTGGGACCCACACCACGGAGGCTCCTGGTGGACCCAGGTCACCACTACTGACCTCCCTTTGAAATATCAACTGAGGAGCACACTGAAGCACATGGATAACCTCATCCTAGGAAGTGTGAAATGTGTCTTTAGGAAAGACTTCTTGCTGTCTGGGAATTCATGGATGTACAAGTTCAGGTGTAAGATAAGATGTTTCATTTAGGACCATCCCTGTGACTTGGGAATGTTCAGCAGAGTCTGATTTTCCTCATATTAACTGGTGCAGGCATGAGAATCTTCACTCTAAAGGGTTTAAACCTCCGGTTTTGCACATTTTAAAGAATTTTTCTCCCAGGTCTGAGAACTGGAGAATGTGCTCATAAGGATCAGAAGAAATCCAGAAGTCAGGCAGCACAAAGCAACCCTGCCCTGTGTTGTCAAGGTGGGAAAGGACAGCAGACCCATAGACACCGTGCGGGGGTCTTCAGTGCCCTCACTGCACTGCTCAAACGGGTTCCTTTTCAACAGTAAATTCCCTATTCATGTTTGCTGCCTTCACACACAGAGAAAAAATTCTATTCATAGGGAAGAGCAAGAGTGTATAACTGAAGTACATGGCTAAATGCTTTGGACAGGACTTAAAATGTTAACCTTAACTTTGGGAATCTTGTGAAATGGCCATAAAATATGTGGCCGGATTTTAAAATGTTCCAAGTACTCAGTGGCAGCCAGTGTAGTCATGAAAAATGGTCAGCAGCATTTCAGCTAAATCTTTGTGAATTAAATGCCAGGTCAGCAAATTGGAAACATTTTGTGGAACAGGACAACTGTGTTTAATTTCTTTGGATTTCTTTTAAGAAAGCTTGGAGATTATCAAATCCCCAACTTTTTTTTTTTTTTAATGAAAAAGCCTAGTTTTTCAGATTTACTTTTGTTGTCTTGAAATGTAAGATAATTATAGTAAAAAGATTGAAATCAGCACCAAAATAGAAATAATTGAAACTTACAAAAATATTGAGGTTTCCAAATGATGTTTACTGACTTTTTTAAAATGTTGTTTTGGCTATTTGTCTTCATTTGTTTATGTATTTACACTTTCTAACCCATTTTAAAACAACAACAACAAAAAAGTTTTACGGTCTCAAAAATATCTACAGGCTGGGAAAATACATTCTCCATAGTTGCACTGAAGAACTTTTAATGCCCATTATCTTGAAAACGAGCACTTTTGCATGATGACTTGTGAATATAAAAGTCTGTATCTCAGTACTTCATTTGAGGGTACTAGTTTTTATGACGAATCATTTCAGCCAGCTTAATGCTGCTTTTGCTGTAGGTCACCATTATATCAGTGTTCTGTTGCCTTCAAAAAAGTAGGGTTTAAGAGAAATTGTGAGGCTTTTTCTGCTGTCTGGGATATTAAAAGGAATTTGCATTCAGACTGAAAATGAAGATAGCAAGCATAGCATTTGCTGGTATTTCTCAGCCTTGGAGAGCAGAAACCCACTACAGTACTGGAAGAATCTATGTGGTGTTCATTCATGCATGTTGATTACAAATAATAGAGCAAGCAAGAGAAAGCAAGGGGATCAGACTGAAGAAGGCAGCTCCATCACTTAAAAAGAGACTGCAACAGCAATAATAAATATATTTCTCAGTGAGCAGTGTAATGGCAACCAGAAAACTCGGAGTGCTCCGAGTTTTGCACCAACATTTTACTGGCAGTGAAACCACACGCAAAAAAAAGTGAGGAAAAAACCCAGCAAACAGCCAAGAGTGTCACACCATGCTTCAAGATGTAGAACAAAGAAAATCTTAGTAATTTGCAGTCTTTTAAACTCTTAACTACAGTCCTAAAGCTGACGTCGGCTAAGCAGGTTGTCTGTAGGTGGGCAGCAGAAAGGTCTTCTCAAGAGCAGCCTGCCCAGACTGGTGTAACCTCATCAGGCCATGCCCAGTGCCAAACTGGAAGAGACTCGGCTGGAAAGTCTGGTGCTTTTGTCACTTTAAAGTATGTGAAGTGTTATATAGTTACAAGCTATATTTATCCACCCTCTCTCACCTTTTTATTTAAAAGCCTTTCCTTTATGGTCTGAGTTCCTGGAAAACTACATCTCCCTTACTGCTATCTCAAACGAGGCTACTTGCAACAAGTGTTTACTATGAAAACAACAATAAAGGCGTTGCTGTATAATGCAGTCAATATCAAACATCTTCTGAGAAGCATCAATCAGATTCCCTTTCAGGAACAAAAATACAAGAGGGTTCCAATCTTTTTGAGATTTCCTAATGGGAAGCTGGGGTGGGAACTCTATACACAATTTATAAAATGAAATATTCCCTGTATCTGTTTCACAAGGACCTGTACCGGCATGAGAGTGGGATTTGGTGGTACCTGGATTTACAACTTGAAATTAAATACAGGCATGTGGAAACATTATTATGTAAACTAATACTTTGCTGCTTCTTGCTGCATTCCCTCAACAGCAACAAAATAGTAGCATGGAAACCAAAGGCCAAGTGTAATTTTTTAGCTTGTTCTGTGAGAATGAAAAGAAAACCTGTTCCGTGTAGAACCAGGAGGAGTCATTACTTTTTCATCTGTGAAGTCTTAAATGTCAAAGACTCTGGGCTGAACTCTGCTTTCATCAAAACCCATAGAGCTTTGATACTGGTTTCCACTCGAGCATGAAAGATCCCAGAGACTCCACTTTTCACCTTTTACTGGTGAATCCTGGCAACGTACTCCGATGTCTTGCTTTCAGTAGTTTGTTCTGATGGCTCCTGTTGCTCAGGTAGGAAGTAACCTTCAGAGAAACTGTAGCTCAGACACACTGAGCCCCGGGGTTCTGGTGATTCAGCACTGCTCTAGCCTGTGACAGTGCTGCACCAACCCAGACAGAAGGGCAAAGTGTTCTAAGATGCAACCAAGTTACGTGTCTTTTACCCACTTCTCCAGGCCCTGTAAATCAACCAGGAAACCACCAAAACAAACACTTGAGGCTCATTTGTGCCTTGATCCTGGCCACATCTTCTTCACAATAGTGGGGCAGTAAGAGGCACAGCTGCTCTTGATCCCATAGGGCAGGATAGGCAGCCCCATTTCTGGCTATTTGCACTGTACAAGAGTGTCAACTGATCCACCAAAACATGTGCTGCCCAGCCATATAAGGGACAAATTGTGGAATTCCAGGCAGTTGGCTGACATCTCAGGGATCCACAGGAACAGCCAGTCAAGCTGTGCACAAGGCAGGACAGTACTGAAAGTAACAGTCAGCATGAACTTCTTATGAACATATCACATAAACCAATTTGATTTCCTTCTGTGACAGTAGAGCAAACTGCGTGTATGGAAGATACACAGTAGATCAGACAGCTACTGGGACTCTAGTTAGTCTTCTGGCAACCTCTTATATGACATTCTTATAAATAAGCAGAGGAAATATCATGGAGCTGAAATTACCATTGAGAGTGTGTAAAAAAATCTGGAAAGCTCAGGGAAGTTATTAGGGACTCATTGTCAAAGTGAAAGTATCCATCAAGGACTTCCACTGGGGTTTGTCCTTGGCAGTTTGTGTTCAGTATTTTCATCAATAGCTTGTCTAAAGGAATAAAAGAAAGGTTCCCCAGCTGTACAATATGTGCTATTAGCTTTATACAGCCAGTTCCTAGGGGGCATATAGCCCGGAAAAGGCGCCTGGCTGCTGCTGCTGGGGTGTGCTCCCCCTGCCTCCACTGTTCTTCATGGTGGTCTTCAGCAGAAAAAAAGCGGAACTCTTGCAATGCAGAATCCTGATACATTTTTTGTTGTCAGCTTGGTTCTCCTTGCAAGTATATTAGAGGCCAGGGTTAGAATTCTAAATTACCTCAATACATTGGAGAAATGGCCTGAAAAATAACAGAATTCATCAACTGTATTGCAAGGACCTGTGAACAAAAGAGATGAACTGCACAGAGCATGGTGAGGTAGTGTCCTGGTTACCTTAAAACCATGACAGGAGTTCTGTAGAAGATGAAGGCTGATCAAGATGATCCAAAACTATTCTGTTACTGTGAAAAAAGAAATGACACACTGAGCTGTATATGAAGGTGTTGGACTGTATGATGCGTAATTGAATGTCTTCTGCTCTGCTGAGCTCTGTTGGGGTTGCACTTTCAAGAGATAAGGACCAACTGGAGACCCAGTTAACATACTAGGAGTAAGCATGTTCTGGAAGGGAAATCTGATTGATCTGAGGTTATTAAGTGGAGAAAAGATAGCGAACTTCAGGTATATGTGGACAGCAGAGACACAAAGGGAATAATCTCTTCTTTGTACAGTAGTACACTTGAATAATAATGGGTTTTAATTGCAATGAAGGAAATGGTAGATGAGTTCCTGGGTAGGACATGCCAACAGAAGGGGGGCACATAGGGAAGCACTGGAATACATATTCTGTGTGGGTAGAAGACTTTTCATCAATGAAGCTTTTTTAAAGAACAAGTTAGAGATGTATTAATCAGGAATTAAATAGGTATCATTGATCCTACTTTGAGACAGGATGGCCTCTTGAGGACACCTCTCCAGCCTGATTTTCCATTTCAGCAGTCTGCCTTATAAACATGGCATGGTCTGTTGCTCAATAGATGGTTAAAAGAGTGAATAGCAGCTGGTTTATTCCTCTGTTTTTGTGAGGTATGTTTACATTCCAGGCGTAAGAGTGGAGGGGAAGGACAGCAAGTTCTGATCCCACCAGCCAGCAGAGGAGACTGGGCAGCCATCCACTGGCGGCTGCTTAACTTTCACCGCCTTTCAGAGCCTAACATAAGGGACAAAGGTGGCTCCCAGATGGAAGACAACAGACTTGAAAAACATGAAAGTTTGACAGAGAGGGATGTGCATTTAACATGTTAGTTCAAATTGCCAGAAGAAAGCAAGGAAATTTCCAACTAGGTGCAATGGAACAGCTCCTGAAGGATCTGTAAGTGCTTTTGGCCTCCATAGAAAATACTTGGGCAGAAACCCTCCAGAAGGTATGTTTGTTTTGAGCAGAACCTGGAGTTCCTGCACAAAGCTCTCTGAAGGCTGTGTTGCAGGATTAGCCCATATTCTCTCTACTCAATGTCATGGGAGACTGAATGTTTTCACTGTTTTCTGGAGCCTGACACAGGCAGACAGACCACAAAGAAAAACACAGGAACAGATCCTATAAGCTTCTTCAAATAACACTTGCTCCAGAGCATCTGGTGAATGCTAGAAATTCTAGTTTCACAAAAGATGCCAACAGGGGAAGAAATTATTTCACAGTTTGCCTCAAGCTTCAAAAGGGGTTGCTGAACATGTTAACTGACACCCTTTTGGACAGGCTGGTTTGTGGTCACTGCCGCTAACGAACAGGAAAACAAATGCCTGTAGTCCAAGCAGGGATTCACACTCTGCGCCACAAAGCCAAGGAAACTGCTGCCGGAGAATCCCCAGAGCAGCTCGGCGAGTGCACACAGGCTGGCAGGATGTGTGAAAAAACATCAGGAATGTTCCTTATGTGACAAGGTGGATCACTCAGAAGGAAGACTGCTTGGAATGTAAAGATTTAGTATATTGACTCAAAGGGACACTTTGAATACATTCCTAGGTATGAGCAGCTCACTTCAGAAAGAAATTAGGGGACAGGGAAATGGGGAAGTACAAGTAGGAGCCATGCAAAGTCAAGCTATGTACAAAAATGGAGACTGAGCCAGAAGTAGAAAGGGGAAAAGTAAATCAGAATTTAAGAGTCTTGCGTACATTCATTATGATAAGGGGGTTTTTTTTGCAAGCACCAGCAAGTCCGTTAGCCAAAGAGATACACAGTCACTTTTGATACAAAAGAGACAAGAAGTTTATTACCATTGTATCAAATCCAGTGAATATAGTAAATTCAATCCCCTTTCTCTGCCAGCTGCATGATTCACAAGGTGTTCACTAAAAAGACTGACAGTCCCTCTGTTTGTCTGTGCCGAATAAGCTATTCTGGATGCAAAGAACTCACATATATGGACAGAAATGTTCAGGAGGATGATGAAACCTGAAATGGATCCAAGTACAGCATAATAGAAACAGGCTTTGGCTCTCAAGGTAGGAAAGAAGACTATCAGAGATACTGCTAATGGGAACTGGTTATTAAACTGAACTACTGATCACTGGAGGATGGAAACCAGTCAAATGTCCTAAATCTGAAAGATCTGACCAACATAATAAATTACCTGTTAGCGACAGAACATGAATCCCTCTACCTTCACGTGGTGCCAGGGATTAAAGAGACCCTGACTGTCACTTGCCAATATTTCAGTGAGACTACAAGTCTAGTTCTTTATTTAGACCAACATCTATTTTCTTATATTAAGATTCTGCTCCTTTAACAAGAGTTGCAAAAACTGACTTGTGAAAACATACTTACTTAAGGAAATGGCAGAAATGTCTCATGAGATCCTTGCAGGAGCAACGCATAATACTGATACTGTTGTCTGTCTTTTGGCACCAACTTTTTATCAAATGGCTTTTGAGAGGTCTGCCTGGAGAATAAAGTATTAACTCTGTAGTCTGAATAAAAGAGTGTGAAACTTTAAGAATTAGAACATGTCTTTTCAGAAATTACAGTCTGATTGTATGTAAAGATAGTATTTTTCTCTATTTCTTAGAATTGCCAGACCAGATATTTTTCAATTGCCAGCAAAAGCAACAGAGCAGTTGTTCCAGTTCCAATTAATCATTATTATTAATTATTTAATTATTTTCTTTGATCTGAATTAAAATGCAAACTTCATTCCTCATTCCTTCAGGTTGAAATCAACTCTGCTCTTTAGAGAAAAGGGAAAATGTGAAGTACTAAACTGTTGGATCCAGGGGGTGTTCTGGTGTGGTGCTATGACCTCCCAAACCGACTCTAGCAGAAAGCTGCTCAGCAGCCACTGCATTCACACACACACACACACCGCATAGCTTCTTGACAGGTTGACGGCAAAGAGGCAGGAAGGGTCCTTGTGTGGAATTCCATGGCACAGGTTTATTTGAGACCCGTGCACGAGGAACACCAGGGACAAAAGACATCAAGAGATGGAGGGTCCCAGATTATATATGGGGGTGGGGAAAGCATCAGGGACAGGGGCGGTACAGAGGCAGGACTAGGGTACAGGAGCCAATGGGAAAGTCTGAGGGAGTGGCAGGGAACAAGGTCCACTGGGAGAGTGGGGACGGGAGAATTTTCTGATGAAAGAGCAGATAAGATAAAAGGGGGCAGGAAGGCCAACTGGGGAAGCAGAAGTGGGATATATTTCCATAACAGAACAGGGCACTCTGGGAGAGGCCTTTTTAGTCACCTTAACCTGGGGAGTTGTCTCGGGGTGTGTCCCTTTAGGGGACTCTCTAATTCCCTGATTGGGATATTCACTGGCTCCCACACTACAACATCACAATACCTTTGTCTGCAACTTTTCGCCTTCCCTCCTTGCACTTCCCAATGCATCCTTGCCACCTAGAACATGAATTTTTTCAGGGATGAGTTGACTTGTACAGGGCCTGGTTCAATAGGCACAGGACTAAATTATAGCTTCTTTTTGACAATGTTTACTGCTAAAGAAGAAGCAGCTACTGAATAAGAATAATCTTGTAGGGTTTAAGCACATTTTGATCTTGATTTACAAAGGCACTGGCTGTGCCACCCATTTCCACTGAGTGGAATCTGTATTTTGTCATGCTGGGGGGAGACAACACTTCTAAGGCAAAAAGCTATGAACTGATACTGGAACTGCTGGATAAGTAGATTTGCATTTTGAGTGCTGCTATTTGGGTAGACAAAAAGATGGTGCTTTTGAGATAACACTGGAGCTGCAGAGAGAGCCTGAAAACATAAAACCCAGTTGTGAATGGAGCCATGAAACATGAATCCAAACCCACAGCCAGCATTCACAATCCTGCTGAGAGAGGCTTTTTATTTACTTTTCCCTGCCATTGAGAGCAACAATTCATTTACTCCTTATATATAAATACATACACACACGACACCAAGTAATATCCTGCTGATCTGAAATGCTCCCCTGGCCTCACGCCCTCCCCACTGGCAATCCCCCTCCCAGCCAGTTCTCTTCCGCTCTGCAGCAGCACAGCCCTGGGGTGTGTAACTGAGAAATGTCTGCTTCAGACAAGGGAGAAAGCTTCATGAATCACTAAACAACACTTCTCAGGTGGGAAAAACACATTCTTTGTTTCTCTATGTGGGATTAGAAAAATATGTGTAGAAGTAAAGCCCTGAAAACCCCAGGAGAGCAACTGGGCTTTTTTTTCCCCTTTTTTTTTTTCTGTTTTTTTTTTTTTTGTTTTGTTGAGCTTGTGAATTTTGGGGTAATTAAAGTCTCAGAATTCTTTAACACTAATATTCAAATGCTTCATGTTTTTCCCTTGGACTTGCAGACTTTCTATCCTCCTCCTCTTTTTCTTGTGTCACTTTTACTCTGCAATAAAACAATTTAATCACATGCTGGTACATAAATACTGGCAGATTTTTAGGTTTGCTGCTTTTTTCACTCAGCCTATTGGGCAAACAGCCTAGAAAGGCTAAGTTATTTGCCAGAGTTTGAATTTCTGGCAAACAGCGCAGATCCAGTACAAATCTCAAATCATATTTTAGGAATGCCGTGCTTCTACCGCACCTTTCCAACTCTTCTCTCTGTGCTCTAATGACTATTATGGGGAAATGCGTTCCAGAAATGTGAAAATCAATGTAGTGGGAAATGTACCAAAACCACCTTTCCACTTATACAATCTCAGTTGTCCAAGAAACACAATTAATTAGTGTTATTGAGCTGTTTAGCTCCCCAATAAAAGCTTTTTGAGTGATTATATGAAGAACCATAGGTACTGGAGACTTCATACTGAAGTAATTAATGGAAGTTGATTATATTCTGACAAGTTAAACACAGGTTTGTTTGATATTACACACACATGGAAAACACATGCTCTATTGAGCTCAGTACCTAGGAGTTTAGATTAATGGTGTTGATGAATTATGTGGAGATTATATACTTTGCAGACATATAATGGACCTGATTTTGAAAAGCAGGCTCTCATTTTGCTCCTGCAATTTTGAGGGTGTGAATAATTGCAGGTGATTTTCTAGCAGCTAGACATCTCGCTGCCTGGTGGAATTCCTTTGGGCAGAGGTCATGCCTGGTTTTGTGCAAGGCACTGGGAGGCACTGGGACAGCGCCTGCAGACAGTGAGGAACAAACTTACACTAGTGCTGCAGGCTGGAACCACAGTAACCAGCAAGGACAACTCTTTCATGCACAGCTGTGGCAGCTCAGTTGGAGCTTTCAAGAAATATGTTCTCTGTCTAAGTTCAAGGGCATGTGGTGAACTTGAGGTTCAACCCCAAGACAGGAAGGAGGAAGCTGTCACTGTGCTTTCTCCTGCTGCCAGAAAGATGTTGGCAACAGACCTGACACTTAGCCCCAGGACCAGCTGCTGAAGCTGTCTCCGTGGGACATCACTTAAGCTCAGCCTAATATCTCAGCCTACCGTGTAGCATCTTTCTCTTCAGACTCTGTCTAAAGGCAGCTGAATGTCACTGGGATGAGGACAAAGGTAGTGATGAATGCTAATGTTTAAGGCCTGCAGGGGATAGTCGGGAAGGCCACGTTCAAATGAATGTCTTGATTCAGGCGGGAAATGAACTCAGATTTTGGTTTAGTTGCACTAGTCTGCCATGTAGAGCAGCCTGAATGGAAGAGTCAGCCCAGATCGGATGCCTTCCCGTATTGCTTACCCACAGGAACACTTCAAACCAGTTTTACAGGGTATTTACTGAGTGCTTGGATCACCAACCAAGCATGCTCCATCAGGATTTTCCTAGGAACCTGCCCAGAAGAAGATAGGACTAAAAATATCCCAAACCCAAGCTATGAAGGCAGGCTGACTGCAAACTGCAGATAGCAGTCTAGCTTTCACAGCACTCTTGGGAATGGCTTCTGGGTCCTTGAGGCAGCTCAAAGATGGATGAGCATCTCCTTCTGAGAGCAGATTCTGATGAACCCTGCAGATGTGATTCAGTTCAAGACTTCAGATCTGTGAGTCAAGATGCAGCTTTCCATGTGAACCAGGCAGCTAAACTGCATTGACATGACAGTGATCTCACCAGAATTGCCAGGCAAGGATGCAGAGAGATTCTGCCTCTCTACAGCACAATTCTCTTGCTAAACTGCCTACACCTCCCCTGTACCTCAGACACCTGTGGACACCTACCATCAGAAACCCCCACTTAGGTGACAGTCACCAGGTGAACCCCTGCCCTTAGAGGTGCATGACAGGTACAGCACAGCAGCAGCAGGCTGTTTCCAGCACCTCTGTGATCACAGCTGTAAACTGGCTGCTCTGCCCGGACCTGTGCTGTCCCTTGGATGGGACATGTCCATCCCCCAGTGGCAGCAAATCACCAGTACCACCCAGCTCTATCCAACAAAGAAAAGAGCCCTCTGAGCACTGCTGTCTGCAGAAGCAAGGGATATCAACACTGAGGGCAGGGCAAGAAGGAGCAGACACCCTTCCTCCTGGGAGTAGCAAACCTTCCTCAAATTTTGGTGTTCAGAGCTATAAAGTACTTTCATTTCAGCCATTTCAGGTCACCCTGGCAGAGAAATGAGTTGGGATAGATCATTGTGCATGGTTGTACACAGACTTTCTTTAGGTTATAGCTTGAGGTATGTTGCACAGAGAGAGAAGGGGAAAGACATGCAGACCTGCTTTAGCTTTGATCTTAAAGACCTGTGGGAATCAAACACGAGGCACCAGCATGTGCCTACAGAGGTACAGTAAGTGGAAGGTTAAAGAGGGCAACACAGGAGGGTAAGTTTACATATTTAGAAGAAATGCTTCACTGTGAGGGAGCTGAGGCACTGAACAGGTTGCACAGGAAAGATGTGGATGCCCCACTCCTGGAAGTGTTCAAGGTCAGGTTGGATGGGGCTCTGAGTAACCTGGTCTAGTGGAAGGTTCCCTGCCTGTGGCAGGGGGGTCAGAGCTAGATGAACTTAGGGGCCTTTCCAACCCAAACAATTCTATGATTCTCTGATACTCTGGGCAGTGCAGTTGTGATGGAAGAAATGAACCACAAGAGAGGCATGGCCAAGGACAAGTTCCTCCATCTTTGTCCCTCCACAAAGAAGACCTAACATGGAAGCACTGGTGTGGATTCTTTATACAGTTTATTTGACTGTAAAATTCCTAACCCTTTCCTAAGATTCTGCTGCTTTGATCACTCACCTAGCTGCAACCCTCTGAGAAAAACAGAATCAGGACTTAATTCTGCAATTATTTACTGCCTCCAGGAAAGCGCAATCATTGTTGGGAAAGGGCTTTTAAGTCTGCCCCATGCTGACTGTCCGCTGGAGGCAGTGGATAATCACAGAAGCAAACCCCAAATCTTGCCGTGCCGGAGGACAGGAAGCAGTCCTTTCTGAGCAAGGGGAAAGACCTGGCTTCAGCCTCTCCTTCTTAATTAGCTGCTGCAGGTGGAGAGCTGTGCAAGTCCCTCACATTGCTTTTATAACTATCACATCTTTATGTGGCTGAACTGTTTTTTTCCACTGTAACTTGGACATTTTTGGAAAAGAAATATTTTGGGTCACATTATCAATTTTCCCCCTATGGAAAGCTTATGAAAATTAATCCATAAGCAAATTGATGTGAGGAAAAAAAGTTAGCAGAAATGTTTTCAAATGGACAAGTTTCAAAGGACTTGAGCTCATTCCATTTGAATTACAAAGCCAGAGCTTTGATCCAGCCACTCTTTGGTTCTCTACCTCTCTTTCCCACCCATGCTACTTTGCATCACACTTGAACAGGTCTCCAATGAGTACGTTTTACCTAATGATTGAATTTACCATTGGCAGAAGTACTCCAGAAGTACTGAAGGTTCCATTTGCTGCCCACAGCAGGCACAAGAAGCCTCTGAGCTGCCTTTTGGATGGTGATGTGCTAATCCATCTCAGACAGGTGGAGGAGGGTACTCCTTCTCCAAGACCTACACATCCCTGTGTCTTTCTGTTAATGGTCCCAAGACAGTTCTCAGCTAGGGCAGCAATTTGTCTGCAGACATCAAACTAACCACCCTAAGGCCACCATGAAGATGCCTGACTGTGTACTAATCTTGTGAGGTTTTAATTAGTGCTAAAGCAAATTAGCAACACTGAGCTAAATGGCTGTAACATACAAAACCACAACGACACCTTTCTTTAACCGCTGCCAATTGCGCAGTCAGATGAGCACTGAGATTGTCCTCAGAGGAGTCGAGGAGGCCTGTAAGAGCCACCATGACTTTGGGATAAATACAGGAGACAAAAGCCTGCAAGATGTTTTGTGTAACTAGAAAAAGCAAAGCAGCCTCCACGCAGACATGTGCATTCCTGCAAAAATAATATGAAGAAATTACCTCTACTTACTGGTGTCTCATATCTCACTGGTTATTGGGTTTGTGTGTTTATGGAAAGAAGGCAGAGCAGATCAGAGAAGCCAACGACTTGACCTAAACAAACATCAGGATTATGGCTCCAAGAACAGAGGCAGGGTAGGGGAGGAGAGAAATTTTGACTAAGCTGATTAAAAGGCAATTGTAACCTGAAAAAAACAGCTCCTAATTCCTCCTGTGTCTGAGGTCACTGCACATTCCTTGTAGACAGGGGACCATAATAAAAGAAGCCTGACTCTATCATCACCTCCATCTCTGCTGTCAGTGTGTCTGTAAATGTTACCTGTGTTTCCAGTGTGGTGCTGGAAAAGGGCTGGGACAAGCCTCAGTACATTTGAACTCATTCAACTCCCCCAGGAAAAAGGTCTCCCTTCGCCTAGAGCCAGCAGCATGAGGCATCATTAAAGGAGAAAGCATCAAATAAAGAAGGAAAAATCATCAATAAGTCTCTTGATAATGGTGTAGAGATAACTTGTGGGTTACAGAGATGGAACTGTTTTTGAAGCAACATCTGCACATGCTGCACAGTGTCTAGGCAGACTGGGAAGCCCCGTAGTTGGAAGCAGAGACCTGTCTGCTCTGAATGAGAAGGATTTCCATGGAGCCAGGAGACTCAAAGGTGTCCTGACAACCCAAAACCTGCTAACAGACATGAGCAGCAGCAAGGAATGACAGATCTCAAGAAGTGTGTTGAGAAAGCAATGAAAGGGGCAGAGGTCAGAGCAGACCTCACTCAGCCACCTGGCTGCACAAGCGGGTTAGCCAAATGGCCTCAGTAAAACTATTTTCTACTTCATTTGTAACCCTCAGAGGCCAGTCAGGGAGAGGAGAGATTGTCCAGTTCAAATAATGCAAAACTTGATTTCTTTGAGAGAAAACTCCTTGACAGGCTTCTTGGCTCTGCTCAGTGTCTCACCAAAGCGAGTGGCCAGGAGGAGGAATAGGAGAGGTTTCCAGCAGGCAGCCTGTGCACGCCAGCCCTGTCCGTGCTACAGAGCAGCCCACGACAGACAACCGAGCGCTCCAAGTTTGCAGGAGCTGTTGAGATGTGGTGCACAGGCAGCCATGAGGCAGAGAGAGCCAGATCAGAAAATTAGCAGCAAGGGGAAAGCTGAATACTCTGGCCTGGCTGAGGACCAGACAAGACCTGTTCTTGGCATAGTCTGGTGCAAACAAGGACTCCCAGGATAAACGGGCAGTGGAACAACTTATACACATTTAGCTGGACTTCAGCTTGCAGGGCCAGATCAGTGAAAGGAAATCAGATACCCCAAGGGCTTCAGGAATTTGCCCCATCATTTGAGTTTTTCTCTGCAGCAGCCAATCAGGAAAGGAAGCAGCTGCTAGCAAGATGGACATTAATTGCCATGAACTCCATAAGCACAGATATGTTAAATGGAAAAGGTGACTCTAGTCTGGTCTGTGGCATTTTGGAACAATTAAAAATAGTGATAGATTTGGTTTGTAAAACAAGAGAAGCTGGCAATAATGCAAAAACTAAAGAAAGCAGTTAAGTGCTGGTACAGTGAAAAAGTTTGCTATAAAATGTCAGCTTGTTATAATTGGAATCTGGGCCAGAACAAAACATCATAAGAGCCTAGTAAAAAGCCTCTTTCCCAGTCTGAGGATTGCAAGGACACCACATTATGCTGCTGAATCCCAGAGATACAAATTGAGGCCCCAGGTTTTTGTTTAGATCCTCACAGTTGAAGAACAGAAGGAGGAGGCTGGTTACAAATCATCTGCGGGTATCTGTGAAATGCATGGAAAAAGTGGACACTGCCTCAAGGATAACCATTAATAGAGCAGACATGCTAAAAACAGCAAGGGGTAGACTGTCCAAAAGTGAGCCAACTAATTGGTCTCAAATGGAGACAGTGACAGAGAAACATGCATTTGTCCAACAGTTGGGAAAGTTGGGTTTGAAAATTGGACGTCTGGAATTTGAGCTTTATTTATGGATAATCAAGATAGTGGATGAGCTAATAAACAGTTTGGATTTCATTATGCCTAATAGCTGAGTATGTGCCAGGAAACCATGTCTTACAAAACCTGCCTGTGAAAATTCTTTTAAAATATGGATCACAGGTGAGTAAAATGATGTGTAGACAACTGTTTTGCACAGAGCAGGAAACGGCACCATTAAAAGTGACATGCCATGGGGGCTTTTCAGACAAAGAAATCACTTCCCAGAGGCTGAAACTGGTTTTGAGACTAGGATCACAAAGGGATTTTAGCTGCTCAAGTGTTGGTATATGGGAAGCAGGAATCTGTTCCCCTCTTGTGTGCTAGATATTTCTGATGATGAGCAAATAAAAGAGGAAAAAAGAGGAATATGTGCCAGAAGGCGCGATAAAGTAAACAGATATAACAAATACACAGATGAAAACTAGCAGGGAAAGAAGAGTGAAGAAAAATGCAGGGAGCTTGATGTTCAGTGCTGAGGATGGCCTACAAACCTCTGCTGCTGAGGCTTCCAGAGTTGTCCTCCCTCTTTTGTGCCAAAGCAGCACAGGACCGTAATACAGAAAGGTGGCCACAGAGCAGCCACTGCACTGCTTAACTGAAGCCAAGTACAGGCGATATTCTGGGCAGCTGGGAATTTCAGGAAGGTGAGACTGAGCTCTGATGTCACCTTGGGTATCACTGGTTGTACAGAGGAAGGAGGGCAGCTCCACATCCTGTTCAAGTCTGCAAGGACCACTGCAGCCTAGTTTTCCACTCTGGATCTGACAAACAGCTGTGGACCTCAGCAGAAAGATCTGTTACACAGTGGCAGAATGAATCTCTCAGTGGCCACTGAATGTGGCTTCTTCCCCACTGCCACAGGGCAAGGGGTTATACCTTGAGCACAGCCCTGCAGAAACACAGTCAAACTACTTTTAAGCACCTCAACACGGCACTGGCACATCCATCCTGTGGTGAGGTGCCCTAAGGGAGCTGCCTCCCCTGGCTCCTCGGTAGGGCAGTTCTGCTGCACACATCAAAACCCATGGTCTCTACCTAGGGGGTGTGCAGATGTCTGAGACAAGCTTAAGCCTATCAGGCTGCAATAAAACTCCAAAGAAAGGGAGTATTTCCTAATGAAAGAGCAGTTTCCTTTGGGCAGATGGGGAGTGAAGGACAAGTTTCTGCTGACAGAGTGACAGTGGAGAGGTCCTGACACAGCCACTCCTCCCGGATGTGCAGGATCAGGGAGGACTTTGGTTCCTAACGAGAACCTTATTTCTAAGTTTGCAGCTATTGCACAACTTCAGCTAGTTTGGGTGAGCTTGTGGCAGAAAACAATTGCAATGGTCACCAGAACATAATTTAGTATTTGTGGAGTTACTAAGACTCTTGTGACCACTCACAGTTTGTTTTCTGGATTTTAAAATGCTTTTCATATAGGAAACAGATGTTAAGAGATACTGAACTTCTAGTTTAGAGACAGTATTACTACAGCAACATAAAGGATTTGAAAGTGTCCTGATTGCAGCAAAAGTTTCAGGTCTCTGAGTTGATTTATTGTATTACTGAAGTACACCTTGGCTTAAAAGTTTTAGCTGTATATTTTTAAGACTGATTAGATGGGAATAAAATAACTATGGAATAACAATGAAAATAGCCTGACAAGAGGGCATTGCATAGTTATGTAATAATTTGTTATTTAACTATAACTGCTTCAAATATGATTGTGATAGATGCAATTTTTCTGTTTGTCTAGAACATACTCTTTAGACTACCACTATTACAGACTCATGACACTGGTGAGAATGATTCAAAGGTGCTTTTAATGGATTAAATGTAGCTGCTGTCTTCCAACAGGTTTCTGTGGAACTCAACCTCAACAGCCTCCACATGAACCATGGAAAATGCTACACAGGCATCTGTGGAAAGACAAGTCTCTCTTGGTCTTATTTTGTGGAACTTGGGTGTTAGTAGGGACAGCATATAGCATAACAAGAAAAGAGATATCTTGACCCAAAAAGCTAGGTGAAAAGCTCAAAAAAGAGAAATTTTTTGGCCAAGTGTCCTGCAAAATGGGAAAGGAACTATGAACAGAATGCTGACCACTTGCTGTTTAATTCCTCCTGTGTTGAGGAGAAAAAATTTTGAGTGATCACTATGAATAAAGAGGCTAGTGTAAACCCCATATTATTTAGTGAGCAATTTCTCTTCCTAACAGATCCCACCTGCAGGACTGTGAGTTGCAACCACTCAGGTTAAAAGGGAATCATCCTATTTTTTTCTTAAACATTTTCACAGTATCATTAAAGTTCATATATGAACTTTGCGTGAAGTATTCAGCAGACTTATAGATAACATTCTCTTTAAAAACCCTCTTCAGGTATATAACTCAATGTCAAATTCCCTCAAACCAATCAATCTCTGTTATAAAATGAACTGGTTGCTGATAGAACTACCACTCACTTCTTTTCCCATCAAAAAGAACAGCCAAGCCCTGTTTTCTGTAGCACTGAGGCAAGGCAGAAACCTGTCCTTTTCCAAAATTAGGTGATGTGCATCTGTGTGCTGAGAGTAACTGTGTTATCTAGAAATTCTTTCAAGCCACTGAAATCCTTTCAATAAGCTCCTTTATTTCCAGCTTCACCTCCCTTCCCCTGTAACAAAACACCAAGTGTCAGAGTTGCTTTAAAAAAATCAAATACAAACTTACATATTACCTTTGTGCCTCTGAGAATGATGGTTGTGTGCTGTAAGATGTGGCAAGTTCATGCAAAAACAAAAGGACACTCTCTGCATGGCATATCCATTATTCTCCCCTACTGAGCAACTGTATTACCTGCCCTTGACAGACTCTTCACGGTTAACGGAGATGCTACTTCTGGCCAGAGCAGTTCCAATACAGAGTCGTAGCTTCCAGGGATGTGTAACCATTTACACCTGTGCAAAGTAGATGTAAACTCACTTTGCACTCACTTACACAGGTGCAAATGACTGCACAAGGTGAGAGGCAGTGGAGAATCAAGCTCATAATGAGTGCAAAGTGCTTAAGAAGGGTATGATGGAGACCAGCAGAGGCACGTGGGATACAGTGATCAGTAGGCAAGCAAATGTCAGCAGCAGTTTTGGGAGTCTATTTTCCCTCATTGTGCCAGCGGTGTCTATTATTTGCAGTGGAATTCATCCATGTGTGCCCAGCAGATAATAAATCAGCTGCTGTGTGAATGCAACAGGCCTGCCTGCTTCAGCTCCCTCTGGCACTGCTGCTGGGCTCCAGCTGCAGCAGGAAACCTGTGCTGCCACCCGGGCTGGAAGATGTGTGGTTGTGAAATCAGTTTACGGTTAGAATCAAGTTAAGCCTAGCGGCTTTGGCTTGGTTTAGGGCATGTTTCTTGTTGTGAGTTAAACAGCTTATCCAAAACCCTGGCTGGAGCACTGCTGAAATAGTACAGGTGCTCCTAGCCCTTTTTGTTATATTGCCTCCTAAAGCTGCCCAAGAGCTAAGAAGTGCAAGAGCTTTCAAAGGAAACTTTACTTTTTATGAGCTGTTGGATAGGACAGAGTAGACAGATCTAAAATAATCTGCTGCCCTTTATCAAAGCTCTCTGACCATAAGGATAAAGACAGTAATTGCCTCAATGGGCTATCTGGGGGATGTTGGAGAGAAATTTTTTCATGCTGGATTTTTTAGCTTGAAGATTAGGGTTTATATAACAACTTTGCCTGGTAGTCTGAAAAAGACCTTCTGAAATGTGTTCCTCTTAGCCTTACACCTGCCATCTTTCTTCACTCTTCTTTCCATAGCCTACTAATACTGATGGTAAATGCATCCAGAGAAATACGGTTGCTATAAAGTACCAAAGTTTCTGTGTAGCGTGACATAAAATTACTGAATGTGAAATAAAGTATGTGTGTCATTTTTCCAAGGGACTTTTAAAATGTGCCTCTGGATATATGTGAAAATATAAAATACTGCTCACAAAAAATTAAAGCAGAAAGCATACACTTGTGAAGGAAAACTACTTCATTTGTTACAGCTATCTTTTCAAGGCAAAGCAGTCACACCGTGTGTGTGACAGGCTGGAAATCTACGTGTCCCCACTGATTTTGCTGTGTTTGCAGTACCTGGTGTGAGAGAGGGCTGGCCATCAGTGCAGGAGTGTTTCCTCATGGCTACAAAGTTCTGCAGAGCCTGCACTGAAGTCAAGCCCAACATTCATTCACATCCCATGACAATCAGGCTAAACAATTAACAAGCAAGAGGATGACAGCTAGGACAAGGGATCAGTTTTAGTTTTTAGACAAACAATGTTGAGCGCGTGATTGTGGCAAATAATCCAAATAGTTTCTTATTTAATGAAAGCACTTACCAATGACAGCCTCAAAGATCTGGTGGCAAGAGAGGGTGGGTGAAGGGAGGGTACTGACCCATTGTGGGCCCCTATGGGCTGGGAAAACCAGACTCTAGAAAGAGACAACTGTCTCAATACTTACATTAACAATAGAGTGAAAGAAGTCTTTATTTTCAGGAACAGGATTGAGCAAAGGACTTTCACCCTCTATTCATGTTTTCCTAGTAAGTTCTGAAATATTTATCTACCCCAAATCAAGTACCCCCAGTGGCTTCTTCTGTAACGGGGTCTTTTCAGCATGAGCTACAATTAACAGAAAGAAAATGTTCTCTTTAGGTAGAGCAGGAGCATAAGGGCTGTTCTGGGATTTCCTTCCCTGAAGTGCCAGCAGTGCCAGGCAGTGCTGCCCAAGCTGGCTTTCCAGTGGGGTAGCACATGGAGCCAAGAGCCAGCCCCCACAGCGCCCTGGTGCTGGGCTCCTGGAGCCTGCCTGCAGCATGCCCACACCTCACCTCACCCACGGGGGTTGCAGCAGTGGGAGGCTGGAGGGGAGCAGGCTCAGCTTCTCACGGGTGTTCCACCATGCTATAGGATGTGGCTGGAAACTGTGGTACAGTGCAAGGCCACCACTTGAGGGTAAAGCAGCTGCTCAGAGGGGAGCTGCAAGGGCCTGAAGTTCCTTCAGCCACTCTACTTCATTTTCTTCACCTGCAGTCCCAGATGCAGCACACTCAATGTTGCCTCAAGCATGTGGTTCATCACAGTATGGGAACAACTGTGAAATTTCTCTCCCTGGCTGGGTTGAAATCCCCAGAGGCAGCTGAGATAGGATGTGGGCTACTTCACCATACTTGGCACTTGTCATAGGATCCCTCCCTTACCTTTTCAGTGACAGCTGGCATCTGGTGCCTGCTGTAGTGCCCTACTAGCCGTGGTCCTCGGTGTGCACAGTCCTCAGCTTTTGTGAAGGACAGTGAAATATCGTGACTAGATCCTTGTGGATTTATCAGTTTATCTCCTAGGTCTACTCAAATGCCCTAAATTGTAAAGGCAGACTGACAGCAGCCTGGTATCAGCAGTATCTTCTATGCTGCTGCTGTGAAACCATTTTCTTCTTCTACCCAGTCACCATGAAATCTGCTGATATTTGCTGAAGGTGCATTTAAGGTACTAAAATATACTTCCTTTTTAAGTGTTTGGGTATTTTTTTACCGAAACTTAACTGTGGTGGATTACTTAAAGCTGTGGTGGATTCTTTATTACTTTATTATTTTAAAATCTAAAGCCAAAGAAGATTTAAATAGCTAAGTCTAAAACAGGTTATCTTGAAAATGGTCCCTTATTAAGAGACTCTCACAGTGCCTAAGTCTTCTCTTCAGCCCCCATTTGTTTTTTTGGTACCCCAAGGAACCAACTTAGGTCAGTCCTAACTTATACCTAAAACCATTTGGGACCCCAGGCTTGACATTTTTCTAAGTCCCCAGAGGATTCCATTTGCTCTCCTGTATGCATACCAGATAATGCTTCAGCACAAAATCATGGGAAGTTCCTTCCTTGAAACATATCCAGCAATGTGACTCCTAATACTTCCACCTAGTCCAGTGGTAGAGCATTTTGCTGGGAACTGGAGGACCAGGTTTCAGTGCTGTTGCATTCTCTCCTGTGAGTATGCAGGACCACCAAGGGTGCTGTGTGGTCACCCTGCTGGGAGGGTCACTCATTTCCTTCTGCTGAAATGGAGCATTTCTTGTGAGAGGAAGGTACAGAGGGGGTCTGTGAAGGAGAGATGCAGCAAGGTAGAAGGGAATGGGAGCACAAGACAGTGAGCAGCTCTGGGAGAAGAAGGGTCAGGTCATGTCCCTGGAAGCTCCTTGTAAGGGAAGGGTAGGAAGCCCATGTGCCCTTCTCGCAGCAAAGTGTCCCAACCAGTGCTGGTAGCCTGCATCTTCCCTGTGGGACAACAAATGCCTCAAAGACTATGTACCAGATACAGAGCTCCACGGAGTTTCTCATGCCTGGACTGTCTGACAGCCTCTTCAGAGCTCCCCACACCAATGGGAAGCTGCTTACAGCAACTGCCTTATGCAGTTATTTACTTTATCAGTCATCACTTGTGTACATTCCTCATGTTTTAACTATGGAAGCAAAACGAATTGATCATGTCAACCTTTCTTTCCTCCTTCCTGTTATCCAGTTTGCTTCTAGAGGTTTTCTCCACACTCTTGAAGGCTGCTATAGCATGTTAACAGATTGGTCTTCGAGTGTTTCCATTTACATCTTCTTTTTCCCCAGTTACACACTTAGCAATCTATAGGGGACGCATCCAGCATGCCCACAAAGCACAGTAGAGTGGAGAGTTTTGCTTCTGTGACCAGCTCGTGTGTAGGAACAGATCTACTTAGCCTGGAATCATCACTGCATCATCACTGACTGCAGCCCACACACACAAGTGACCACATATCTTTGCTGTCTATGCCTGCAAAAATCCAGGGGTGTCTGTCTAAGACTTGGTATTGATCCCTTGTGCTTCCTGTCTCCCTTTGCTCTGCTCTGGAAGGTCACTCAGCACAAACTGATGGACTTTCCTTTCTTGGTGGGTTCCTTGTTTCTATCTGCCAATGCCACATTTTGAGATTACAATTTCTGAAAAGCTTTCATGAGCCTGAAACTGAGTAGATCAAATGGAGACCGCTGAACTCTAATGTATCTGTCAGCTCAAAGAGCACCCCTTTTTCACCAATCTCTTATCTGTCTTAAAATATATTTTACAAATGAGTGCCTACAAGCATGTGTGGGTGCAAAGGCAACAATGCAGTCTGAGAAAAACCAGCTCCTCTGGTCCCCGGCTTGGCTGCCCCATCATTTGGTTGCACTTGGACTGCCTAGTTCTGATCCTGTTTGGCTCAGGCAGGTCTGAAAATGCTGTCCTTTATTTTTTTTTACCAAACCCACTGCTAAAGTCCAGCAATCACTGACATCCAGTGGCAGCCGAGGATAATTACAAATGTTTATTTTCTGAGAGGCTTGTTTGCTACCTGGGGAAGACCCAGTTAAACTAAAGGTTTATTTCTGAACTCTACAAAAGGAGGACAAGTCAGTTGAAGTAAAATATGGCTTTTGTTACTCAGGAGAGGGCGGGTACCTGAGAACCAGTACTGAAAATCATCTCTATGTTTCCTGCATGAAGGGGCTCCAAGTCTCACTGAGCTGCTGTGCAGTTTGGGAGTATCCCCAGATGGCAAATTGAGTTCTGCCTTTTGGAAACTGCAGTGAGACCAGACCTGAAGTTTCCTGCCTCAAGCCGTTTAGAGCCTTGAGCAACAGTGACCCCACTATGTTGGTCTAATAAAAACACTGTGCTGCAGGGTGAGCCCTTCAGCCTCTCCCCAGTAAGGATCAAGTATCAATTAAATCCTCTGGTGGCTGATCCTGCCTGAAGAAAACAACATCAAAATTACAGTTTTTGCTTAATTCCATTCAGCACAGATAATTAACAATTTCTTCATGCTTGAAGGGGGGGTGGGAGGGCATTATGTACATTTTTTATTACAGTGCAAATACTACTTGTTCCTAAATGCTTGATTACTCAGCTTTCTTTTTGCATAAAACTGTGTGGGCTATGGGACAACTGCTGACAGAGTTACCTAGTTCTTTGGTTTGGGTTTTTGTCTATGCAGTCACTCTCTACAGTGTCTGACAGCATTTAGGGAATGCTTAGAAGTCATTGTAAGGAAGAAAGGTCAGATCCTCATAGAAAGCATGGAGGTAAGTCTTTGAATGGCACAGCCAGGCCTAATTACTACAGGAAAAGTAGATTCATCAGTGAAAGCATAATTATGAGACTAACTTGTGTGCAGGACCTCTTTGATGCATTTTTCTCTTTTTTTTTTTTTTTTTTTTTT
>VXAZ01008272.1:1824-86455 GCA_013399875.1 Gymnorhina tibicen | reverse complement strand
CTCAATTTCTTTTTTTTTTTTTTTTTTCTTTTTTTGGTGGTGGGGGGGAGTAGGGTAATAAAATGAAAATAATAAAGTCATCTTACTTTTACTTTTATTCCTGTAATTCTTTCAAGTGTATTAGAGCAGAAGGTAAATTTTGACAGGCATAAAATACTTCCAGTGCAGCAAACTTTAATGCTTGCTGACATCACCATAATTTAAACTTTGGGCCTTTGTAAATAGTTTGCACAGAATGCCTTGTAAGCAATCTGAGCTCATTGCAAGGGCTCCAGCACTTTCTGAATGCGCGACTTCATCTGTCTCTTCCCCTTCAGCCTCCAGTCCTTTCTTTACTGTTTCCACCCCTTCTAATACCTCTTGCAGAGAGAATATCCTTACAACTTTTTTGGCAGTCACCACAGGCCCCTTCTTGCTGACATGTTACAGTAGTATGTCTTGGAGCTTTGGCCATAAAGAAGACCCCATCATAGGGCATTAGCCATATAACAGATGGTCTCTGAGGCAAGGGGTTCAGAGGTGGAGGATGCACCCAACAAGAAGGGGACCCATAGCTCATGCTAAGATGTGGCTGGGATTTGAGGCCACTTTGACTTATGTGTCCTGCTCTAGGTGAGAAGCTGCCCTGAGGAGCAGCAGAGAAAGCTGGGAGGGGAGAAGCAGCAGCATATCTTGAAGTGACAGGTTTAAATGTAATGAAAAAAAGGAATTTCATTTCCTTCCCTTGAGTTTGATAGATTTTGTTTTGTGTCCTCTGCCCATGTGGGTAGGGTAAGTTTTCTGTTTTGCACTGTATGGAGGGCCAAACTGAAGAGCTATGGCTGAAAAAGTGGGAGAAAGGAGTGACAACACCTTCCTTGTAACACATGAGACCATCCTCCCTGGATCATCTTGACTGACAGTGCTGGGATATGAGCAAGGGCTCTTCTCTGCCTCTGTCTCACCAACAGTGAGAGCCTTTACATGCTCATGGAGAGCACTGAGAGAAAACTTCAGTGACCAGGGACGTGCTCAAGAAGCTGAAGGAGCTGAGTTTGCTTGGAGGCTGATACAAGTCTCCACACAGCGTCACTACTGAAGGATTGCTCTGCCCGTGTTTGGGGAGAAAACCAGAATGTCTTTTCTGATACTGAAATAAAGCAGTCCCCTTTCAGACCAGTCAGCAAAGTAATCGTTCATTCCTCAGGCTGAGCCGCACATATGCAATCTCTTTGTTAAGTAGCTTTCTGAATTTTTGCTCCTTGGCTCTTCCAGTTGCAGCCTGTGTGATTGCCAGCCCTGAGCACTGGCCAGGAAACCCCAGCCCCAGCCCAGAAGGGGTGAAGGCAGCACAGCTCTTACAGCACAGACACAGCTATAAATGAGCTGCTGGTTACAGCCACTAGGGAAGTGGGGGGGCTAAAAGTCCACGCTTCCCAAATACAGCTTCTAAAATTCAATACAGGTCCTCTGGTTATAGAGCATGTAGAGACCTTAATTCTAAGAGAAGAGCAGCGTGTGGAAAAGGAAGGGAAGCCTTGGTGGCTACCGCTGGCAAAGGCAAAGGTGAGATGGATGAGCAGAAAAACACTTTTTCTTACAAAATAACTATCAGCCTTAATGTCATCACGCTTTAGGTTAACATGCAGAAAGCCCAGAAGTGTGAAGGAACAGGGTAACTAGTTCAGATAGAACAGAATTAAATTTGTGGCAAGCTAAAACCAAAGCCAGATCTGTTCGTGGTATTGAAATAACTTTGCTACTGCCTTGAACACCACCCTTCAGAGAGGAGGGGTTGGAGCGTGGTGTGGAGACTGGATAACAGATGTCTTACAGATACCTGTCCCTCTTCTGCATGGTCAGATCTGCAAAGTGGCAGTCTGTTTCTAGGATCTGGAAGTGTTGTTTAGGTAACCAAAACTCTGGTTCCCATCTAACTTACAGCTTGCAAAGTCACCATATATCTGTGTATCCTTGATTTAAAACACCACCATGACAGCAAAATAATATTTTATACTGGTTTGTACAGGCATAAGGGCTTCACAGACTTAGGCTGAGAAGAAATGAAGGGTGAGAAGCCCTTCTCCCCTATCATTATCTGTTGAGAGCTCTGGACTGGAGGAAGGCAAACAGCATTGCTCAATTCATTTCCATTAGAAATTGAATGGGCTTCCACATTCCTGGACAGCACATGACAGGAGGTATTGGCTCATAAGGAGCTATTTTGCAATTTAACCATGACCAGCTGAAGGACTTGGAAATAAGAAGTGGTTTTCTGCATGGACGCTATTGAAACGTGAGCCTGAAAGCTTGTCTAGCCAAAGGCTGGGATTTACACCTTTCTTTCTGTACCTTTATTTCTTGGTCCTGCCAAGGGTGGGTATTATCTGTCTGATAGCTTTAAGACTAGAGAAGGCCTTGGCTGAGCTGAGGGAATCTGTCTGAAAGCAAATCATAATATCAGGGTTAAGAAACAGGCAACTCTTGTTGCTGGTGCCATTTTCTTCAAGAGGTGTCTCACTGTTGTGTGCTGAGCATGCCAGGCCAGTGGCTTAGGTACTAGGCTGCTAGACATCACATTAAAGAGTGGCAGAAGGGGCCAAAACCAACTTCTCTGCATGACCCTTCTTCCTAACACAATGTGTGACTGGTTCGTGTCTTCTGTGGCCACAAAAAGTACTGCTCAGGTTCCCAACAATTAGGGAGATCTAAAAATGTCTTTCTCAGGAGGAAAAGATGGTTATTTCCTATTTTATGTGGAAACAGAAAAAATTAGCCTGCAAGATCTCTGATCCAGAACACCAGTTTTGAGGCTGTTTACCTACTTTGAGGAAGACACGTATTGAAGTCTCTGTTCTTTGTCAAATGAAGGGTTTTGAAGTCTTTGCCTCCTTCTACTGAGCAAGAGAATAGCTGTTTGCTGGCTAGTGCCTCTTGTGAACAGCTCCACAGACAGACACTCAGCTTGCAGCTTAGCAGTTTGGTTTTAATCTTTACTCTGGCTAATCCTTACACAAAGCAGAATAGTTTTAATTGCAGATGATGAGCATGAGAGAGAGAGTGAACCCCAGCATTTCTGGCAGCCAAGAACTTGTTTGGGATTTGCCACACAGATGAGCAATTTGAGTTTTCCTCCTCCATATGTTTAACAACTATTATGGCCTGCTGGGCTTTTCTGAAATACAGCTGCCTGCCTCTGACCAGAAATTTTGTCATGGCTCTGAGAAGATACCCCATGCACTCAGTATTTTCCTCTTGCTTTGTCCCAGGGCTGCTGCTCTGAGTGAGCACTGTTAGCACGTCAGGACTCGGTAGCGGAGAACATTCCATTCCTGCCGTCCTTGTCAGGACCACAAAACCGGAATGATAATTTAAAAAATTGCTTTGGCTCAGACTTGGAGTTTCAATAATTCTTGAATTTTCAGCAAACCAAGAACCCTGCACTGATTGAATGGGTCATCCTGTATCCCGGTGTGTTTTTTTTAAAATAGCACCATTGAGCCATAGCAAGAGCAATGGAAACACAGATTCATGCACCTTTCAGAGCGTATGGGATGGTGTCTCTCCTGCACCAGCCTCCAGAGCAGAAGCCAGGAGGTTTGTATGGGGAGGGGAGGTAGGATTTTACATCGTTATGCCTAATGAAGAACATGGTTTCCAACCAAAGCAGGTCTGTGTGCAGCACACCCTAGCCATGCGCCACAGGACCCAAGGGGGTAGAGCACTTCCAGAATCCCCTCTCCTGGGATTTGACATATGTCATTACGTATCTGTTGGAGGAGGAAGAAGTTGGGTTTGCCATTCCCACACTCTTCGGTTGTTTAAGGCATCAGTTTGGTGGGACAAAGCAGCACACCAGCTGAGAAACCTCAGATGTTCTCAGTTCCCTCTGCATGAAATTTATCATGGAAAGGTTAAAAAGTATCTCCTCTTCACACTGCTAATTCTTTTGGGTTGACAAAAATTGCTGTGCAGCTATTTCTCTCTGGATTTTTTCTTCTTCTGGGCAAATAAATGAGATATGGGGTGGGAAATCCCTCAGCCTACTATTTATGAGTCTACACACGAGGCTGGGGTAAAATTTGGAGGACAAGCAGTGGGAAAGACCATCTCCAGTGACACACATTAAGGGAAGAGTGGATACATGTGACAGAAGGCATGTTTTCTGTTTTGTTATTTTCTTTCTAAGCCTACTCAGTGCAACTATACTCAGAGGTTTTTACTAAGCCATGCTTGAGGGGAGGGAAATAAAGTGAAAGGATCCTCCATCTCCTTGGGGTTGGGAGGCAGCTTGGGTTTTCTCTGGGGTGACAGGGGCAACATTCAAAAGGTCTTGTGGACTTTGTGTGCTCAGCTTCTTCAGCATATTAACTTGGATCCACTGGCTAGTCTTTATGAAGCATTTAATTCTGTAGTTTTAGAGCTGTTGAAAAAGCAAAGGGAAGATTTATAACAACATTTGCTAACTCTAGGCCAACTGGTTTGGCACAGGAAAGAACTATGTTTTTCAGAACAGCTTTTCAACATTCCACTGTTAGCTAAAATGTATGAAAATTACAGTTTTTAAATGACCAGATGTTTTTGCCGAGAAAGAAATAGATTGCCTGAAAGGGGAAGATGAGGCCTGAACTCGGGCTTCTATGCTACTACTGTCAACTTTTCAGCTAATGGATGACCTACTACCATCTAAAACTGCTAAATTTGTGTGATTAATGCTGCTAAATTGCAGCCACAGTATATTTATAATTTTCTCTGTCAGCTTGATACCATTTGTACAGCATCACTATAAAAGGTGAAGGAGAGAAAAGGCGATGAATCTGGTGTCCTTGTACAGAACAATATGGCATAGCTCTCTGCAAAGCAGAAGCTTTCAAGTGAATTAAACTAATGGTTTCATCTGTTTCATTTCCAGCTCTGTTTTTTTAAAATCAAGAGCAGCAGATCCTTTCCATGTTGTCTGCTTCTCTAGACAGAAACCGAGACTAGAAATGTTCTTGCTTTTGGCTTCAAATTGCTCAGTATAGCACGATCATCCAGCACTTTATTCACGTGACTTATCAAGAGCATGGGGATCTTAGTTTGGCCACCCATAATAGTCTAATTGGACTGGCCTGTGTTAAAAATCTGTGCTGGATTGATGGGATTCTTCAAATGCTTTTCTTATTGCTCTATTGAGCTGTTACCAGTCAAACGAGATTAAGAACAAAGAGAAGATATGATGGTCTTGGGTTGCAATCCTCCTCCTTACTTTATAGGCATTGTTTAAGGTGTCCAAAAGAAATCCCACAAGAGAAAAGCTCTTTTTGCCTCTTCTCCTTCAAAGCAGACACTTGTTAAGGGGGGAATTAAATGAAGCTGAAGATGGTGGAGAATTACTGAAACTACAATTACGGCTGTGCAATGTCGCTCTCCAGTGGAAAGGAGCCAGTTCCTTGCAAGGCCCAGCTGGCTGCCTCCATGCCCAAGTCCTTGTGTTGCCACCACTGCACTATAGGTGTGAGCAGGAGCACCCTGAACTCCCTTACCAACCCCACAAGGTGCAGCTCAGCCCTTGGCAGGAGAAGCCAGGGGCAGTCAGCACCATGGGGATCTGCTTCTGCTCCTAAAAAGGAATCATCATCTGGCTCTGCTTCTCTTCTAAGAGAGTTGACCAAAAAAAAAAAAATCTACTTAAAAATCTGTTTAAAATTACATATTCTCTGCTAGAGGGTTTGCTAAGCTCATTATAGAAGTGGAATGAAATTCCACAGCACGTTTAGCATTTTTCTTGTTCTTATTTTCTGAGCTTTTCCAGCCTAATAGAGAATGACTGATCCTACTGGTGATCTGAGAGAGACACAGTGGAGGAATCGCAGCAGGCTGAGCACCATAGCATACTGTGACTACCAGTTTGGCTACTTCATTGTGCAGGCTGATCCAAGGAGGGATTAAGAGGATTTTGTTTTCCATTTTTTAAGTTGAATGGGCTGGGATGAAAGCCTTTTACTGAATTTCTGAACAAGTCAGGATATTTAGAAAAGTAGTAACAATGGACTGCACCAGACGTGGACTTTGAGCAATATGAAATCATTTTCCGTAGGAGACTGACTGTATGAAACCACCCAGCTTCCCTGTCTTTGATCCTTTAGTGGTCACTGATGACCTCTCATCTTTCTCTGTTCCTTAAAGCTTTCTGCAAGGAGCCACCCTGCCGCTGTCTGGCAAGTAATGGGAAAAACGCAGGCCTGGAACATCTGATTGCCAGGATGTATTAAAGTCTGAGGGATGTGTGGTGGTTCAGATCAAATACAAATCAACCATAAGCCATGGCTTAGATTTAGGTTGACCTTCACCTTCTGACAGGTTTGAAAATGATTGATTGTTTTTCATTTATTCCTCCACCCCCACGCCACACCCTCCCCACCCCTGATTCCTAATTAAGGACAGAAGCAAAGGGAACAACTAATTGTTATCACCAGTTTGGATTTCCAGACTAAGAAATGTCAGTTCAGGGAAATGTTGTCCAAATGTTTTGCTAAACTGACCCACAGCCAGTAATTTTCAACACTGCACTCATTGCTAATCTGTATGCATCAAATCATGCACATTTTTCTCTTTTAGCACCTACCACTTGTGCCTGAGGACCGTTCAGGTCTTGACCAAAGCTTCTGCTATAGAGGCAGGATTTCTCTTTTCCACCAGCAAAGAGAGTGCAGGCAAGGAGGGAGTAAGCCTCATGTTTAATGACCGATGCCTTGCTGCAGATTGCTGACTTTTAGTCCCTGCCACCACAGACAGCTGCAGACTTTGTTGACGCTTTTGCAAAACCAAGGCCTCAAGTATATTAGCTTTTGTGACCCTTTGAAGGCTACTGCTATTTAGATAACTTCACCCATATATCTGCCGCTTGATATGTACTCGTTCTGTGCAATTAAGGGCTTTGCAGTTACCTCACTTAAACAGGGCATAGTTTTACAAAAACTATTACCAAGGCTGTACAAATGACTAAGCAAGTGCTCAATTCAGAAGACTGCAAAGGAAAAAGGAGCCCCCTGATTTGGAGCAAGCAAAACAGTACAAAAATTTGTGATTAAACATCTACTGCAGCTCCTGCAAATTTGCACGGTAGCAAGGGCACATATGGAAGCAAAGGTTCATCAGCTGGCTCCCAGAGGGGAGGAGAAGGAGGGTTTGTCTTCTTCCCTCCCTCCCCCTGTCTGTAGCCCAGCAGTTATCTCAGCTGGCTTATGTTATAAATGACCCAACTTCAAATCTTGCCTGTCTGATTTGGAGGGCTCCAGAGGCTTACCCCAACTTTTAGCTTCTTTCACAAGGAATACCAGACATCTACACCAAGCAATTATTTTATATAGTTTCCCTTTAGGTCATCTTGCAGCAGGAGGCCCACCCCGGGAATCACTCCAGTCCTAGCACATGGGGACTCTCAACAAGCCAACACACTGAAGGACTGTTTCTGCTTTAGGCACTAGAGCAGCAACCTGAGCCAATAAATCTTCTATCCCTTACAAATGAAAAATAGGCCAGAAAAACCCATACAAATTCTTATCTCAAAGTAGGTCACCACTAGGTTGATTATCAGATGTATTAAAGTCCATTTTTGTGCTTAATTGTACTCATCAGAAATCTACCAGATTAAAAAATAGTGGAAGGTTGTTTTTCAATATGTAGATGGGAAGGGTGTCAGAAAGATAACAGATACTGCCAGCAATCACATGTAATAATTTGGAAGCACATTACACCTCTAAATGAAGCATGTCTGTTAGTGTTCACACACATCACAGTGTCTGAGTTTATGTTTAAAGACCATAAATAATTATGCAGCCGAAGTAATAAAGCACATGCAAGCTACTAACATAGAGACAGCATGACTACAGCAGTCCAAACTGTCAGGTATAGTTTACAGCTTCACAAAACTTTGGAAACAACAACTGTGAAAAGTGGCTATCCACATGGAGCAGAAATTTCTTCTGCTGGCTGAGGTCAAGCACAGAGCTGAATCCCATATGTGTATTTTTGTGAGTATCCACACTACAGGTATACATGCATGTGTATATATGCAGAAATACTAAGACCACCAAAAAATATTTTTTTATTTTGCCATTTTCTAAAGCTTATTTAGATTTTTCTGTAATGGATGTAATGAATAACAAACAAAGCAATTTAAATCATTATCAGGATAATCCACTACCATTCAAAGTTTTGAATAATATCCATAGTTTTAAAACGCATTTAGCAAATTATGACCAATACACTTAAATTCAGCCTATTGGTCAGTATATCTGGAAGATAACTTTTATTTATACTGATATCATACAAATGAATTGCAAAGGAAGACAGTATAGTCAGATTATCTGTGTAAATGAGATTACATTTATGAAAACACATATATATGTATAGTTAAAATACTATGTACAAATAAATCTCAATAAATTCTGTCAAAATCTAAATATTTTTAATGTATTCTTTGGAACAATACTTACAAACTTCAGCTGTGAGCTTGATCTCAGTCAATGGAAGAGATTTGTCGATACTCTCAAGTAGACATTTTCACAGTTTTCATTTCCAAACTTCTGCAAAGTAATAAATCACATCTGACAATTACTACTCACTTGCTGCATTTCAAAATTGCTTTGCTCAGAAATCAAATTAAGCTTGTGAAGTGGCAGCAACTGTTCTTTGTCATTACTTCAGATTACAATTTTTGCATAGGGCATTTCTATTTGAGTGTTTTGAGCTAGCATTGTTTTTTAATTGTTCACATGAAAGTAAAATCTACCAGATTCACAACTGACTGTGACTCTGTTGAACACAAAAGAGCTTCCTCCCCCAGCCAGTTGAAGGCTCAGGATATTTCTGAGCAGACAGCGTAAAGTTAATTGTAAACTTAGAGGTAATTCCCTAACATTTTATTGGTTTGGTTCTGTAAAACATGCAGTAATTATGCCCATTCTCAGTATTAATTTTAACACTTTAGAATATTGTTAAATACACATATTTCTGTTTGTTGGTTTCAGTTTCCCTTGTTTAGTACTTGAAACCCTTGGCTGAGATTTTGAGGGGAAAGAGTCAATTCCCATCAGCTACAGTGTTCTTTTTTTCTAACCAAAGGACAAAATCCCCATCCCTCTCAAATCACTGAAAGTTCAGGTTCTAGGCCAAGCAACGTGTTTGATGTTAATCATTTTCTCTTGGGTGTCTCTGTTGATCTGTTTCTGTGGGAGACAAGGGGACCATCATAAATCAGCGGCTCGCCTGGTGCTGTCCAAGGTAACGGCGTCCTGCCATGCTTGGCTGCACCCAGGGCTGTTCCACGACACACAGCTCAACACAACTGTGTGCTGCGCTGCTCACACAGCCAGGGACAGCACTGCCTCATCAGCACTGCTTCCATGTTCTTGGGACTTGAGTAGCAAAGTCATGACTGGAACCTCTTCCTCAGTTCTAAAGGCAAGACAACATGCACAGATCCAAGTACCAGCTTTTCAACTTCTCTGAATCTTAACAGGCCCCCTGAAAACAACCCAAATCAAGCAAAGGTTAATATCTGTGTTTGAAGAGCCTGTGAAATTTTGGCAAATGTCTAATCACAGTAATTCAAAATGCATCATACATTATTTTAAGCTTCTTTAAACTTCCCAGAAACATGTCTCTGCTGTCTCAGTAGATCTGGTAAAGTCAAAATTGCAGGGACACAAAAGTTGCATTCTTAGCAGAGACTGCATGCAACCACAGAGATCTACTTGGCAGGAAGGGAGAAAAAGAGATCTGTGTGTATGCTCGCATACACCTTCACTGTTTCAGGCAATGTATAATAATTTCCCTTGTGAATAGCTATAAAGTTATTGTAGCATTAAAGCTGGATAGACCTACAGTAATGGTATTTCCTGACATTTCCAGATGTTAAAAGGTCAACAAAAACAGTACGTATGGAAACAATCTCTTGTCATTACATTCTATACCATGAATTAAATAAACATTTCCTCTTTTTTCTCCCTTCTCCTGTCATTCAATGTAGAAATCTAAACTATGCCATGAAAATAGCATGAAGGCAGTAAGAGTTTTAATTAAAGAAAAATTCAATAAAAGCAATCCAGTTTCAGTCAGATCCACTTTTTCTTCACTTACTAAGAGGTAATGAAATTACAGCAGTAACCACAGACTTAAACACGAATCTGTCCAGAGAAACTATTCCTCAAAAGGAAACTTCTAGCAGCAAGAGCCACCCATCCCTAACCAGTACACAGACTGTTAACACACTATGCTGACTGCCTTTGCTTTACACATTGTGCAAGAGCATGGGTTCCAGTGAAGCATTAAAGTTCAGACACTGCCTTGTACACACTGACAAGCCCATCAGCAATAACTTTTCCACTGTTTTTGAATAAGGATCCAGTAGGATCTGGCTACTCCTATCATCAGCCTTAATCTCGATAGGTCACACATTAACAGACAGCTCACCATTGGGATGGTCAATGCCCATAGATATGCTCAGCATAGATGGGCAATGCCCATAAAATCATAGAATCATTTAGACTGGAAAAGACCTCCAGGACCATCAAGTCCAACCTATGACCGAACACCACGTCATCTAAACCAAAGCACTGAGGGCCACATCCATGTTTCTTGAACACCTCTGAGGATGGTGACTCCACCACTTCCCTGGGCACTCCACTCCAATGCTTAACCCCCCTTTCAGTGAAGAAATTCTTCCTGAACTTTCCCTGGCACAACATGAGGCCATATTCTCTTGTCCTGTCACTGGTTGCCTGGGGGAAGAGGCTGACCCCCACTTGGCTACAATGTCCTTTCAGGCAGTTGTAGAGAGTGACAAGGTCTTCCCTGAGCCTCCTTTTCTCCAGGCTAAACACCACCAGCTTCCTCAGCTGTTCCTCATTCAACTCACTCTCCAGACCCTTCACAATCTCTGTTGCCCTTCTCTGGACATGCTCCAGCACCTCAATGCCTCTCTTGTAGTGAGGGGCCCAGAACTGGACACAGGACTCGAGCTGAGGCCTCACCAGTGCTGAACACAGAGGGAGCAATGTCATAGCCTGACTATCTGGTCCGGGAGAGAAATGCAGCTATTTTTGCAGCATGGATCTGAGACACCAGCTCTGCACAGAGAGCAGAGGTTGCCCTTTCTTAATAGCTTCTTGTATTGCCAGACAGTATGGATAATGTCTTCAGTGTGTTAAGCTGTAAATGTTATTTCATGTAAAATCTTAGTGGACACGATGATCTGCCAGAGCATGACTGGGCTAAGACAGCAAAGTTGTGACTTATCTGACCTGATATTATCTGACCTGTATCTGACCTGTAGTCCTCAGTCATCTGGTAGGCTGGAACAAGAACAACTAACAGACAGGTTCCATGAAGAGCTGTCAATAAACTTTGAACCAGATTGTTGGCAGCAATGCTCATCATAAAAGCAGTATCACTCTGAAGTTCCCTTATGCTGGGTATAAACAGAACCCTTCTGGATAATGAGACTGAAAGGCTCTGAACAGAAGATGAGCACTGCAGTGCAAGAGCAGTGGGGATGTGTATTGACTAGGGAGAATGAGAGACTGACCTGGTGTAACACCCTGGAGACTCTGCTGTGTTCAGGATACAAAAGTCATGTGCAGCCTGTGTGAAGAACTACAATAGCAAGAAAGGGTGAGGTAGAACACACTTTCATGAAAGCCCCTCACTTAGGGCCACTGGTATCACTATTTCTTGTGTTTGCTGAAGTTCGGGGTGAAAGAGCCAGCCTTCCTCTGGATCAACTACAGAAGTCACTTAGCTCCTTTATGGACCCATGTAAAGAAACCCATGTCCACCACTTCTCTATTTTTACGGACTTTCATCACCAACCATTTAATACCCTATTTTGGTTGCCTCTATCCCAGTTTTCCATTTTTCACTCTCGACTGACCTCGATTCATCCGAAAATGATGACAATATTCAGGCAAGTAAATCAGGAACACTTGCATTAAGTGCAGATACTAAGTCCCCTGGATGAGGAATTCAGACCGGTGATTTGTGCTGCCAACAGTGGGAGAAGGGACCATCAATTCCATGTTACAATGGCACTTGATGATAACAACCACCCAGAGGAATGTGATTTCCTGACAAAGAGGCAATAACAAATCGAACTTCTGCTCAACGAATTAGTGCTATGAGAGCCCTAACAAAGTATCTCTGAAGGAGCAGGCAGTTCTGTCAAAGTCAGTAAGTAAGAGAGACTTGGAAATGTCTTCTGCTGTCAATTTGTTTTATTGCTGCAAATGAGTTTCCTGTGCTTTCTCTGCATCTAAATACATAAATAAACAGATAAATAAGTTGGTCTGTATCAGGGATGTTCCTCACTTCATCACCGGTTTCTTTCTTCTGCAGAAAAAACCTGGTAAAGCACAAGTGAAAAGGAAGAGTTCTAAAATGGCAGCACCACCTGTGTGCTGTCCAAAATGTGCCCCCTCAGGCAGTACAACCACACCAATAAGTTATGTTCCCCCCAAAATAACCAGCTGTGTCTGCTGGTTGCTCAGCTTTATTTCTGTTGTTGCTCAGCTTTGATTCTGTTGCAAGGCCAGTTTACTATAGGCATCCTCAATGCTTTTGGTACAGCTCACCAACAACCTCTGGAGAACAGCCTGACATACTGAAATTCTACTTTGCTCTCATGTTTCGTGTGGGTGTGACAATAACTTCTCTTGTGGCCCTCTGCTTTCATAATTGGTGCTGCTTCTTCATCCCAAATCTGAAACAGGGCCTGAAAACTGTATACCTCCTAAAGAGAAGCTATTTGCCACACTGGCTTTGGCACTTCTTGGCCTTCTAGACATCTTTCATCTTCAAATGATTTTCCACAGACAGAAAATGCATGAACCCACACAGTGGTTGCACTGTGCATTGTTTCTTCTGTCACCCTCTCTGTCCAAGGGCAAAATTTTCTTCTGGAGGACAAATTACTTCTGCAAACATCTGGGATAAGGCATTCTTACTATTTAGACCCACTGCTTTCAGCTGCACACCTAATCTATGTGCAGAGGATGACACTTCACCTTTCACCAGACATGTAGCCTCACATACAAAATGGAAAAAGGAGAGTTTCTGGTAATGTAACAGTTCAGAGCATAAACTGCTGGTTAGATCTTCAAACATACCCCATACCCCTCAGTTCAGAGGAAGATGCATGGGGCTCTGAGGACAGATTAAGGTCAACTTCAGGAAGTTCCATCCCAAACTTTCTTTCCAGGACCTGGACCCAGAATGAATACGGTAGGAAAAGCCTCCCTAATAAGTCAAACTCTTTCTTCTTTCACGAAATAAACCAAACATTTTTCTAACCTGTATTGTTTCTGGCTCTGCTCACAGCTCAGCCCCTTATTACAGCTTACTCCAAAATTCCTTACTGGGTGTTTGGCAGAGTGAGTATGATCTATAGTGTGACCTTGCAATTCAGTGCACTGCTGTCATTCTGCATAATGCACTGTAAAGCATAGCTTTTATTGGAAATGAAGCTGCATAAATAAACACTCTAATGTGAAGTAAAACATTTCGCATTACCAATGTGCAGATACATGTTGGGAGAAATTAGTTACTAAAGAGCCAAAAACCAAGAAGTGATGTGCCTGTATAGTACATTATTTTGATCCTTTAAAAATGTAGCCAGTGCCTAATAATTTTTTTTAGTTTTGCAGTCTTTCATTAGGGGGAAGATTTTTTTGCATACTATAGAGGGCTGAATGGGATTAAACCCTTCTCTGGGGGTCTTTCATCCACATGATCTTCAGCCCTCTGCTCCACCACAATGTCTACAGACAGACACCAATTGCATGAAGTAAGGAACAAGCAAAGTGAATCCAGTTTTGCAAACCTGATCAAAGATGAGTTGTGCTTTAGTTATTAAGTGGAATCTCTTCATCTCTACCATCGTAGCTTTATTTTTCTTACATATGCTGTCTGACAGCTTGTTGAAAAACCATCTTGCTAATGCATGCACTCTAACATGCTTCAATTTTGTGCTTTTTCAGTCCATTATTAATTGACCCATCACTATTTGTTCAGAATTCAAGGCTGAATGCCTCCAGTGCACTTAAAAAACATATGGGCAAAATTCATAGGCATCAGCTTTGCATACCATACAACATGAGAGGTGACAGTACCAATTATGTGTCTGGAAGGAGACGCTCCAGCCGGGCTACAGACATTTAGCTAATATTATTCCAGTGTGTCATTTTGAGAGGGAATAAACCTGTCATGGTCATCAGCTATGTGAAGTGCTGGGATCGTTAGGCTAACTCTGGCAGTATCATGCTGGTTGGGTTGGTTTTTCAGTAACAATACTCACAGTCATTCAGTCAAATACTTGTGCCAGAACTTTCACCCACAGAAAATGCTGCTCCTCCCTTATGAGCACCTTGGTGCTTTGCTTAACAGGTTGCAGTGGGACATTTGGCACCCCTCGGAGAGCCAGCAAAAGGCATTCAACCTGGTCTCTGCAGCAGACCATTCCCAGGGAGGTTGTTTTCTCCAGAAAATATACCCCAAAACAAAAATAAGAGAGAACATAATGAAAAACACAGAGCCAGAGGATAGCAAATACAGCTGCTTTCTCCTTCCTCCATTACTTCAAGGCCATCCCTGCAATATGGGTTTCATTAATGGCTCAGAGACAACACCACAGAATTACAAGTTCAAGATGTTATTAGAAAAACCACCCCATGACATTTTATATGGTTTGGGACAGGGGTGGGAAGAGGATTTTCTTTTTTTTTTTTTTTTAACAAAAAGAAACTTTAAAAAAATTATTATTAGGTGCATTGTAAGACTGGCAGCAAGTAAGACTGGGCTTACTCGTAAGACTGGGCTGGAAGTGAAAATATGTATATGCACTTAACCAACAGCAAAAACTGCAGCTTTGCCCAAAATAGAAAAAAAAAGGCATAAATATGAGACATAAGCTGGGTTTCAGCAGCTGAGTATAACTCTTGAATTTGCTCAACTGAAAGGCCTTTGGATCAGGGTCAGTCACTTCATCTGTGCTTAGACACAGACTGATGGAGCTCCCATCCCCTATTCATAGTTTTTTACTAACTCACACAAACAATTACTTCACAGTGTCATCATATTTGAAAGTCAGGTACTATAACAATGAAGCATAATGTTATCAGACAGCATGATGTTAGCAAACTATAAAAACACAATCTTTACATTGAGAAATATATGTATTTCACCTTAAAGTAGGCTTTCAACTTGGCCAATTACCAAAGTTTCAGATATGCAAAACAATTCTACTTCATCAGAGTGGAAATAAGACAGCACAGTTCTGAAACTACCTCTAAGACACTAATTAGTATTTGAGGCTGCTATACAGCCAGCCCCAGTACTGGCATTGCAGCCCAAATAACTGCTACACCCATTGCAGCTGAGCCTGGCTGCAGTGGCAGCAGGGCACCAGTGCCGGGCTCAATCCTTTGATCGTCCAGCCTCAGCCATCACTGTGCCCCACCACACACCCCGTGCTCCAGGACAGCCAGCTCTCCACCACTCAAACAGGTGTTCTATTCACAGCTGGCAAAATAGAATAATTTTACAAAGCCTGAATTTGCTAGTCAAGAAGAAACCTTCCCAGTGTGTAGCAGGATACCGTGGCCTCAGCTGGGCACAGCCTGACAAAGCTCAGCTGCCCTCAGCCTCGCTGAGGTTACCCTGCTTCTCTCACCAAGCATGGGGGAGAGCACAGTGGGGCTGCCTGCACCTAACAGCCCCCTGAAGAGCTGTTCATAAAACAATCCTACTGGATACATCACCTGAAATAGAGAACAAGAAATTGATGAATTGCTCTCCTGCAGTCCAGGACAAACTGACAACCCATGTTCCACCTGCTGAGACAGCAAAGGACCTGTCTAGTCTCTTGCACCACATCTACAAAGTTTAAAAAGTCAGTTAAGAGGCCTCTATTCTAGAGAATTTTTATTTATAAATATTCTAGACTAGGCAGACTCTATATATACATGCCATAACAGGTTTACTTGGGGATTTGTGGTGAGCTGTCCTGGTACTACTTGTTAGAGAAAACACTGGCTACTGAAAGTCTCCTTAGGTTTCTCACACACTACTGACATAAGAATATTAAACTCATCCCTCTCGTCTTGCATTATGTATTCTTTGCCTGATTATTTTTCAATTGTTTTTGTGTGTGTGCCCAAATCCCAAGGCATATGTGCAAATTAGGATTCCTGTCCCATGCCAGTCTGGGCACATGATTTGTTTACATGCTCATTTAAAAATGTGAGTCTTGTCATTTCAATCTGCTACAGTAATTTAGCTCTAATGTGGAACTGGTGCCAGGGGTTTGAAGGGCTATTTTTCCTCTCTGTGGACAAACTGCTATATTGTGGTTACATTCCTACTTAATGGCATGAAGCCACTTAAAAGAACGAACCTGCTCTATGCAAATGTTAACAATAACAATTTTCTGGTAATACCGTTCTACTTAAAATAAAATAGAAAATCAGCTGCTGCTGTTAGAGAAATATGCAGGTACTCTGACCCATGGCATGATGGCAGAGAGTACTCCTCTGCTTGCATCTCTGTCACAGAAAAAAGCTGGACGTGAGCTCTGAAATAACTAGATTGCTCTGGATATGTTTGCAAATAAAATGAGCATACTGTTAGCTCCACGTAATTGTCTCTCACAGCATTCCCCATTCTTTTTCTGTTCCATAATATGACAGAGAGCAACACAGGAATCCAGTACTACACACCATGGTTAAAAGAGCATCAGCAGCAGACTTGGAGACAGGTAGATGGCTCTGAGGCCAAAGCAGAGGCCCAAAGCATACCAAAGGGTAAGAAAAGTGCTGGCAATTGGGTGCCACATCTGGAAGACGTATAACTTCATCTTGCAGATGCTGAGCTGAGTGCCCAGAGAAGTTGTCTTCAATTATGGTAAGAGCCAAAGGGTGGAGAGAAGCAAAGAGGGTAATGAGAACTAGATGCTGTTCTGCCAGTTCCTGAAAGATTATATGTTTATTCATTTAGTTACCAAAACACCAAGTGTTTTCAAGAGAAATCTACACTTTGTATATGTCTGGGTGCAACACAAGTGCACAAACTAATCTGCATGCAAGATGGTAGTTAGCTACAGTGGATGGCAATGTTACTGATGTTTATTATTTATAACACCCTCTTGGTCAAAATCCAGGAATCTGGCATATGTGCTGAGGCATTATGAAATTCCCCCAAATTATCATCACAAGTAACTCAGAGATTATTATCTGCAGAACACCAAGAATGTGCTTTGTAGCACACACTGTCCTTGTCCTAAATGCTTATATTCCTGTTTGAAATGTCACTTGTCAGGAGGGAAGACATTTGTCCAGGAAAAGTTTAAGGTCAGTAACAGCATGATTTATTACAGAAACATCATGACTCTGAGCAGGAGACATTGGCAACTCTTCAGGAAATATTGATTAGACGGTGAAAAGCTTAGCTTTCTTCTTTGTGGAACAATACACTCTAGCTCGGTTCTTTGTACCGAAACATTGTATATGAAGCAAATGGGCAGAGAACATTGACTCAAATGGAGGAGACACTTAGCATCTCCCGCTTTCAGCATTGCCTTAAGCCATGCAAAACATCTCTTTGAGGTACAAGCAGTACAGCTACAAATAAAAAATCAGGCCATTTTTAGCTCTGGCCCTGTGAGTCTCTGCAGCTGATGTCATTCACAGCTCCCCTTTCTGCACTGCCTCAGGTTTAAGTGTAACTTACTCCCAAGGCTGTGCCTCTCCCCACTGTTAGATCTTCTGTCACAAGGCATCATCCCTCCCTTCCTGCTGTCCATCACTGGGTTTGGGTCTGGGCACCACTGTCCACCACCTTTCCCAGTGCAGTAGTACCAGAAGGCCAATTGCTGCTCAAGGTATTCTGCGGAGTCAGACCAAAACCAAGCTCTACCAGGCTGCAGGATTTGTCTTACCGTGCAAGGGCAAGTTCCACTGCTGGCACACAGGCATCTTGTGATTAATGGTTTTCCCTTTATTGTATCAGGTCTGGTTTAAGTTGTAGATGTTAATAGTTGACACTGCCCTTTTACTTAATCTAAGCCACCTTGAAAACTCTGGGTGGCATTTAATAACAAAGTATGTGCAATAAAATAAATGGATTGTATACACTAGTAGGATCACATTCTTTGAATGGTTGGAATCTCAAATGAAGCATGAATAACGGGCAGTCTAACGCCTTTGCAGTTAGACAAATCTGAACCAGCCAGACTATGGGTACTTGGCTTTTCAGATGTAAGAAATCAGTAATTTTATTTGTCAGAACCTACAGTAGGCTTTGAACGTTTTTCTTATTCCTTGACTAAAATAATAAATCAAAGAAATTCATGGTGTCATATGCAAATGGAGACACTACGAGTTCAAAACAGAAGGAATACAGCTTAAGGCCTGGCTTTCTGAAATCTTAGCCTTTTAAATGTAAAAAAAAAAAAAAAAAGAAAAGGAAAAAAGGACTGATATGATTAATTTTGCTACCAGTTCCAGCAAAACGTGGACATAATAAATTACACCAAAGACAGAACTACAATTCTTATATCTGGATATCCATCCACTGCTGCAAGCAGCAGCACTGCAAACTGTGCCCATAAGACTCACTCTTCTAGTGGATTGAGTGTCTTTTGTTAAGCCTTCAAAGTTTCAAAACATGCTGTTCTGAAGTCCACAGCCTTTTGAATCAATGGTTTGTGAAAATAATTCACCAACACACACAATGGTTCAAGCACTATGGTATATAACACAGTGTACTGGCTGTATCAATCATAGTCTTAGTGTTGAGGATGCTGTGAGTTTAATACAAATTGTTTGCCAAAAGAGAACATTACCTGGAAAGAAGAGAGGTTACTTAAAGTTTTTTTTCCAGATCAATGAATGCCTTACTTTTGAAGGTTACTTGTACCACCAAGCTGTTCACATGTGCAGGGCTATAAAAATTCCACCACTGGAGTTCAAGAGATATTAGAAAAGTAACAGGCAGAATCCTAGCCGAAGAAGTATTTTATCTTTGTAGGCAGAACTTGGTAAACTAAGTTTCACATTTTCCTCAATCAATTTCTGCTCCTGATGGAATATGTAGATGAAAAACACATCATGCTGTTCAAAAGATGGCTGTCAAAGATTCTTACTATTCAGCAAATATAAATATAGCCCCTGATTCAGGAAATGAACACAATACCTTCTGGTTTTGTGGTTAATTTTTTTAATGCAAACAATGATGAAAACCTTGAACAACCAATTCATAATTTATACCAGTTTCATGTATGGGCAATTTGCTAGAACTAGAACTGTAAACTAGAAGAAGAATTTATTTCTCCCTCTAGCTCCAACATACCTTATTTACAATCTGATAATCTGGTTTAAAATAGTTAGTTTATAGATTTATAGGAGTTATATGTGATCAAACAAAGAACACGCCCTTGAAAACATATATTTGAAGTATTGTCTCAAAATAATAAGTTATGTTTATTTACCTAAAATGTCTCACACATGCAAAGTATCAAGAGTCATTTGAAACTTAAAGATCCACAATAAAGTTCTGAACAAGAAAAATAAAGGCTATGAACATACTCTTACAACCACTCTATAATTATCGACAAGGCTTTCTTTATGAAACTCCTGTTTCTCTTAGTTGCTGCTTTAGTTAAATCCACACAGGACCACAGAAAGGGAAACATCTCAGTTCCTGTGTAAAATACAATCTTTTCCCTCGATGGCAAGAGGAAAATCATGCTGCATAAGAATTCTTTAATATATTTGTCTTTAGAGTTTATTGACTTTACTTCTACTGGTATTCTACTATATACGAATAACATTAAGTTACCGAAACTGAATCCTTGCTGACTTAAAAAAACCATCCATTCAACAACAGTTTTGAATGAGTTGTATTAATTTAAGCAGTGTGAAGCTAGCGACAGAGAGCACTAGGTCAGCTAACCATATTTTAAAGGTTTTCTTTCTTAAAAAGGGGGGAAAAAATCAAGACTAAAAACGTGCACCATAAATTAGGATTCAGTGACTGAAAGGTGGAGCAAACATCCCTCTGGGATAATAAATCAAGTTAGTACTTGAATTTGTATCATCTTAGTACATCTTTCAACTTTATTTATTAGGTAGCTGAATGATTTTATCTTATCCATGTGTAGTCATCTAGTTCTGCCTGTATCAAGCTGTTCCAGACAGCATCTCTCAGAGCAGTAGCCTGTGCTGTGTTGGAAAGAAGCTACCACTGATGAATATGGTTTTGATTTTGGAAAAGTGAGCTGTCTGTCTTTATCATGGATTAAGGTATCATTCGAAGGTGCACAGTACACTTGGCTCAGAGTGGGCCAAGGTAGTCTCCATCCCCAGCAGCCCTCCAGCCAGGCTTCCCATCTGTTTCTCATAAGGCTCCCCAGCTACATTTCATCCTGCAAGCTGAAGAGACGAAGCTAGATTAAAAGCAGGCCCAGCAATGATAGGTTTCAGAAGTTGGGGCAGGTATTCTAATTATGTAACACATGTAGTCATTTCTGGTACATAAATTGGCTTCTTACTGGTACGTATTTGATTGGTACCAGTTTCTCAAAGAACAGGCATGCTAAGGTAAATGACATCAACCTGCATCAACCTATCAGGGTAAGGAAAATTTCTGTTTGTTTTGCCTCTTTAGTCTACTTCTAACTATATTTTAATTAAATACTAGAAGACTAGTAAATACAACCTGCTTAAACCCTTGCAGCCACAAAGACATCATTTCCCTGGGCAGGAGATGCTACAAGAGGACTCGCATTTTCTCAACCCCATCTTGTCACTCCATTTTAACACCGAAGCCTCCACTTCGCAACAAAGTTCACCCTGGCACAGATCCTCAAGCTCACAAAAAGCCCCCCAGAGCTCAGCGGGATTCGAGGGCTATAAGCTTCCTAACAGACAGATCCTCTTGCAGCACTGGGGACAACTGTACTAGAAAAATGTGATTTAGAGTTGCCATAGGTACTATTTCAAGAGCAGCATACAAAGCCGTGTAGCAAGCATTACTCTTGCTCAGTGATACCCTTCTGTGTATTGGTTGAAGTTACTTCCATTGTTTCTGAAATAAAAATGATTTATTTAGGCCCACGTTCAGGAATGCATTCAAGAATAATTTTAAATATAATAAGCTACAAATAGAATAAAATAAATCATCTAAAGTACATTGAAATATCTGGCATGGAATTTTTCTGAACCCTTTTTAGTAAGTTTCTGACACAGTTAAAACAGAGCAGCATTAATGAACATCCTAATGCAAGGAATCACATGGTTTGTCTAGCAAATAAAAGGTAAACAGCCCCTCTCAGTTGAATATTGACACTTTTAAAACACAACCTCTCCAAAATCAAAACAAAGTCAATTTGCTGAAAGTGGTGTAAGCCAGAGGTGACTGTGTACGTTATTTCTCTATTCTAATGGAACAAGCATCAACCCTTCATGTTTTTTCCCAATAATTAGGTTTATTGAGCAAAACGCTGAATTTCTATTGTGTGGAAGCCAGTGGGCCTTTCGAGAGAGAAACCACGAGGGTCCCCTGGAGGGTAGAAGCCTAAGAGATCCTCCAGTTGTGGAGACATAAAACGCCTCTCCCAGGCTGCTTTGTTTCATTATGTTAATGTACCCCAGTTCTGCTTCCCCAGTTGGCCAGCTGGCCTCCCTGCCCCCTTACATGTCACTGCCCTAGAAAATTCTCCCTTCTCCACTCTCCCATCGGCCCTTGCTCCTTTGCCACTCCCTCAGAGTTTCCCCGTTGGCTCCCGTACCCCAGTCCCACCTGTGTACCGCCCCCGTGCCCTCAGACCATTGGGCCCTGGTGCTCTCTCCGCCCCTGTATATAACTCTAGACACACCTCCCCAATTGGTCTGTGCTTTTAAACCCCTCACACAGGTGGGTGAATAAACCTCTCCCGTGGGACTCTATACGGAGACCCCTCCCGTCTCTTGGCCCTCGACTTGCCAAAGCAGCTATCCGGTGTGGGGGGTGTGTGTATGTGTGTGTGTGTGTGAGTGTAGCGGCTCTGCCGAGCAGCGTTCTGCTGGAGACGCTTTCGGAAGGTTGCGGCACCCACCAGAACACCCGCCACGACACTACTGGTTTTTCTGTAACACAAACCAACACCTAGTGCTAGTGTCATGTCAGGATCTGATCAGAGGACCAGGTATATTTGTAACAAGTGTCAGCTCTGCTGTATACCACTGCAAGCCAACCTGTTTTAAACCTGTTGATCAGCTCCATGACTTTTTTTCCCCACTCAGCACATGAACAGACAGTGAACTAGCAAACTGCTTTGATATACAGCAGACTTGAAAACTCCCCCAAAATTACCGCCATCTAGTAGAGAGATTTTAACAGATTTATTTGATTTCTCGCTCTTCCTTAAACCATTGTGCCAATAAACAGAATACCTTCATGCTTGGTATGAATCTCACATTTCTCCTGAACTGCACTGGAATCCTGAACTTCCACCTGTCTGACATGAAAGGAGCATTTCACAGAATTTACTGTTTAGTGGAATTTACTCTACTGGATTCCTTTTTTTTCTCTTATCCCACAGGGGGTTAAGGCTTCAAGACAGTTGAAAAAGTTCAGCACAGGATAGCATTATACACACTCTGTGTGCACTGTAGCCCTATATTTAAGAACACATTTAGTTACAATTTATTTCCATGGCCTGCTTTCTTTTTCAGCAGCCTGTGTGAATTCTTTTAGGATGACATTAAATCAATCAGCTGCACCCATTGTGTTGGATTCAATATAGAGCAGACCAAAGAACACATAAGCCCAATGCCACTCTGTCTCTTAGGAATTACATGCTTGCTTAAAGTAAATTATGGTGTATTGTAATACAAAAACTGTCATGAGTTATTTGTGGCTAAACACCAAAACAAAGTAATATGTGGCAACATCTGATACTCAATTGACTTAAAGGTATTTGCTCCAAGGAATTAGTTACTAACCAAAATTATTGCCATTAACTTGTTCTGTAACAAAACTTTGCAGGAAAGAAAAGAAAAGCAAAGGCACCGTATGTGGCCACAAAAAGCCCCATCCTTAAGCTAACACTCAGCTACATGCTGGGCCAGCCCTCTCAGCTTCATTCCTTCCACCTAAACTGAACAAACCTGGCATTTTACTTTTAACTTGGTCCTCCCCATCCAGGCTCCAGCTCTGTGTTGATCTGTTCCTGTGCTCAGTGCCACAAGTCAACTCTGCACACCCAGTGTTCCTCATACACTCCAAACTGCTCTCATTACTTTTCATTTCACCCATTTTGTTTCCCCAAGCCCTCTGGAGCCATCCTGACCAGAGTCTCTGGATGCTATCACAAGGCAAATAATCTGAGGTGTAAAAGACCCCATTCTGAAAGTGAAAGAAAGCGGACCCTTGAGAAGAATGAGAACCTTTCTAGAATAAATACATTTCAAATATTATTCAAATAACTTGCTTTCATCTCTCTTTTTATTTCTTTAAAGTTAATTGGGAAGAAAGAAGGAAAGAAGTCACCAGGACACACATTCCAGGAGTCTCCTTGGTATAAATCAGGCAACACACACACTGCACACCAGTAACAATGAAATGACCCCTTAAAATACTGCATTTCTTGCCAAGCATAACTTCTTTGAAGACTTTAAACTTCACCACTGGCCAATATTTGTGAGTTCAAAGTCCTTCTTTTCCTAGTTCAAGTTGGGGCACAGTTCAGAGAAAGGAAAAAAGGGCTAAAGCAATTCATCTCACTTAATGTTTTCAGTAGAAAAGCAGGTCCAATAGTTAAGAGAGAGATGCTCTTGGCCTCTAAACACCCAAATGCCCCGTTGGGACTAAAACTATCAGACTCCTGTCATTAGTAATTAGGGCACATCCCTTTCCCACCACTTCTGTGGAAACTACTCACACGTGCTGTGCTTGGCCCACTTACTTCCAGACAAGACCCAGACCCGGGGTCCTCACCAAGCCAGAGCATGAACTAGAGGACAGGGGAGCAATGTCAGAAGTGGCTCGTGGTGGACCCCATTTGGGCTGTACTGCAACAGTACACCAACACCAGAAATCAGAATCACAGAACTTAAACAGTTTAATTTAATAATTAAGAGAAGGCAAACACCGCAGAGTCTTGTTCCTCGAGTCCTCAAGTTTACAACTTTGTTACTGTGGCTCCTGCACATTTGATAGATTGGATACTAATGGGCCACAGGAAACCAAAACAGATGACTAACATTAGCCAGTAAGTGTAAGCACCAGGGAAAGCAAAAACACTCTGCTTTTCACTCCTCCCATGTTATCCAGCTATTCAGAATAAATACAAACACTGAGAAGACTATTCATCATTTGTACTTAAATAGAATCTTCTTTTAGTGGGTATCACAGCAGTTTATGACTGTTAAATACTTGGTACTAACAGGATAAGAGTCTGACACTCATCTGCAGAAAAAAATGCATGAAAGAACGGGAGACAGTCAAACTGCACAAATGTATTGCACACACAACTGTGGGTGTCACTGAAAATGTGGAAAACCTTTACAAGGGAAAGTGAAATAGCTGAAATATAAAATCCTTTATGTCATAAGACTTCAGAAAATAGTTCTTCCCATATGTTTTTCCTTCTACTGTTTTCTGTTGGGGGGGGAAAAAGCCCCTCTTTCCACAGTCTCCCTCTTCAAGAGAAAATGAGTGTCTGATTCCACCGAAAACAGTTGTGTCATGAAACTAAACTCGAATTATTTGAGGAGAGAAAAATCCCAACTGTTTTTCTACCTCTTCTGTTCACAGAACTCAAGTTGCTTTGGGCAATTATTAACAAAATAACTGCACAAAGTGACACACTTTTAAAATATCAAAATACGTCAAACAACCCTGTCACTCTACCCACATCCAGCACACCAAAACTTTACAAATGCAAAAGCATCTGTACCTGTATTTAGAAAAAAAAAAATTAAAATGACCCCTATACCAAACAACAGAAAATGGCTTTGCACATAAAGTAAGGTTCAGAACTGATCTATTCTGGGACAATTATAAGGTATGTGTACCAAGAAAATAGAATTAAAGCCTTAGACTGAATGCCTATTTTGTAGAGCTTCCAGCAGATACTCCTTCACATCAGTCTCCCAGTCCAGTTCACAAAATAAGCTGCTGCCATCTTATGGAAGAGAACCTGAAAAGCACTTGGTGCAAAACCAGTTCTGCTCTTCCTCCTTTCCTATATTTCTTCATCTTCCTTGGTTTACTCTGTGATAAATAACTGGGGTTTTTTTTAAAGAATGTCCTTGCCTTGCAAAAATCTGCCTATTGTGATGAGGTATTCTTTGGGGAAGTAACTTTTTCACCTCTGATTTTACAGTAACTTTCACAGCATCCAGGAAGTCAAATGGAGTAGTTTTCCAAGAAAGGGAACAAAGCAGCCAGGCTGTTAATCCTGACACTGCCTCAGAGAGAGGTTTCTTGTAAGATAAAACAAAAGCCAGCTGGAGCCATTCAGCCACTACAGGATAGAGTCATCAATTTTGCCCAGTTTTAAGACAGTCATTTCGTGTGGTCCATCTCTAGACTTCTCTACATGGCCATCTTGAACCAGTTTAACTAAAGGTGTGACTTTTAAAATTCTAAAATGAAAATAAGTTTAAGCCTGAAGCTGGCACAAAGGTTCAATTTCTCCATCTGTAAGTCACAAAGAACTGCATTTGCAGAACACCAGAGAGATTTGCTGAGAGATTTTACTTTTGTTCTGAAAGGGAAATCCTTCCACAAGTTTCCATGTTATGCTTTATAGAAAAGCAAGTTTTTTCAGATAAGGACTGCCTGTGAAATGAGAGTGTTCAGCAAAGCCAAGATATTGTGTTTGTGTGAACACAGGACTCCTGCAAGTTCAGCACTCTTGTCATGACCTAGGATGCAAGATTCAGCTTGAACATCTAAATCATTAGATTCCAAAAATCATAAACATTTTTGGAAGGAGTATGACCAGTATGAGAGAAGCCAAGTGTCCTCCTTGCCCCTCTCACAGCAGCTAACACTGACACTCTACCAGCAAGCCTGAGCTTCCCCAGCCCTTCTGGGGCTTGCACCAAGCCTTAAAATACAGTCACTGGTCAAACACATTCTTCCTTTTATCTGACCTGAGCTCTTCTTTTTCCTCTTCCTCCTCATGAAATAGTTTTCAACCCCCTTGTAACCAGGGAAGATGTTTAAAAAGTCCTACTGAGAATGAACAGCTACAATGTAATAACCCTACATTATTAAGCTATACTAGCTAGATTTGGGTATTATGCAACCAAGGGTCCTACAACATAGCAGCCATAATCCCTATTTCCCCATATGCACCTAAATGAAGTTTATATAGAGCACCAGTGAACTATTACAGGAAAGCTACAGCTACTTGAACTGGGAGGAAATAAATGGTTGGCATCAAGGACACTAAGTGGGAACTCAGGTATGTTAGTTCAAGCTGTGGGTTCCTGTGTCCTTGTAAAATTTTACACAAATAATTTGTTCCCAAATACTCAAAGGGAGTTTGCCACTGAAATGCTTCCCCAGCAATCCAGACCCATCTTGCAGTGCGTCTGCAGGCCTCTCTCTGCACACTGTAGAGGACTAATGATCATGAAGAACTCAAGCTTTGGAGAGGGCCAACTGAAGGTGCCCAAGACAAATATCTTCCTTCTCTTATATCCGCTTGGCAAGTCTCGTTTAGCAGCATTTCTCTATGTCTGAACAGATCATATAATGTTCACATTGGCCTTTAAATAAAATTCCAGCACTTTCATGGCCCCTTATTAACTGAGAGATATAAAATTTCAATAAGGAAAGAGACTGTGGTTTCAAGGGTTCACTTAGTCTCTAATCAGAGCATAAAAGATTGTTTTAAACATATACATAAAAAATACATTGCTTTTTTTTTCTTTTCTTATACATTTTTACTTCCCTAACAGATTCCTCCGAACTCCTTCATTTAAAATAGTCTTTATTTATTTATTACTATTTAATAGTGGCCAGTGTTTTCTTTGGCAAATTTGGAGAGCTGCGTTTTGGGATAAAAATAAATTGCACCATAAGACAAAAACAGATTAGGAGATTTGACAGGATTTGACAAAAATCTGTTGTGCACAGGCAAAGGGAGAGTTTTTCAATAGGTCCTTTAAAAGATAAAAGCTCTGCAGGAAAGAGTTCTGCTCAATGGCAAACTCATCTAACTCTTGCAAAGCCTACAATAGAGGCTGCAAGGGAGGCGGAAGTTACAGAGCATGAGAACACACAAATTCTCACATCTGAAAGTTATTTTACACGTGATTAGGTATCATTTTTCATACAGTGCATACATGCACTTGAACAATGGTGTAGTCCAGAAGAGAGACCTTTATGACCATCTGACTTGCAAGCAGCTGGGGGGTGGGGGAGGCAAAAAGGAGCGGATTCTCTCTAACATTTAACATGCCAACCCAGGTCTGTACAGGCCAGCTACCCTCCAAATCCAGCTCAGGATGACACTTGGATCTCCACCTTTGTCTTACACAAGGCATCCTGGCAGGTAACCCAGTGTACAGGGCAGACAGGAGCCAAATACCACCCCTTTAGTTCCTGAGGGGAGCAGCTGGAGGAGTAAGACCCCAGTGCACACTGTGGGACAGACCTGCCCCACAGCTTTGAGGCACATGGTGTAGATTCCTTTACATTACAGCTTAAAATACCTGAGGACAGGAAAGGAAAGGAAGAAACTCGCTGTCATACTACCCGCTAGGAAAGGCTATCTACTGCTGCTACTGAGAGTACGCTTTTCTCCACCTAACAGTTCCTATCTCTCAAAAAGAAAGTTGCTCCAATTCCTACTACAGTTTACACATCTTCCTGTGCTTGTGCAGCTCAGTGACAAGAGAACTTCACCAACAATGCTCTCAGCAGCACCTCAAAGCACAGCCCTGCAGAGATTAACCTTCCTAACTTTCTAAAGCAATTCAACCATTTTCAAGACAACATTTTGCTGTATTTCCTTCACCAAATGAACAACAAAAAGGCTAGAATACTAAAACAGTTTCGTTCCGGCAGAAAACTAGACAAACCAGGTACAGATTCACTAGCTGAACAGAACTCAGCTCCTGTCATGTATCTCAGTAGTTCATATCCTTTTGTTTCCACAAAAGGGCACACAGAGCAGGAGGCTCCACCTTTTCCTGGCTGATGACTGACAGTAAAAAAATACATATGCCCACTAGCATTGAAAACATCTTGTTTCTTTGAATTATGAAGCTTAAAAATGTGAGTTTCACCATGAAATCGTCCCTGTTCATTAAGACCTGCCCAACAGCTCTCTCGCCTTTAACACCTGATTCCCAGCTGCACTGAGAATTCTCCAGTCAGTAAGTCAGATGTCTTGTAATCCATGTTCTGAAGCATACCTGTGTTTTGCTTTAGTTGCATTAACATACAATTAACAAGTCACATAGATTTTCAGACTTCTTATAGCTAAATTTCCAGAAGCACAAAAAGCACAGGTTAACTTGCAACCACTAGCAGATGGCCTGGCATGACACAACCCCAAGACCTCTTCTCCTGAGAGAGGTAAGCAGTGAGGAACAGCTACTTAAAATCAAAAGAATCTCATCTTTCACTCCCCACAGGACGTAACAGCATTTCTTCCCCCTGTATTCTGGCACAATAGCATGTCACGTTTGCTGCAGCAGTGTGCCTGCAGTACTGCTCTGTCGCTGTTCAGCACACGCAGGCACCACCAGCAGCACTTATCAAACGCAGTCAGGAACTCGGCTCCTCTGGGAAGTGCAACACATCAGTCTCTGTGGCGCAATCGGAGAGCGCGTTCGGCTGTTAACTGAAAGGTTGGTGGTTCGAGCCCACCCAGGGACGGAGAAGATCCCTTTTAAGGGCCAAAAAGAACCTCATGAAGCCCAGCAAGGGGATGTGCCGAGTCCTGCCACAGGGAAGGAACAACCACAGGCACCAGTAGATGCCATGGCCGCCCCACTGGACAGCAGCTTCACAGAAATGGACCTGTCACAATAGCACTTTGCTGGCTTGTGATCACTTAGTGCCTGCCAGAACCCCCAGGTCTATTTCTGGGGAAAGCTCAACTCTTCACAGAATATTCTGAGTTGGAAAGGACCCAAAAGTCATCAAAGTCCAACTCCTGCTTTGCACAGGACAGCCCCAAGCACCACACCCTGTGCCTGAGAGTATTGTCCAAACACTTCTCGAACTCTGCCAAGCTTGGTGCTGTGACCACTTCCCTGGAGAGCCTGTTCCAGTGCCCAGCCACCTTCTGGGTGAAGAACCTTTTTCTAAAATCCAACCTAAACCTCCCCTGACCACTTTATACCCTTCCCTCAAGTTCCTTCCATCTTGCTTCCAATAAGCATCCTTACTCCTGTTCTTCTGGAGGACACGTGCCCACAGGCTTAGCATGCATCTATCCATCTATCTGTCTTCCTCATACCTAATCTGAACTAAAATAATTACATCTAAAGCTGAATTTCAAGAGATGATACATAATCCCTGATATAAAATACTTACATACTTCTGTATTTTATTAAATTATAGTAATAAAGTATCGGTTAGCTATATTAAATATACTTACTATACTGTGCATTATAATAGTTTCCATTTTGTGCACACAATATATTACACATTATTTATACTGTCTTCACAGTTTGGGGGGCTGCTACTGCTCTTCCCTGAACCCCAGTTCACATCTTTGCTCCTAATCCTAAGAGGCTACATCTGGACCTTCTCATTACTGTTAAAAAACAAGTTTTGTGCTGTCAACAACATCTGGATAGCTGCATTCCTCAGAAAGTCCAGCCTGACAAGCATTAAGAACTGGGAACCAAGCACTCCTGTCAAAAGGATCCAAACATACATATTACCAGATGCTAGTAAATCCAGAGCTGATGAGACACAGAAAACACTAGAAGAGTTTCCGTCCAATCATGATTTGACACTTCTACTTTAAAACTCTTCTGAGGTTATTTTAAGCTTATAAAATAAAGAACTAAAGCCCAGAAATTCTAGAACTTGACAGGGAATTTTGCTATCATTGTACATAAAATGTGCATAGATGTTAGAGAAACTGAGAGCACGAGAAAAAGAAATATTTACTCACTGTGACCATTTTCACTCTAACAGAAAAGACCAGATGTTACTCAGGCACAAGGATAAGGACAAAACTTCCATTGCATTAAAATCAGTCACAGAACATATCATGCAGTAGTTTGAAAACACATCTTCACAGTTCTTTGCCCATATAACCTTTCATAAGTTTTTAATTAAGGTGCCACAGGTACTCACAAACAAAGGATGTAGAAACAAAAAAAACTTTGAAGTTTTAATGGAGAGCTCTTTTTGTCCCACTGATGGACAGTGGCCAGGGAAAAGACCTTGTATTTTGCCCTTCGAAGCTCAACTAGATCTGAAATGTATGCAACGATTTGTCTGGGAACGTGAACAAGCCCTGCCCATGCTAGTGTTGCTTATTGATGCTTTCATCAATAAGGCATTACTAAGGCATCAATAAGGCACGCAGAAGGACAGCAAGACACAAACCTACCCACAGGGGCTTTGGACAGGATGGCACTTTGGCTGGATGCAGTACCATGAACACTTGTATCAATCCTCCAGTAGCTAAATAGCAGTAACTTGTATTGATCACAACACAGGCTGCCCAAGTTTCGCAACTGTTTGAAAAAATGCATCAGTTAAGCCTCAAAACAGAATTACCACACCAAACTACAGGGCAAAATTAGAGGGGTTATTGTAATTCACTCTATATCAGGTTACTGGCAAACAAGAGAACTAAAAAGGAGTTATACAGAGCAGTTATCACTGTGGTACACAATGGCAGCAAGACCACTGTGCCCTGAAGTTCTGCCATGGCTGATGAGGCAATCATTGTTATTGTCTGGGGACTCACTGAACTCTCGTTTTCATTTAGTTAAGACTTACTTTGAGCCAGCTGTTGATCTCATTATTGCAGCAGGAGAACAGGAAAAGTGACACTATAGTTTGGACAAAAGCCCCACTAGCAATAAAAACCCCAGCATCTTTAAGCCTCCATCAAAAGCCTGTCCCACCTCCCTTTTTAAAACAGCAGCAGAAGAAATACAAGACAAAACCGTAACACCACTTAGCAGCATTCTCAAGTGTAAATTTAAGCAGATGCAAGTGCTGTGCCATATTCTTCCAGGCTAGTGTAAAGCCTACAAAAAACATCTGCCAGGCCTGAGTACTAAACTGCTAATCAGTACGTTTTTGACTAGTGTAAATTAACTGGAAGCAACTTCAGTTTTAAGAGCCTTTCACGATCACGGAAGATCTCTTAGTTACTTAATTGTGGTTTAGTGCTTTAGTGTAAAACTCCCTGCCACGGACATGGACACATTCTCATTACTTGATGAAGAGCAAACAGCTCTCTCCATTATCCCTCTGTGACCTACAGAGGTAGGGTGAAGGATCTCTTGCACATACTCCTCTGGATGCAATACCCACTATTCCACAAATAGGCCTAAATCAGTTTGAGCAGAGCTTATGATACAGGTTGTAGTAGTTTCAGATGCACTTGTATTACAACTATTACAGTGGATGTGCACTTGGAGATAACCTGACCTACAAAGGGGGAAAAAAACTTGGGAAGCATGGGAACAGATTTATTTGAAAGATGGCAGCTCCAGAACCCACCCCCCTCCATAAAAAAAAGGTGAGAGAAAGAATTTAAAAATGTAGCAGAGTAAACGTTGCTAAATTTGCTTTAACAAATACTGGAAGCACAGGAACCCAGCTTTCCAGTGCACAGCAATGATGAAAAGAAGTGACACTCTAGGAAAAACATTCCTCAGAGACACAACTAAACAGGCTTAAAAGATGAAGACAGAAAAGCTAGTTGCAAGTCCATTAGAAAACATCTACTTAAAAAAAATAGCCTCTAACTGCTCTGTCTCGCTAATTATGCTGTTTCAGAACACTTCTCTCCCAGAAATATTTTGCAGGGAAATAAGGAATAAATGACTTAATTCTTTTGCAGAACAATACCCACTATTCAGAGCACCCTTCCATTCCCTCCCTCTGACAAAAGCTGTCAGATCTGGGAAAGGCAGAATAAAAGATGAATCCAGGTCCTGTGATAAAAGGGCCTTCTGAGAGAAACCAAAAGTTAAGTCTCTTCTCAGCATAAGGATGCACCCAAACTAGGGGGGAAAACAAATACGGAAATAAATTACAGGCATCTGCCAGCATTATGATACTTACCAACTACTGCTGACAAAGTTATTCCAAGTTTTAATTCACCTACAACTTTCCTCTACTGTGAGCTACAGAAACCAAAATCCTTTGACCTCAATGCTAACAAACAAGATTTGCTCAGCCCACATACTCTGCATGCAACAGTAATGCAAATCTATGATTTTAATATTGTGTTTATGCATGTTTAATATTAATTACATTTACATGTTTAAATTATCCTACTACATTAACAATACTAGATACAATATTTAGTAAAAACAACTACCATGGTTAAGTCTTCAAATTTTGGTAGTTTTCTATCAAGTATAAAACACAATAGAAAACAAAGTTACCATGTGAAGAAGAAAGCATATTTTAACAGAAGCAGCCAAGACCTGTTGCAAAACACAGATCATGTATGCTGACATTTAGACAAAACCTTGCAGTAATAAAAGGTAGTGTCATTCACTATATTTACAAGAAACTGCCTAATAGTTCAGTTACCAACTGCACTATAGTGATTATTTAAAAAAACCCACAGAGCACAGCATCTTGTCCTTCAGAAATAATTTGTACGTACGAAATGACCTTGTTTAAACCATATGCGCTAGAAAATATAGAACTCTGCAATAGAAAGATGTTAAAAAAATTGAATACTGTGGAAAAAAATTTATTAAGTCTATACAAGTCTTCTGAAACAAACCATTGGCTTTGATACAGTAAATTCAAGTGAATACTCATTGCAATAGTATTTTTTCATACAGAGATCAAGAAGCCCTGTAGCTTCCCATTTAGTGTCTGTGACAGAAGTTTTATTTCTGAATAAGTAGCTGCACAAAGCAGACGTGATAAGAGATCTCACAGCCACAGTGAGCTACAGTTGAGATAAACTTAAATTACAAACACTTCAGAAAATTAGGAATCCATACCGGAGTGTGGCAAATTGATTCACAATGAAAGAACAATGACATCACTCAGACCCCTTGCCAATAATGAAGACTTTCTGCAGCAAGTCTAGAGCAGACCATCATAAAAACCTAGAGTGCAAGAGTACCACAAATTTAGTATATAAATATCACAGGATTAAAACTCCAGTTAAGCCATCAACTGAAGTGATGATTAAAAGGAAAACATGGCGTCTCCCAGCTTTGCAAAGGACGCTTTCAAAGCATCTCTTCAAGAAAGTGCTGATAGCAACTAGGGCCTGTGCCAATTTGTGTTTTAGACTCCACTGCTGTAAGACAAAATTTTAGCAGATTTGTCTACGAAGTGTATAATCCTGCTGCTTTTAATACCTTAAAAAAGCATTTACTAGAAGAGATGAAATGTAACATTTATAGCTCATACTGTTTCCAAGATCTGTGCACACTATATAGTTCTATAATTTCAACAGAATTTAAAAATAAGACGAAGAGCAGACAATGCAGTAATGTGTTTGTTAGATGGCTTTGTTTAGAATAGTTACACAATTTATGTATATAGTTGTAAAATTTTTAGTGCATTTGTTCTTGCACATTATTTATGCTATTTATTATAAAAACCTGAAGATTGCAAATTGGGCATGCTTACCATAACATTTTCAAACTGGGAAAGCTGCAGAACATTTTTTCTACAAGTGTTCACTGCCATGATACAAAACAAATATGTGCAAACTGCAAGGTCCCTAAAAATAGCATTTAATGACTTTATGTACAGAAAGATGTAACTATCTGTTTAAATATGCAAAGAATAAGCTTCCCAAAGTTTATAACATAGAACAATATCCACCACATGCTCCTCCTCCTCCATATCCTTCTTCCTTGTTTGATAACTTTACACCTCTGTTTTGGCTTTCACTCTCCCACAGTCCAGGAGTCTGAATGATTTTTTCAACAAGTTCTTCAAAGGCACACTGCACACCATCACATGTTTTTGCACTTGCCTCTGGAGAGGGGACACAAAAAGTCAAGCATTACCATAACTTCTGGTAACTTGTTTAATATTTCTCTTTCAGTTAAGTCTCAACCTGCAACAGACTTAAAACTTCTACAACATATTCTGTAAAAATATAGCGGGGCCAAAATGAGCGGGTATGCAGATTTGTTACCACACAGGTAGCACCTCAAAATATTTTTAATAGAAGAGCTTTCAAGTTGAACTTCACTAGAACATATGGAGAGAGCTACAGCTTAGTTTTATTTTTCTGTGAAAAGTACTCCAGTAAGAAAAATTAGGATTCTTGTCTGAAAAACCTGGTTGCTGTTCTGTACATAGTCATAACTGCAGTACCCAGACTGTAAGAACCAAGGCTCCATGCTGCAGGATTCTGGGTCCATTGCCATGATAAAACTCATCTGATAAAAAGCAGTACAGGATCTCATTCCTTTTGCAGTTAGAAGAATTCTAGGTAATTTCACTCAGGAGCCTTACTTTGACCAAGACTAAGAAATCTAATCACAGGTTATATTACGAGAACAGATACCACCAGAAATTGTTCAGTTCCACAAGGGCTTGCCCTGTTTGTCTATGCAGCCATGCAGAAACTTAACATATGTAGCATGCATATATACATACATATATATAAATATGCACACTTAGTTATAGTCTAATTCTCATTTTTGCTTTCATCTTCCATGCACTTAATAGCTTGTGCCTCAACTTTGAACTTTTATTTCCACATCTGACACGGCAGCTGAAAAGAAACACAGCAGGACACTAAACAAAAATAAGTCTTCAGTCAGAGATAAAGAATGTAAGTCTAAGTACAGGAATGAATGAGTACATGTCAATGAACTGCTCTGCTACAGGAATCATCTTGTAAAATAATCCCTTCTGAACCTTAGGTGAAACATGTAAAAAACATTATGCATAAAGAGTCACTTCAACACCCATTTTTTAATTTATTATTATATGGCTTTGCCTACAAGACCCATTTCATTTTGCAGCAAGATGAGACCAATATATTTGCTCCAGTCACAGTTACGTCATTATTCAATCGCAGCCACCGTTTATAAGTTAATTATATACCTACCTATTTTTACATCCCAGTTCTAATACAGATATCTCTCAGGTACCAGCTGTTTTGCTATACTGAAGGCTGGCCACTAGCACCAGTTTTCCCTCTTTCATTTTGCTTCTGTAATTAATTTAGCAAGTCAGCTGGGAAAAGAAATCAGACAAAACCCCAAACCCAAACCAGGTTTCATCAGGCTACAGAGAGCCTGTACTCTGCCCTTCATCCTTATGAATTTCTACATAATCACCCACAGTTAAAACAGGTATCTGGACATGGGGAAAATTTTAAAAACCAGGAATATCCATTATCTTTGTGCCTACTGCAGGTGAGAAATATCAACTGGACTGGACACATAAAGACTATCAATCCTACAGAAGTGGTACTTTTCCTTATGTAAAAAAAAAATCAAGAAAGATCTCTGCAAATATCTATAACATACCTATGAACAACATGGAATGTTTTCTTGCAAATTTGAGGCCTTCATTTCTGTCAACTTCACGGTTTTCCTATAATAAAACAAAGCATTAGTATTCATTATTAACAAAATACACCAGCAGATGACTTACTGCAGTTGAATTTGGTTTACCTTATCAATCTTGTTTCCAACTAACATTTTCACTATGTCATTCCTTGTGCAGTATGTTTCCAATTCATTTAACCAGTTATCCAGCTTGACAAAAGTATCTCTTCTTGTGACATCATAAACTGAAAGATATTAGCGATATTATTCCACAATATTTTTCCAAGAATTACAGCTTACATTACAAAAGGAGCAAAAAGTGATGGCTTTTTGAATCAGAAAACTGAAGGAGTCCTAAGGATTCAAATTTACCTTCTATATGAACAACTGGAAAAAAAAGTAGGACATCCACCAGCTCAAATCACTGATGCAGAAAAACTTCAAGCTTCAGCCACCTACAGTTCTCAGACTAATATACCTTGATACATCCTAGCTCGCAGGCCAGAGACTATCATTCTCCAAGGAATTCTACATTTGCAGATCCCTGATGTATGATACCTAAAACAGCACAACAGCTATGCAAAGAGGATGGCATGACCTTCAGTACTGAAGTGGTTTTTCCTTTGTTTTCACATCCCACGTGCAGACAGGCATAAACAGCTTCTTTCAATCAAATCTGTAACTTGGTTGCGTGAACAACCTTATTTTTTGGAAGACAGGTAACAAAAAAATAGTCAAGAGATACTGAACAAAATGGGAAAGCAAATTTCAACAGCAGAACCTTCTATCTCCTGAACAGTGCTTGTTTACAGCTTTCGACAGTAAGTGGCAGGTTCAGTGCAACTAAATGACTTGACACATGCTTTGACAGCACCTTCCTGTATCAGGAAGATAATGTAACTCACAACTTGGGAAACCTACCAGGAGGTCACATGACAGATGTTATTCCACATTAAACAATTTAACTAGACACAGTATTCTAGCAAGGTTCTCTAAAGTCAGAAGCAGCTTCAAGAAAATTAAATGTGCTTCCCTGCCCTTACTTTAGTCAGCCCCTCATTCCTAGCAGTGGAGAAGCAGAACTGCAGAGCTCAGTGCCTAGCAAACAGGTTTCCACAGACGAAAAAAAAGCACAAATGAGACTTAACTGTGAAGCTGCAATTATGGGTTTTGCCTGGGTTTCTCACAATAGATTGGTGCTTTCTACATGCCCAGCTAGTCTTTTCTAAGTGATTCTGACCACATAACATTCCATCACTTGGGAGACAAATAATAAAAAACCCCATCCATATTCCATACTGTTTATATTAATTTCATTAGGAAAAAACAACAGGGAGAAGAATAAGCTGGATCATACTGATACAGAGAGACTCCATTGAGGAGATTTTTTTTTTAACTCTTCACTTAGTAAGCACAGGCAAAAATAAAAAGCAATGAATACAAGACAAATTCACGACAGCACAAGGACAACAGCTCCTAGCTATCCTTTCAGATAGCAGTAGCTTTTATTCTCATGCAAAAATCAGAGGCTCTCAAGCCAGTAAGACTGACTACATGCGAAAGATTTTGAGACATCAAGATCCTTTGAGTTGTTCAACACATATACAAAGATTTTTAATATCAGTTAGATCCTATATAAAGGCTATATGAGTTTGTGTAACTCCAATGCCTGAGAAAACCACAAACATTTCAACTAGCATGCAAAGATATACTTACCTAGGATAACACCTTGTGCACCTCTGTAGTAACTGGGGGTTAATGTTCTGAACCGCTCCTGACCTGCAGTATCCTAAAAAGCCATTCAAAAAGTTCCATTATTTAGAATTTGAGCAGAATGTAGTTTAGCTTTCAGGTATTCTACTTCTAATGAACATACAAAGTAAGATTTCAACTATATTCCACTAGTAGATTAGCTGAGTTTATTACATCCCCTGTTGTTTTACATTTACTTTGAGATTTTATGTAGTCTGTCCAAAGGGAAACACCTTTGAACTATTATTATATGTAGTATATAACTGGATTATATAACAGTAAGATAGCCATTTCTGCAAAGGCATTTGATCTGCAGCTAGTACTGCAGCAACCAGCAAGAAAGCAGCATAGCTGCAGTACTAACATTTTCTAACAAGCATCACAGCCCATGACAACAAAACCAGTTCCTTCACTTCAATCACTTGGTTCAATTAAATTTGATTGAGTATCTGGGTAAATGCACTAACATGCTATAACACAGCAGAAGCAGAAATAAATTAGAGGTTTTTCTGGTTCTAAGCAAAGTTGCATTTACATCCTAAAATGAGAATGCTGTTTTCTTATCAGAGATTAAGTTATAGTGCACACTCATTGAACGCTTTATGCACAGAATATTTAAACAACTTTATCCAATTTACCCAGGTTAGAAGTGATACATGAAACACTGTAGATTCCCTGACAAAGAACCTGAATAAGCAAACTGGACTTCAACATTCTACAAGCCACTTAGTCAACGTCACACATCTAAAACTGGTTTTGTGTCATGATGCACCTTCACCAGCTTTTCTTTTCAAATTTACCTCACAATTATTTCTTCATATTTACCAATATGTAACAGTAACTTATCATTCCTCATTCTGCTATCAGTTTGGTTTTCATCCTGTATGCCTTTTTTATTTTCTGTCAAGCTGTTGCATTTATTTTCCTTGTCAAACCCATTTATTCCACTGATGATTACTACTGTAACTAAGACATAAGTCCTGTTTGTTGGTGAGGTATGAAACACCCTCCAACCTACAGAAAGACTGAAACACACATTTCATATTCTACTACTATTTCCCAAGGAAACAAAGGTCTGGTATCTTGCTTATATGAGAAACAAGGTTTTAATCTTGCTTGGTACAAGAAGACACAACTGGGTCTGGCTATTCAAAAGGTGCTTCAAGTCACATAAGTGTGGGGACTGGTTTACACAATGGAGAATATTTTTAAAAAGCTTGGAAGTACTTTTTCTTCACTTGCCGTAATAGAAGTTCTACTTTTAACTAGAACAGAAGTTGAACACTCTAAAGCTACAATTACAAACACTGCTCCTCTCTCTTTGAAATGCATCTGCTACAAATAAATCTGACATTGAGCCCATAAAAGTCTCTGTATGAGGGCTATGAAGTTTAGACTAAAAATGGGTTTAAAGAGGTAATATATGAGCATGCAACTGTAATTGTTAACCTATTAATACACAACCTCAGTGTTACAGGCAAAATTTAGTAAAGAAGTGCATCCTTCTACTGGTTTAATACCATTTAATTCCTCATTTTGTCTACTTCTATCCCAACCAGTACTGGAATTAGTACTGCAGAAGCTCACAGGCAGCAGAACCACCCCATCAGCCAGTTGTCCCACACTTCACTGCATCTTCTGAATGCTGCAGTATTAACCTCCCACTTCTCCAAATCACCTTCTCATAACAGAAAAGGATTCTATACGAACTATACATTATACAAACCCTAGATATTCCTGAAGCAAAGCAACACATGAAGAACTTCAGAAAGACTTACCCATATTGCCAGTTTAGCTTTGTTTCCATCAACTGAAATAGTTTTCACCTTGAAGTCCACACCTAGAGGAAGAAAAATATTTCAGTTCTTCAAACATACTACAGCTATCTTTGAAAAAGAAAATAAAGAGAAATGGAAAAAATAAAATCAAACTCTGAAAAAGATCTGTGTTTTGCCATGAGCAGGAAGAGTAAGTTCCATTAGACATGTATGAACCTTGCTCAAAATGCAAGGTTTTCTTGCGGACAGACTTTTGCAAAAGCCTAAGTGCCTTTTAAGCCACTAACTCAAAATATTTTATGGAAGTAAGGCAAATACTACATCTCTTGTATTAAAGCACATATGCCATGACAAATTTTCAAGTTTATAATTCAAATGGATTAACTTTCTATTCATTACTCACAAACATGTTCTCCAAACAGACAACAAGGTAATGGTTCTGCTGCTCAGTCATCTACTCCAACATGTAACAATTCTTCCCCCTTTATGTGTCCTCCACCCCCAGGATCTAGCAGCCTATCAATTGCTAAAGGACAAGATGCACAAAACTCAGGCCAAGGAGAACAATGCTAGTGACTGCAAATTTAAAGGATATAGTGACACACATCTGTTTGAGAGGCTCAGCACAGTTATGATCCATTATGCTTTAATTTAACTCTTGGGTTACTAATAGCAAGTAACTAACTAGAAATATGTTTCAAGTATTTTGGAGCGACTTTCACTTCCCACCAGGCAGCAACTCTGAAATGAAGGAGCAGTGTGAAAAGTTGATAACAACTTTCAAGTGCAACAGCAACCTTTTTGCACTTAGAATTACAATGTCAATCATCACACCCCCTACCAGAAAAAGAATTTAACTATTCTAATAAAAAATGAGTAGAGCCTCAGGATGAGTGTGCTGCACTTACATTCCCAAGTTCATGCAGATGACAAACAAATACAAACAGCTGCCAAAATACATTCAACTTAAAGTCACAAAGGATATATAGGATGATTAAGAAATTGCATATTAGAAGCAGATTTAAACTTCAGTTGCACCGAAGTTTAAAGGAGCTGTGTTTCAAAAAAGAGAAACACAATTTTTATTCCACTGTTTCACAGCTTCAGCTCACTAAAGTGTTCCCTGAAGTGTCAGGTGTTTTTCAAACAATGTTCTGCACTGGAAGAAGCCCATACTCTATTTCAAGCAAAATTTTCCCAAAGTACATCAAGTTTTGTAGTAACTGTAGTTACTGTAGTTCTACAGTACAGTTCTGTAGTTCTTTTTGTAGAACTTAGGTTTTTCATGTACTAGGACTCCTAGTCCCTAACTTAGCAGTAATATAATCCTCAATACCATGTACAAGGATGGTACGTTTCTAGAGTTATGTTCACACAAAAGAACAGTCACTATTAACTTCATTTTAAACACCAGTTCTTAGAACTTTACCTAGTTCACAGAAGTCTGCTATGCTAGCAATTTGACTCAATTTGATCCTAGAACACTCTGTTCTGCCCACTTTTCAGCACTCAGCAGTTAACTTTTAGACTAACAGAATTTCTTTCTTCCACTGTAATTGCATGTTTCTTCCCCTGAACTCCAAAAATCACCATTTTCAGTTCAGTCAGCATGCCCAACAGTTCATAGTGCATTCTTTTATCCATTAGTCTGGCACCAAACCTATAACTGCAGATATTACAAAATCTGTTGGACACTTAACATGATAAATTAAAATGTCATAATAATTTCAAGAAACAAAACTTTCTTCCTTAAGATAAACTTATTATATGTATTCTGAAGCCACAGTATCCTTCTCCCATTCAGTAAACAGATTCAGTATCTTGTGCCTGCACAGTTCAGCAATTTTCATTTAATGGAAATGGATATATACACCTTTACGTTAGCCTTGCTGCTGGTTTAAAATTCACTTTAAATTTTGCAAGAGTAATGCAAGTAAAATAAGAAACTAAAATAGTAATTAAACCCCACGTGTTAAACTGACTGTTGAAAAGCAAAAGTATGAAAATGAACTAACAGCACACCAAAATATACCTTTTAAAGTGATTGAGGCATGCCAAATGTAATTCTAACAAACAAAAGAGCCCAACACATAGAAAAGCCAATTAACAAAAAGAAAACTTTTAAATTCTTAGGTTTTTGGTTGCCAATCTGCCATAACGGAAGACAAGTAAAAAAAAAATTTAAGGCTCAAGAAAATCTTGTTGAACTGAACAAACAGGGTACTTGTATTTCCTAAAACCAACAGTGAAATACAGACATGTTTGTGACAGGTGTCAGTTCTGACCTTCCAAGAGTGATGTGTCTACCCTTGACAGCAGAAAGCTGACAGTGCTTTCCACCATGCCTTGGAAGGCAGCCAGAAACAAGACAGCACTACTAGACTGTACTCCTGTGTGTTAACACCTCCTGCCTCAGCACTACACACTAACATACTATGGATTTACAATCTGCAAGAAGCAGCTCTGCCACTGACTCTGCTCTCACATTCAGGCCAGTAATGCCATGCTGTATTTATAGGAAGTGCACAATCAGCTCCAGTGTAGTACTTGGGTTGTAGGTAAGTGACAAGTTGGACAGCTTAGGAGTTTGAGGACTCCAAATGCAAGGAAAGCTAAAAAGAGACATCAGATCTGTGCAATACATCACTTCATTTACGAAACAGGGATTGCACTGAACACTTATCTAGAATCTCTCATACAAAGAGCAAGCAAGTGAAGACAAGCATGAGCAGTAAGGACAACAGAAAATATTGGGGTACGTGTAGTCTGGTAAGATCCATGTGATGAAGCCCAACAAACAAGCCAGCCTCAAGAGAATACAAGGACAGGTAATCTGCTAGGTTAAATACAACATGTTTAATCCAACTGAAGCTACTGAAGCTGAACTATTTGCCAAAAGAAGCTTATTCTTTGGAGAGTATCACAAGATTTTTACTAAGTTCTGAAGAAAAACCCACACAAAACGGTCATTTAGGGCTTCTTTTCAATTGCATCCAACAGGTGTGTGCAATCTATGAAGCTAAGGTATGTCTCAACAGGTCATCACAGGGAACCAGCTGTGCTGCAGTCAAGGCTTTCCTCAGTGTTGTGGGTTTGTGTGCAGTTCTTGCTATATGATAAAGAAAGCCAAACCAAGCAAAGTTCTCTTCACTTTCTAATCCAAATAAAAAAAATAGTCACTTTAGCCAGTTCAGCAGTCAGTATGTAGATGACATTGAAAGAAGACATTATTTATAGTCCATTCATTTCAGAAAAGCACCATACTCTTCAGTTTCAACAGGAAAGCCTTTAAAACCTCTTCTGTCCTTCTGTCCCCAACTCAAAGCCAAATAGTGTTTAATTAGCACAAAAAGAACTCCAAGCCAAGACTCACAAAGTGTTTTGACACTTCACCATCTTGTAAGTACCTGAAATTGGCATCTAGGGTCTGTCTTCATGCAGCAGAATAGTTACCTCTAGGAACTCACTCCAACTGCTTTATCTATATGAACAACAAATCATGCCCTGAATTTAAAGCCAACATGTTGCTTCTTAGAAATACATTCACCAGAAAAGTGGCAATGCCACTGGATAGCAGTTTAAAAAGAAAAACAAGAAAATAAATAAGAACCGAGATCCCATCCTTTTCCAGTTAAGTGGAAAAAAAAAATGAATCTGCTATCCCCCATGAGTGCCCCACACACCATGCTGTAGGACTTGCATAGCTGGGGTCACAGTAGCTCTACTGCACAGCACTACCTCACACATCAGCTAGGTGGGCCTAACAGGGTGATCTATGCCAGCTTTTGCTCAGTCTCCAGAAACTGACTTTTCCTGCCAAATGATCACATTCATTCCAGATTAGTATATCTGTTTCAGAACTCAAACTCTATCTGAAGAAATGCTTACATTGAGTACTCTTCCTCCTTTTCCACATCAGAAATAGAGCAGAGTAGGACCTGCCAGGTAGGATCTGCCAGCAGTAAACCTTGATTGTTGCTATTTAACAAGTAGTGATTAGCTACCACACATACTGTTGTAAATTTTGACAAACCCGAAGAATTATGTCAGGAAATAATTCCTTAGTTTCTCAAATAGCACACTGATGCCAGTTTTTGACACACGTAAAGAATATTATGTACCAGCAGCAGAAATGAAAAAAAAAATAAACCCCACCATTAAAAACAAACAAAAACCCCCCCAAACAACAAAGATACCCAGAGACTGAACTAGTCGTTTGGTATCCAAAACATCATGAAAGCTGAAGTAGCTATTCTGCACTAACTTCCTGGCTCACGTGGTTGACATATCAAGAAAGTAACAGGACCTGAAGTACATACAGTGCTAAAACTATTAGATTAGAATCCAAGATTGTCATCTTCACCACCTGATCTATTTCATTCCTGTTTCATTCCGTGCTATACTCCCTCATAAACTGAGGTGGGGCTACTTGCACAACTTCAATTTTATGAGCAATAGAATGAACAAAAATAGGCCATGTTCCTCCCCTTGGCTTCTCAGTGCTTTATATGATATAGTACTCCTGAATCTTATTAACATTAGTTAAAAAAAGATCAATTTATTTAATTCTTAATAAATTAGAGCTGGTTTTGCTTACCGACAGCTGAACTCAAAGAAAAAATTTTATATAAGCTCTTAGACAGAACTCTGCCTACAGAGAAAGTAAAAAATGCAACTGAAATGATTGTGTGAAAAAATATCTCTATTTTCCATAATTTTAGTTATTACTTTGGCACTGAGTTGCATCACACTCTTAGAAGCTCCATTTTGCTTCCTTTGAGAACCAATCTACTTAGTGTATCCTGCATTCTGGGTCACTCTCCTCCAGCACAACTGACCCATGCTGGTAGGTAGAATACCAGCACAGCAATGACACATCACTGACTTTTTCCCAAGCAGCTCTAGATTCTTGGCTCTCTTCCACTTTTCTCAGGAGTCTAGCTGCCAAGGAACAGATTGCTAAGTAGCAGAAAAAAAGCCACATTGTAATTTCCTCCCCGTAGAGGAAAAGCAGAAGCCACACAGAGCCCAGTGCACTCGAGTATCATCAGAAGTTGGAAGAGTTAACACTACCTGTTACAGAGTTTTAAGATAGCTGCCAAGTATCATATTACATAGACACAAGGTCTGGACAGCAATATTACTAGTCAAAAATCTGACAGCTATCTTGCACAGATAAATCAGTAGGAGAATAGTACTTCTTACAGAAAGGCAGACATGTCTGAACTTCACTACATGTTAGACAAGTCTGAACAAACCACAATTCTACGCTGAAAATGTTATCATTTTTCTAACGTAGTATCAGCACATACTTACCAATTGTTGCTGCAAGTTCTGGGTCAAATGTATCATCTGTAAACCGCAGCAGAAGGCTAACAGACAAAAAAAAGAAAAATAAGAGATACTAGTATTGTATGCAGCATATCCATACCTTGCTGGAAGCCTATAAATAACAAGTCTGAAGGGAACAGCAAGATCACATAGCTAAATAAACTCACATCTGGTTGGTTTCTTTTGTTTTGTTTTTTTTGGTAGGAGAGAAATTATGGAAAAAAGAGAAGAACATGAAAAGAATAGAGCAGACATGCTCTGCTACCTGAGCCCATGTCTCTTCTCTGCATGTATTACCCACAATGTCTCTGAAAACAAAGTACCACACAAGTGGTCAAATCAGTTGCCTGAACATTCATGTGATCTGCTTCGCAAAGCATTTTACTTCAACCTTATTCTACTTTTCTTCTTCCAGAATTCAGTACAAAAGTACTATTTTTTGTTTTGTTTCAATATTGCTTCATGCAGTATTTCTGTAAGCTTGAGAAATAAATTCCAAGTCAGCTTTTCATCCCAGAAATAACTCCCTGAACTGGGCACACAGGGGAACAGCAAGGACAACACCCATCAGAAATAAAGACACAGAAGCTGAAGAGTAGAATTAGCTCCCCATTGTTTTATGATTCTGTATCTTTTTATATATAAGGACTCATGCACACAACATATCTCCCAGTCCTGATGAATGTGTTTGCTACCAACAGATTTAACAGCACATCACATCGTAGCAGTGCAGAGTCCCTTAAAAAAGTGCCCAAAATGCCACTGGTGTCAAATGCAAATATTTTTGTGAGAGACAAAGATTCTGAGCACACAGTTTCTAAAATCATCTGTGCATTTGTGGCAAGTGCATGTGGCAGGCAGCTGTTTGCTATGACCGCAGCTTCTACGCATTTCCAGGCTGGAGAAACATAACAAAGCCTTATTTACTTTTTGCCCCCCCACTTTTTTCTACTCTTTTTGCTCATGAATTTAGAAGTCAAGTGCTTTTTAGCATTTGGACACAGTCCTGCACTGACAAAACCCATGACCATTGAAATCCCTTTATTTCAATGAGGATGGGTGAGAACTCCAAAGTTAATCATAGACCGGTGTTTTTTCTCTCCTTACTCCAGAACCCCAAAACCAAATGGTAGCTTTATTTATCAAAGAATAATTAAAATAATATTTTTTTAAAACCACAGCACATAGGCTTTTACTAGTACCTTCAGATGTTTGTATCAGGATGCTATTTAAGAGCAGCTATTTTTAGTTACAACCAAAACTAGTTTTATTCAGAACAGACAAATTATGGAACCCTTATACTACTACTAGAATAAAAACATCACTTTACCAGTCTTGCATGCCAAGCCCAGCCAACTTCTATCTTGCCCATCTTTTTTTCATATGTAGCTACCATCTTCTGCAACGCACAGCACCCTCACAGGGACCACATTTGTTCAGAAGTAAGGACTCCAACCACTTACTACACCACGCTAATACCAGTTTAATATCTGACCTTTCCTAGTCAACCAATAGGTAAGAGATACAAATTTAGGAATAGTTCAATATTAAGTTCCTGTGCCTGAACAACTGCACTGTTATCATTTAATAGCATTTTTATTTCCTCCACATAATGCTTCTTTTAACAAGCTTTCTGATGTAAAGAAACATGTATATAAATAGGTACGCAAAACCACCGTGTGTTTTTTCTGCCCCGGGAAAAATTCTGCCATATGGCCACTCACATATAAGAGATGACCTCAACTAAAAGAAATTTGCTCAGATCATGTCTGTCACCAGGGGCCTACTGTACTAAATATCAATTCAGTAGTTAAGTCAAACGAGTAACTGACAGATTTTTAACAAATATAGGTGCTTTTTTTTCCAGATTAGCAACCAGTATGTAATTCAGGGTCATGGCAGAGGACATAGATTACTGCCATAAAAATAGCAAATATAAAATTACTGGTGTGGTACATTCCCAGATACCCTCCTGCATTTATATCCCACTCCCTTTACTAAGATGTATGTCACTACCAAAAAAACCAAAAAACAAAACAAACAAACACAAAACCCCCACCCAACAAAAAACCCACACAAATAAAATCCCAACCCCTTACGGTTGGGATTTACAGTTTAGCCAAAGCCATGAATAGGGCAGGGAGAAAGAAACCAACCTCAAAGTATTTGATAAAGCCTGTAATTAGCAAAAAAACCCTGTGTTAGAACTACTTTGCTGCGTTTCCGTGCTCCCCCGCACACACCCAATGCTGGGTTCACTTGTGACTCTGCATATACATATCATGGACTAGACATTAACTCCAAAGCGCTATAGAGATGTACAAGGGCACCTATGTCCCCACGACGCAACGCTGTCCCGGGCACAGGGCGGCCCAGGTGACCCTGGGCAGCCCGAGAGAACCCCCGCTTCATCTGTTTGCAGCTGGGTCTGGCAGACACCAGCTCGGGGCCGTCGGCTGCGGGAGCGCTGAGGAGGAGGACGAGGAGGAGGGGGGGAACCTTTCGCCCGCCCGAGGGCTGGCCGGGAAAGGGCGAGGGAGCCCCCCCGCGGGCCCGGCCCTGCGGAGCGCAGGCCGCGCCCAGGCAGCGTTGTCCGACGAGGGGCCTAGGCAGGGGCCAGCCGACCAGGAGAGGCTGTGGAAGGCTGGCGGGCGTCCCCTCACCTGGACTTGCCGACGCCGCTCTCGCCGATGATGAGAATCTTCAGGGTGGTCAACACGTCCTCGTCCATCCCGGNCGCGTGCGCAGGGCCGGCGGCGGAGGCAACGCTGCGCGCCCGGGCTGTGGCCTGAGGGGAGGGGAGGGGGGGCTTCGGTGGGGTTTGCAGCTGCTGTCGGTGTCAGAATCGAGGGCCATGGGGAGAAAAGAAACCAGATGAAATGGCAGCGGGTTGTTAGACATTGGAATGAGCTGCCCGAGGAGGTAGTGGAATCCCCGTCCCTGGAGGTGTTTCAAGGAAAGACTGGACGTGGCATGCGGTGCCACGGTGTGGTTGACAAAGTGGTGATCGGTCATAGGTTGGACTCGATGAGCTCAGAGGTCTTTTCTAGCTTCTGATTCTGTGATTGCTTGCGCCGCACGAAGGCAGTCGGCCAGCGGCCGGTGCGGGAGCAGAGCCAGCTGCCGCCTCCCGTGGGGAGCCGCTGGTCCGGAGCCTGCCACCAAAACATGGGCTCATTTGGGCACAAACCAGTGTCAGTTGGTCCTTGACACTACGTACTTTTCTACCAGCGTCTTACATTCTCCGTTAAAAGCCCAAATTTTTGGGTTTTTTTTAAACCGATTCCTATGAGAAAGTCTCTTTATAACCAATTCAGCTAACCTGCTATTATGGCTTGAAACCTACCTCAGGCCATGTGTAAACAAGTGCAACTCTTCTAAAATTAACAGAGTACATGTCAGATGTGGGTCTGAGATTCCTTGGGCAGTGCTGCAGTCCTTGGCCCATCTGGGGAGCCTCTGGACAGGCCAGAGACTGATTCCATCAAACATAAACAAGTTCAGGCTCTTCCATAATCACATCAATCACACAACCATTCACACTAAAGGAAGAGATCAGGTCATATCAGCAGTTTGCACAAGGCAGGGGCACTTGTGAGGCCATCGTGGTTTTTGTCAACGATGACTGCAGAGGGCACAGCTCTTTCAGATGAGTCCTGGCTGCTGAGCAATTGCCTTCACCTGAGTTCCAGGGTCAACACAGAAACCGTTCTCTTGTGTTTTTGTGGTAAACCTCTCTGTTGCCTGGCTCCTTCTGCTTTCAGGATCTGGTCTCCTGACTCTTCTACCTCAGAAAAATAAGTCCCAGGATGAGTACAATAACAGTAATTATCCTATTAAACTATGGAGACATGTTCTATAATTGAACATGCAAATGGCTGGCTGTGTTTACAACAGCACTGTGCCTGTTTGTAATGAATAGTCTGAAATTTGTTGAAAGTGTGAGTTTTTGTAGTTTGGATTGTGCTTTGCAGTCACACAAGAAAGCAGAATGTCTATACTCCCTAGTTTTTGTTGAAGTGTAGAGGAGCTGTGGGGTCTTAGCATGGATCAGGATGACGATTTGAATTTGGAAGGTATATCCAAACAGCAAAGTATTCCACTAACGCTACTGAATCTCTTGAAGTCAGAGAGTATTTGTATTCTGGGATTTGATTTTTTTTCCACCACAGAATTAAACTATAGCCATAGAATTAAACTATTCAATGTGGATATTAGTCCTGATTCAGATCTTAATCCTATACCTCACTCAGAAAGAAGGATTGGTCAGGATGGCATTCAGATATTTGACTTTAATGATGAGCAGATGCAAGAAAAGAGGGAAAACCTGCCCTAAATGAACAATTCCGTAACTCATGCTTATGGAGGTGATGTTTTAGACCTTCTTAGGCATGCCCTTTGAGAACAGGCATTTCTCCAGGTTGTCCTCCTTCAGGTGGAACTATGCAGTCCTCTCACTTTGAGATTGGATCTGAGTGCTGCAGTCAGCCTGTTTGCTGTCTGCATCTATTTTAACTCTGGAAAACCAGGCCTGTTGCAGGAACCAGCTGTTGGATAATTAAGGTGTCTCAATCCTTCAAAACAAGAATATTATTTATTCATTGAAAGATGTGCAATGATAAGGACATCTTTCAACAAACTTTTGTATAGTTTCTTCAATGAAGCCGTCTCTGAACTGGGAGAGACATCTAACCTGTTGTAATTCATGGGTGCCTATCTTCTTCCTTGCCTGCTTTTCAGTACTCATCAGGAGTCCTTGCTTACTCCACACAACTAGCCCAATCCCTTGAATAAGGCTGGGAGGGTTTCTTTTTTTACCCTTCATTGTTCCATTTGATCCTGACCTCAGATGTGGGAGGGTGAAGCCATAGCAGTGTGGTTAGCCCTCCCTGATAATCAGTCTTCTAGAAGAACACTGGAGTTTTTTTTTTTAATGCTATGTTGTTTCCTCTTGATTTCTTCTCAGTGATCTCTGCATTTCTGACAGAATGGCACAGAACATATGAACTTACATAATCTTTATAAAAAATTATGCATATATACTTTCTACATACACTGCTAAGGAAAGCAGTCTGATGGTGGAAAAGTAGCATAACTGATTCCAAGGCAGGTCACTGCTATGGGGAGAGGGAGACAGAAACAGACAGCCAGACATCAACTTTGCACTTCAGAGTTTCCCCCTCATGCTTTACAGTCTTGTATGAAGTCTGCCTGGTTCCTGGTTTGTTACAGGGCTCAGACAAGTAGAAAAATATCAGCTCCATCTCAGCTTGTGCAAATGTATGCAATCAGTGTTCCTGAGCTTTTAACTACTTCAGGGATGTGACAAAGAAGGAAAGACATCTTGACAATGATATCCTGTACTCTCACCATTAAAAGTACCATCCTGTACTCTCCCTGTCCACTGTGTTATAGACTTGGCTGTATCTTTGACTATGGAAACAGGTCATTGGGACTGAGTAACTGTGATTACCTTTCTCAAAAGATTGGAAACTATAGCCACTCTCTTAGGGCTGGGATCTATAATGAAAGGACCGTTGCATTTCATGTACCCTCAAGGGACTGTAGAGCAGTTGCATAGTGCAGTGTCCTTATGCAGCACTGAGAGTAAAGGTGAGAAGGATCCAGTTTGTTCCTGCTGAACCAGCTGCAGGGTAACCGTGGCAACAGAGATGAGTGTGTCAGTAATAATCAGTCATTACCATGAGAGACAACCTGGAATAAACAACAAAGAGCTCTCTCAGTCTCATTCTGCATCTGAAAGACATCTGGGAGCCTTTGGTAATTACACTTGAACCATCTGCCTTACTTCCACAGCTTAAATGTGGGGTAATGGTTTTTGCTATAGAAGACTGCAGAAACAACAACGGGTCAAGGGAACTAAGCTGCCAGCACTGCTTTGTTTAGCATGAGCTCTGAAATTCATGATGGGAGAGCGCCCCCTTAACGACATGGCTATCCTCCTGTCTCTCTATGCCATCGCAAGTGAAAACAGGCCTTGAAAGGTATAGGTTCTGTTTAGGCTGTCTAGGTACACACAAGTCTCAGGAGCATGCACCTCTCTAGGTGTCAAAGTCCTTAATTCATTGGCATTCTCAAAGATTTTCTCAGTTAGGCCAATCATGCCCAGTGTCCAGCAGAAGCTGAGAAGTTCAGCCACTTCAGAGAGGAGTTGACAGCAATCTATAGGTCTCCTGCTGCAAAGACTAATCCTGCTGTCCCATTTCCACATTAGGCTGACCCATATGTTGTTGTGGCAGTGAGTCAGGAGTTAATGATTCACAGTGAAACAAGCATGATTGCTAAACTCACCAGTCCCTCCCAGCAGAGATGACACACATACACAGGCTCATTCTTTTTTGCTGCTTCATGAAGTAATTTGCAAGGTTTGTAAAACTGGCACTATATGTGTCATATTAAGGGAGGTTCCTTTTCTGTGTGACATCCTTAAACACACTCAGCACATCTATATGATTTCACATTCAGTTAATAAAAGCGAGGAGTGAAAGTGCTGCAGCAGTCCCAGAACGCTGGGCAGGATTCTTCTGGAGACCACACTGCAGTGTAAATGATTCTGCTATGTCTGGCCACTCCTTTTCTGAAGAACCTAGCCTATTTTTATGAAGAAACTACACAATAATCTTTCTCTCCCCCCTTTCAACAGCAGCCAGAGCTTGGCACTCCCATCTGTTGATCTTCTCAGTGTCTGCTTGGTTTCTGTGAACAGTAAGGGGGATTTAAGACTATAAGCACATTAGCTCTGGGCAATTAAAATACACTGCTTATAGTCAACACAATTTAAAAAAGCATTGCAGCTGTGACAGGAATCGGCTGTTTGGGGAAGAACAAGAAAAATATTGTTTCAGCCACTCGAAGAGCCATGGTTGTATATGAGAATGATATGCCAGTATTTTTCAGAGAAAACCAACATATATATTGAAGATCATTAACTGAGACTTGCATGATAACCATGAGTAGATTGCTGATTTTGTGCTAGAAAAATGTGATTGCTGAAAATAATATAAAAAACTTAATTACATGCTTTGGAATTTTATTTTGCTAGATACAAGATGTAACTTATGAGACACCACATCTTGCTTCTCTGCTGGAAAATGATTAAAAAGGCTAGCCACCTCCTACTTATACAAAATTTTGTTCAGATAAATTGGCTAATCATTTAATCCCTAGTAATGCAAGCAGTGGTCTTAAAATCAACGCTTTATCTTTCTGCATCGTTTAATGAATCTTATACCAAGGACAGCTTTTAATACTGGAAGATATTAATAATACTATTAAGTATTATTTTAATACTTAATACTATTTTTTAAATACTAAATACTATTTTTTAAATGTCCATTCAAATCTGTAAACCATTCAAATCTGTAAACAATAATGATAGAGAAGTAGATTACTGTTTAGGAATGTTAGATTCCTTACAAAACATTAATTACATTTTAAACAATAAGAAAACAGCTTTGATATTTGAACTAAATCTGTCATCTACTGTACATCAACAATAAAAATGGTAAGACAACAATTTCAAAGGACACAATAAGAAAAACAAAGTTTGGATGTTAAAGTTTTCGCACAGTTGCACTTCATGTGCACTTCATGAACATACTGAACTGTGAGTACTGTGAATTTGTCTTTTTTCATAGCAAGTGTAATTGTATCCAGTGGAGCACAATATATAATATATCTACCACTCATCACATAATCACTTACATTGAAAAAGACCTCTGACATCATTGAGTCCAACCTTTGAGTGATCACCACCTTGTCAACTAGACCATGGCACTGAGCGCCACATCCAGTCTTCCTTAAACACCTTCAGGGACGGGCACTCTACCACCTCCCTGGGCAGCCCATTCCAGTGTTTAACAACCCTTTCTGTGAAGAAATTCCTCCCTATGTCCAACCTAAACCTTCCCTGGCAGAGCTTGAGGCCATGTCACAGCCTGTCCAGATCTCCCTGCAGAGCCTTTCTGCCCCCCAGCAGATCAACACTCCCATCCAATTTGGTGCTATCTGTGAACAAATCAATCCCCTCAAGCAGAAATCACAGATTATCTGCAGACCAAGTAGATAGGAAGTGTTTCCTCTCAATCTTAACAAAGTAAAAACTACTAATATATGTCCAGATCTTACTATTTCCACATTGGTGCCTCAGTTTTTCAAAAACCACTCTAGGATTTTCTTTGGAAAAGAAAATTTCTTTCCTATGCTGGAGGGACAGCTAAAGATGGATTTTATGAATACAATAAACCTGCTAAAGGAGACACAGTAGCCACGCATCTGTGTGCAGTACCTTTCTGCTTAAGCAAGGTCTGTATTTCTCACAAGCAAAACAACTCAGGTTCCTTCCAGAAAGCAGCTGTTCTGAAAGAACTCTTCCTGTTTTCAAAGAGGGTATACTTTAAATTATCATTTCAAGGGGGGGAAATATGGAATGGAGTGAGTTTGCGTTTAATAAGAACTTATTTCTCCTTTCCCAGTTGCTTTCAGTACTTAATATGGTTCATGTTAAGGGGGAAGGGAAGGAATAACCCCTTCCCTGCTGTGAGACCATCTTATCCATAATCCCCTTGAAAGGATAACATACCTCATCCAGCATTAGATCACACGTGCCTGCAGGATTAGCTGTGAGAATGGGTCAGGGTGGATTGACTAACCACTGCTGTCAGTATCCTGCTCTTTGCACAACATTGTGTGAAGCAATTCTGGTAAATCAGAGAATCTGGTGGGCAAAGGACAGAGACATAATATCAAGGCAGGGATTGCCAAGTAATCTGAATAACAATTTGTACTAAATCTATAATGATCTTTGGAAGAAATGCACACAGAAATGTAAATTCATATGGGGACAAATCAGGGCCTACTATGGCAACCAGTTTTATCAGGTCAGAGCAAAGTCCATCTGTCACCAGTGACAGTAGCTTTGCTTAGGCAACAGCATACAGACAGGACAAGCATGAAATAGAACTTGCCAAGAATGTTACTGCAGACTTGACCAGCTTGTGACCCTGGCCTTTTTGAGCCCATTGTGATGGTGTCTTCATATATAATAGCAGTATTTCTCTAAAAAAATAGCAATATTTCTCTTCATAGAAAGTAATTCCTCATCCATGTGTTTTTAACCCAAAAGAACACATAGAGCCTCCTGTGGCAGAGTTGCACAGATTAACTGGATATACATCCTTATTTTTGTTTTATTCTTTCTGCCTACCGCCTTCATTTGATTTCCCTTCTCAGATTAGGCACAACTGTGAGCAACTGTCTATTTGCTTAGTCGGTATCACACATAATTTTGTAGATCTCCAGCATACCCTCCCATACTTCTAATTTTTTCAGCCAGAGGAATTGTGATCTGTTTAATCGTTCCTCATATGGAAGCCATTAAGACTTTAATTATCAGCTTTTCATTTTCCTGTACAGTTGCTTTCCTGATGTATCATTTTTCAGATGAGAAGACTAAACTAGAGAAAGTACAGAAAAAATTAGTGCCATTAGGGCTGAAAAGAAGATGTTTCTGGTTTATTCTATGAGAGTTTTTTAATATTTTCTAGTAGTCTCTTTGTTTTAATGGTTACCAATTAGTCCTGAGCTAACATTTTCATAGATCTGTACATGATAATGTTTCCTAAATCCTTCCTTTGCCTATTTATTCCTGTCCTTTTACTCCTACAGTTTAAACAGTATTTGTCTGTTTGAAATCCTGCCCTCCCATTCATTCTGGAGTGGTAACAGCCAGGTCAGTGCTCTTCATCACAAATGTACTTTTAGGATATTTTTAAAATAGGATCACAGAGCAGAAGGAGAGAATTTCTTGCATTTCAGTTTGTGCTCATTGCCACTTATCCTGTCACTGGATACTGCTGAGGGGAGTCTGGCTCTATCTTCTTCACTCCCATCAGGTGTCAATCCACATTGACAAGATCCACCCTGAGCTATCTGTTCTGCAGGCTAAACAGCCACGAGGGATGTCTTGAGGGATTCAAAATTCTCCTTTATCTTGCTCTTTACCAATGTTGGCCTTTTCAATAATTCAAAAGCTGCTACTGACAGGTGGCTTACAGTTACTCTGAACTTCAAGTATGGTGTCCTTAATATAGTCTGCATTTCACCTCCATTCTACCCTTTAGTCATCTTTAAAGTGCTCTTCATTGGGGTTTCTTGGGGGCTTTTTTTTAGATGCAGGATTTTCCTCCTTTTGTTATTTCTGCAAGACCGCTGAATACAACTGTTACTCTAAGACTTTTTCATAATTACATTTTGACTGTGGGTCCCTTCCAACTCAGGACATTTTATCATTCTATGATTCTGTTCCCATCATCCAGGCCAATATCAATAGTTGTTCTTCCTCTTGTGCTGAGCTATCTGTTTAGAGATGTGGTGGTGCATTCCGTTTCTCCCTCCTTGGGGCCACTCTACAATCTCAGGAATTCTCATTAGGCCTTGACTTTTGTATAATAAGTTGTGAGAAGTGTCCATTGACCACAGCAGGAACTGTTACAGGGCTAAGGTGGGGGCAGCATTGATCATAATAGGTACTCCTGTTGCCTCACTACAGTGGGGAAAAGGAGATAATCCATCACCCAGTGACAGCCTTGGGTCATTCTGTACCCGATTTGTAGCCTGAGCGGAATGGTCCCATTGTGACTGGACTTTCAAATATTACAGTAATTATTGACCTGTTTTGAGGCCAGGATGGAAATTTACTGATAACTAAAGCAAGTTGTTTTGGGAGCCTATAAACAGTGGTTCTAGGGGACACCCTTTGAGTTTTCGTGAAGCGCAGTGGGCTGTGACCAGCATTTCCCTCTGAGTGGGACACATCTCTGAGCCCACCAACTGTCACGTTACAATACTCGAAGGACTGCCACTGAAAGCTGAAGACAGGTCCTGGGCTGATACTCCCAACCAGTCCTCAAGGCTCAACCCTTGTCCATTGAGAAATAACAATGCATTTGATGTGAGTATTTCAAAGGGAATTTTTAACAGATATATCCTTATATATTTATGTATATATATTTTTGTGCCTGGGTGGATTTGTGTGTGAATTGATTTAAATACCCTATAGCAAGTATACTATGAATATTGCCATCTCAGATCTATAATAAAGTCACTGTTGTGGTTAGTAGTAAGTAGTAAATCCTATTGAGTCACTTTGTAAACATTCAATTAATCCTTGATTAAGTGCTGCTAAATCCTTTAAATATAAACCACTGACCCAATCTGAGACTAAGATTGGACCTAAGTTGCTGTCTAATGTAATGCTGTACATTAGACTTAGTTGCTGAGTCTAATGATGTATTAGACTCCATCAGGAGTTTAGGAAGCAAGGGGTCCTCTCTCAGCCTCCTGATTCAGTGGAAGGGTCTCCTTTATCCTTTTGCATCTCTGGTCTCCCTGTAAAACGTTCTAAATTGATTATAATCTAATTTTCCTTTACATGTTTCATCCATGTAGCAAGTAATAGAGTGAACCTTTTGTTAAGTCATGCTTTCATTAAATTTATATTAAACCTGCTTTTTCTAATTCTATTTGATGTTGATTCTTTAAGTGATCTAAACCAGTCATTCCCAACAAGTAAGAAGTTATGTTTTTAAATCCAAACCTTTATTCCTAGGACCATGTCCAGACATGATATTTTAGAGCTACCTGAAGTTTTCATTATTATTTGAGTTTCTTGTCCTCTCCACATGGCTGAGAAGCCCTTCACTTCATTGTCCCTGCGGTCACCTTGGTCAGGCAGTCCATTGCACACTCCTAATCCTACATGGTTGTTGTCTGCCTGTTAAGCAATCAGTTTCCAATCAGGAAAAGTCTTAATACTATTATTCATAATAACCATATGTCTCAAAGGTTGCTCTAATACCCAAGACAGCTGATAAGATAAGAACTTACAAACCTAGGAAAGAAGCCACGTAACAATTCCTTAATGGTACATGGTGAATGTGGCAAATGTGGGAATGGCCATTTGGAAGAGGTTGGGCTATCTGTCTCTGGCAGTATCTGCAGCAGATGGAATACCTTCTAAGTTTGGGCTTCACTGTGAATGCATGGGCATTAGAAAGAAATTCAGCACAAAGAACGTGACATTCTTTTCTCCTTCATGAGAACAGTTTATTTCATCCACCAACATACTTGGCAGAGGACCGTTGTTTGTTTGTCCAACAGAGGGCTTATGCCAAGTTTTGTGTAATTTGACTTTGGTAGAAGCATGTTCCTTACTAGGTGGCCATGGTAACAAACACTGTGCATCATTAGGTCTTCCCTTATAAAAACTGCACTACATCAGAGTTTGGGAAGGATTTGCAGTAGTGTGTGTGAGTAGCTCTCTTGCACTTTCATCAGATTTCTCATGCACTTAGACTATGCTAATATTTTGAAACATTCTGCTGAGACGTGTGATAATCTCTTGCACCTCCCTTTTAAGAAGAGATGTAGTAGTCAGTTCTTCTTGCTATCAAGTCTATAATAAAAAATTACAGTGATTATATAATATATTTGTATAGTCCCTTTCTCCTGAGTGTTATCTGTAAAATTTGTAGGAGAATCTTTGACATCCGCTGAAGTGCAGCTCTTTGAGCTGGAAGCCAGAATCTGTGGGACACATCAACCTTGAAGACCAGTTTAGAAGTCAAAGCAAGGCAAAACACAATCTCCATTTGAAACTGAAGCCAAAACATAGGTGGACACAGTCAAAATGTAGTGATGCTAATAGTACCCTTCTATTGTTACAAAAATTGCAATGGGAATCTACAGCTCATGTTCATAATCCTTTTTCTATTTCTCATCTGATACAAAACAGTGCCAGTAAATGAGCAAATCTCCTTAATATCAAGCTGAGGTACTGATTTCCTGTTATTTCTGCATTTCCACTGCACAAATGCCTGGAGACTTTCATTAGAACAGAGCCCAACTGTATTCATTTCTGCAAAATCACAGGCTTCTGAAATTGTTGAAAAAGAAAACTGTCCCTACTTATCCAGGCAGAATTTTTTCCTATAACGTAACAGTTTTTTGTGGTGATATCTGTCTTATGATAGTGATCAGGCTACACGTCCTGCATAGCAACATTAAGTATAATCTGCTGTCATCTCCTCATGACAACATGTAAGCTAAAACACTTGCAAATAAACCAAAATATTTTCTTCTGGATCAGGAGTTTGAATTAGATGACTGCATTTTCCTGGCATGAGAGGATTATTCCTTGTCTTTCACCTAATCCTCCTCTGTTATACAATATATATAGTTACACATAGTTTTTTGTTTCCCATGAGTTTGAAAAGATTACTTTTCCACTGGGTTTCCTGCATCACTGTAATACTTCCCCTTGATTCTCTGGTTTCGTCTGCTCAACTCTGTTTATGGAGCGTCCAGTAACCTGAATGAAGTTACAGTTTTTAGATCTGTCATTGAGTCTTTGGATAGACTAGAGGCCCCAAGGTCTTGTATTCAACCCTTAAGATCTTTTGTTCCATCATCTGCCATCCATTTTGTCAAAGTAGTTTTTCCCACATGCATTTCAATTATGAAGTGATATTTAGTATTTGCTAAGGACTTCACAGCCTTTGGTTTCCATTTGTCACTTGAGCTTTCCACCTCAGGTCCTAGAAGGGCACTGAACTTTGGAAGCACTTTCGCAGATCTCATGTATATTTGATCCTTTGATCTTAAGATCCTTTGCATTCACAGTTGTTTTGACCAGATAATACAGGTTTAAATCACCTCCATTACTATTTGAGTTGGTGAGGCACAGTATGTTCACCCCTATTCTGAAGTCCCGTGACAGCAGTAATTTCCTATTTTTTGTGGCCTTTGAGTAATCTGTGCACCTTCAAACAAAATCATTTTTCAAGATGCAATATCTGTGTCCCTGTCTTGACTAATACTTGACAATGCACAAATACCTATTACTATTGCATTTCAGTAAACATGTTATTTGGCATTTCCATGGGCAGTCAGGGATCTGGACTTCTGTGAACTTTTGAGTTTGTTTGGCTGTTGGTTTTTCCATTAGTTTTATGTCCATAGTGTTATTAGCTATTAGTAGACAACTCAGAGGTGCTTTTTCATCTTTATTGCTGAGTATAAAGAGATCACTTCATATTTTAGCTTTTTCTCAGCTCCTGTTAAGATCAGTGAAAATAATCTCACCTTCAGTGAAATGTCAGCACAATAAAGTTCATATAGGTTTTTTTACTTGCAGATCATTTCTGAGCTTTACAGTCTGTTTCAATACATTTATAAGCAAGTGTAGTTTGTGAAATTAGAGAAATTCCTCAAATGGTATTAAGAAATTGTTAGATTTTTTTTTCCCCATAGGGACAAAAAACTTTTGATGTTAAATTGCCTTCCAGGAACCTGGCAACTTTTTATAGAGCTATTTAACCATGAGCTTTTGTTATTTTGAATCTATGTATGTTGTAATATCTGAATGCAGACACTGAGCATGAGAGGATGTAAACTGCCACCAGTTCAATACCAGACCTCTTGTTTTCATTCACTACCCACTTATACAGGGTTTGGTCCTGCTCCTGCAAAACTACTAATCTCATGCTAATTTCTGTATAATCACAACTAATTCATAATGGTTTCCTCTCATAAATCATGCACTCTGCTTCCTTCACACTCTGAAGTGATTTCTTGAACAGAATTCCAGGGTGGTTTTAGTCTTCTGTTGGTTTTGTGTCTTCCCTATTTTTTAATTTGATCTCAACTGTGATTTCTTTGCTTGTCACCTTACATTGCTTAGTTTTTTAAGACTCACTGAAAAACCAATTACAAGCATATATTTTCTGTAAGTTTTTGTTCATTTAATTGAGTGGAGAATGTTCAGAGCTATACAAAAGGAAGTATTTTTATGTAATGTTTTGCTATTCAGGATGTGTTCATGGGCTTGTGTAGGCAGAAATGGCTGGAGACTAATTTATTAATGACAACCAACAGTCAGCATCTTGAGCTATTTGAGATACTCTGATATTTCCCTGTACTCTTTTAGGAAGGATGATGTAATTTATCAGAAAATGTCAGCTTCTTAGTACAAAGAAATATGACCATGGTAAAGAGTTATTGTAGAGCTGTTCTCAGGGACAGAGTTCACCTAGATGAAGGGATCTTGGAAATGGGGAGAGTTGTGACCTGAGGTCAGGATACAAGAGTGACTGTGGAGGTTAATTTGTGAAGGGGAGACAGAACGGAGGAGGCTAGTCAGGAAACCAGAGGATACTTTTCAGCCAGATAGAAAGGTCTGAACAGATTGGAAACTCCTCTTGCCTTGAAATCTTGGCAACAGCCTGATTTTTGGCCAAATAAGTAAGCACAGGTTCTATACTAGTACCTTTTATATACATGTACAAGCCAACAGCTCTTAAAATTGCCTAAAGCTTATTATGTTACCCTTTGTGTCCAATGTAAACAGTCTCTCCCGGAGCACGGCTACAGGATGTTTCATGAGATACCACTTCCCATACAAACAACAGGTGTACCACTCTGGCTGAGTTCACACAGGCACTGCTCTGTTATGTAGATAGATCACACCATGGTGACTTGGTTACCAGGGTGCAATTTTGAGGCAGTTAGCTGGATGACCTATAAAAATTAAACTACATATTTATGTTACTGTTACATTCCTTTCTTCATCTGTAGATTCAGTACAAGAAAATAAGCTCCTTTACAAAACATTTCTAGTGATGGAAAGCATCATGAAAGAGCTAGACATTGCTATAGAACCATACTGTGAGGCAGAAACAGTGTGAAACTTCAGCTCTGTATGCTGCATTGTGTCTTACAAGGACTACAAAAGCAAAGAAAGTTGATATTAGAAAACTTCCTTTTGACCTTTAGATGCCGTAAGATTTCTGCTTGCAGGGCACATCAGCAGACTGGCCGACATGGGAAAGGCAATTCCCATGTTACAGATATAAGCAGTACTGTCCACAACTTCATAGCTTCCTTTTATTCTAAAGTTGCATTGCCTGCTAAGTCCAGTCAAATTCAGTCAGGTCCTACCTCTTTCATAATCCAAGCTGAAGGCATGGTCCTGCTGTGCTGCCTGTAACATCTAAGGAACAGCAAAAGGACATTGTACATGGTCTCCATGCTTTGGGAGCAGACAGTGCAGGGGCACACTGCTAGATGTTATTACTACTAGGGAGAACAGGGCAGTCCCATTCTGCCAGCCATTCCCTCACTAATTTTAGATTACCTAGATTACCTACACAAACCAATGTAACCCCAAGACTGTACTAACAACATATGTAACCCCAAGACTGTACTAGCAACATAGAAAAGGTTCATTTTTTTTTTCCCACAGCTTCCATGAAAAGGCCCTTCCACCAGGATGCTGAATGCAGGTTTCAGGATTTGCCCTTTCAATAAACAAAACTAGAGTTTTTCTTTGTCTCATAAATATGTGCTAAATTGTATGGCTATTAGCAAAAGTATCCTATTGATTCAACTGGTATAAACAAAAGGCTGCTGCTTTGTCATTCAGATATTCATATGTATCATTAAAGGAACTGGCATGCTCTGCCTGGATGTTACAGGGAACTACAGGCTTTAAAGGGTTATAGACTCTAAAGCCAAAACTAAATTAATTATTAACTTTTGTAAAAGAGATTGATTAGGTCCAGGGCAAAAGTTGAGATTGTAACCATCTGTAATTTAGGAATAATGTAATGTTATTATTCTCTCACCTCTCAAAATGAAGGCCTCCTTCCTAATCCATTAATACTCAGCAGCACTTTTTCAGGATAGAAATATATTTGTCAATACAACAAATGAGTTACATGACTGAAGGGCTGCAACATGATGGAAAGAGTTTGCATAGCTTCTACAATCTTGTTTTGACTAAAGCTAAAGGATGGCTTTATCAGCTGCTCAAACACAGCACAGGCACCCAGGGAGCATGCCAGAGGCTGGAGAAGCCTCTCTGAAACCACACTGCTGTCAAAAGCAGGGACTTTTCCTTTATTCCCACTCACAGCTACATGCCCCCACTGCCTCCTGACCATGAACAGTGGGAAAGCTCCAGCTCCTGATTGAAAACTGTGCAGAAGGAAGGTTTCTGTCAGATCACCAAGTTGCTCTCCCTTTCCTGAGACTGCACCATATGGGCAGAGCTGGCACAGGTGCAGGGGAGGCGCATGCAACCAAAGGGTGTGAGGGGGTCCCCCCACAGTTTTAGGTCCCCTTGAGTCATTCCTACAGTCCCTACTCAGTACAAATTTAGGCTATTTCAGGTTATGCAAACAACAGGAAATTGATAAGATTTATGTCTATAAGAAAATACCTTCATTTCTATAGCAATCTGCTATAAAAGTAGCTGGCACTTCTCCATGTTAATTATGTCAATGATGCAGAAAAAAGGGGACTTTCTATCTCTACCAATTTTCTTCCATTTTTGTTTAGCTTTATTTCTGGGGAAACTTGTGTAATATTTATACAAGAAAATAGGTACCACCAAGATCTATCTTGATTCATAAACAGAACCTGTAAGTCAGAATCTGGCTTGTAACAAAGAACATAGCTGTCTGCTTCAAGTACCACTACTTTAGATTCTGCAGACAACTGATGAAACCAGCCTTTTTTAATGGGAGATATTAATTTCAAGGGTAATTTCAGTCTAGGAATTCCACCCACCAACACTATGGAAACAGGATACAAAATTGCAAAGATTACATCATAAAAATTATATTGCCTAATAATACCCTTGTGTACATGAAACAGGAACTAGCAGCTTGGATAGTGGTTGACATCTTCTCCAGACATCCCATGCACTACTGGGTTCACTGTGGTGTCCTGGGAGTTCATAACAAGCAGATCACGTATCCACAGGTGATACAATCTTGCCTTGTTTTCATATTACTTTGGGGTTATATACAACTCCAAGCTTGTTGTCTTTTTTTATTTTTCTGAAGTGGTGGTGTGGAGATTGATACAATTCAAATCAAAACAGGATTGTTTAAGGAAAGAAAAGTTTTTATATAAACTGTTCTAAGACTGGTAAAATCTGATGACTTGGTAAAAACACAGATGCTTCTCACCACTGTGAACTAGATCATTAACGTTTTGCTAAAAGATGTCAGAAGAAGAATTTCACATTGAATATTTAAATATTTCAAGTTTAGGAGGCACACAGAATTCAGAAAGTTTGAACTAATAAGCCTCTATAAAGGATCACAGATTATTTTCTACTACAGCAGGACTCCAAAAGTATTAAAAGTATAGAAATTGCTTGAACTTTTTGAACTCTTGAGGGAAAAATTGAGGCATGGATAAGAAGTAAAATAATCATTGCCATCTTCTGGTAGTGTCATGTTTTATTTATTGTTTTTACAGCTTTTGGACTTTGCACTTTTCTTACAAAGCTGGTTCGATACGCATATTGATCGTGCCACAGATAAGATGTCTGAGATGAGACATGGTCTGTGTATAAATTCTAAGTAAGCAGTCAAGGACTGGATGGACTTTTTTCCATAGTTCCTCCAGTTTCATTACAGATTAAATGCAATACAAAGTATTTCAGTGAAAATACATGGGATTTTCCTCTTAGTTCTGTAAAGTCTGTACTACATCCTTTTATCAAAAACATTAAAATGTAGCTTCTTTTACCCTATCTTTTAAAAGTCTGACTTTTTAGTCCTAGTTCATGAACCTCTCACTGTATAAACAGTATCATCCTTTTTTTTTTTTTTTTTTTTATGTGCCTCATCTGACACCCGGCTGCCTGGCACATCCCCTTCCATCACAGCAAGGGGTGTGCAGACGTGTGTTGGTGAAGAAACCTGACCATGGAATGTCTGTGTACTCAGCATTCAGTCCAGTGAAAACCAGAACATGATAGGTTCATAAATTGTTTCCTATGACCTAGACTGATCTGTCTAAAGTCTGCTCTTTGGGACTGTATTATAATTGCTGTCTAGAAGCTTCTTTCCTGGTTTCTTCCTCTCAGCCCTGGCACAAACCCCATCTCCTGACAGGTGTCCTTCCAGCAGAGAAACACTTAAGAGTCTTTCACCTTTTGCTCTCAACTTCATGCTGAGCACAGGAGGTTGGAGGAGGCTGCTGAGGGGCCATAAGTAGTCTTTCTTGTCCCTGATTTTGTCCTTGTCCCTGCAGTTCTCCCACTGGCTGGCATCTGGGAAAAATCAGTGTCTCTGCAGTGCGTCATGACACACTGGTGCAATACTGAAATGCAGCTATGTAAGTCTTATCCTGTGTAACATAGTTCATCTCCTTTTGTCTGCAAATCGAGCTGGACTCCTGCAGACATGGCATACTCACAGTATGAGTACAGATAAGCTCTGAACTCATTTGCCAGTTCGTGTGCCTGGTTTCATACTGGCAGAAGATTGGAGTCAATTTACTGATGCTAAGGAGTTACTAAACAGCAGCTGAAGAGACGTTTCTGCTCCCGTGTGGACGTTACATTTATCTGCACTGCACTGGGGCTTACCAGACAACCTGTAATGCCTGAGTCCAGATGGCTAATTGTCCCCTGCTGCAATCTCAGCCTGTATTTCCATAGATCAAATCTTTTCTCTTTATTGAGCATTCAACCCTATGGGCAAAAATTCCAAACGTTCTTTATGCTGGTGCTGGGCCCACTGCCTTATGGAAATTCATGATGCATTATGGAATTACTAGCAGAAACTATCTAGAATCAACAGGAATGACAGGTGAAACTCACAGTTTCCCTTGTTTTACTGCTCTCCAGTGATCTGTGCTTGCTTTGATAATTAGCATTGCTATTGATCTCTCGCTGGCTAGCATGGAGAAAATACTCTTGGCGCTGTCAGTTTTCTAACAATGTATTTGACAGTTGCCAAAAGTTTTGCAAATAGAGCAAACCTACTGGGTTTGGGGTTTGTAATGTTTTTTCAGTGATACTATTCCATACCCCATCAGCAGTGGGAATAGTAGGAAAATAGTAATGAAAATACTAGGAAAATGCACATTGACTGGACGCTAGTACGGAAATAATTTTTTGTTCACTTGGCTTTTCTGTAATCCTACTTTTGAGGTCCTCAGCTGGCAGCAAAAGGCTCTGCTGCTGACCTGGCAGGAGCAGCATGGCTGATGACAGTGAAGCACTGGCACTCTGCTGCAGTGGGTGCCAAACTCACCTCTGCAGCACCCACTTGTGGGGCCCCCTCACTGCTCAGATAATTCTGGTTAACAGATAAACTTTGCCAGGTTCTCCTCCCTGCGGAAAGGAACTAGACAATTTGAGGTGTGCGCACTGAGTGCTTTTACTCCAGGTTTTCCTTCTTGCTATCTGTCTGGAAACTCAAAAAGTAAAATGACAAGGCATAAGCCCTTTTGTAGGATTGGAAATTCACAGGCCTGTCCCTAGGAGTCTCTCTTTTCCAAACTCCATAATCTGTGTGGGAAGAAGCTGCGCCCAGCACCTACACCCTGCAGGCTGTAAAGCAAGGGCTATGAATGCAGGAAGGTGCTGTCCAAGCTTGTTTTCAGTCAAGGCTGTTTGTATCCTCATGAGTCCCAGGACCTTGCTCAGTATCTCCCATTTCTTTCCTACATTTGCTTGGGCCACAGAGAAGGTCATCTGTAAGATTATCTGATGTTAAGGCTTTTTGCACTCAATACCCTGTCCTTCTCTGTTGAGTTGGACACTAGTGCAACTGTTAAGCAAGCTGAAAATATGTCTCATTACCACAACCCTTAATATATTTTCAGTATAAGGTGATATTACTGAAGTTGGTGCACTGAAGAGAAGAGGAATATATGTGCCCTTTTGTGTCATCCATGGCAAACTGAGAGAGGAACACATGATTGAGGACTTTTGGTTTCTTTGAGTAGCAGTTCTTAAACAGCTCCTTTCCCCTAATCTCTTTTAATCCACCTCCCCGGCTACATTTTGATGGTAAGAATTCACTATGGCTGACAGCTGACTGACAGAAATTAGGAGAAGTCTGTGGAAAGGAAAAGCCAGACAGCATTTTCACAGCCCTTTTTAAAGTGATACGTCCATTATATACTTTCAACATTGAGAAGGCTATTTAGTGGCTCAAATCTGCTCAAAACAATAACATCCAGGTAGCACCAAAAAAAAAAAAAGTTTTAGCCATAAACAGCAGTCATACATTATAATATTTACCATCATATATCATCATCTTACCTCTTAAGATCAAATTAATAGAAAAGTCTAGGTGCATTATAGAAATCCTTTTCCCACAGTACCAGGAAAACAAACAATCTGCTCCAGTATGTGATACACAAACAGTACTTACCAGCGGAGGCTTCCCCATCAGAGTGCCCAGCTGAGGGGTTAGGGCTGATTTTGCCTTCTGCTGTAGACTTTGTATCAAACTTTTTCTGGAAAGGAATGAGTTCCTGCTGTTACCAGTCTGTCCCAGTGCCCTTGACAGCTTTGACAGCTCAGCTTTGATGTCAGCTTTAAAATGTGACATGAGGATGATTCTTCTAATTCTCCAGCCTGTTCCAATGCAAACAGGTGGCTTCAAAGCAGACAGAGGTCTGGTTTTGTCTTTGACTTTCTCTTAGCATAAGAGAGCCTTCATGTGGCATGGATTTGTGTACCAGGTGTGACATTCCTCAGCCTTTCCTTTCACGACTTCTGTGGTTCTTCACAAACACATCCTGAATATCCACTTTTTCCAGAAGGCACAATGTGCCAGGCCCTTGCATGGGATGGCAGTCCTTAACAGTACTCACTGAAAGGTTCAAGTGTGCTCTGGTACAGCCCTACAAGTGCCACTGCAAACAGACTGATCCTAACCATGCACCAGTATTTAAGTAGGAGCTGTCATCTGGTCAGCCTCACCTTGGTGATCCTTGTGGGCCCCTTCCAACTCAGAATATTCTGTGTGGTTCTGTGATCATACCTTGGTGCAGTATTGGACACAGAGGGTGAACACAGGGGCAGTCCTTGCCCAGTATTGGCAGGGTGAAGCAGCAGCTGGAAATGCATCTCCCGAGCCAGGAAAGTTGCAGTGGCCTTAATGTGCTTTGAAAGAGCACCATTAAACACCTACTGCCTTGCCAGCTAATGGCATGGTAGGACTGCGAGGTCATTTCAACACAGTGAAATTAAGCTGAGTAAATCCTCTGCCACCCACCTAGGAGAGCTAAGAAGGTTCGGTTTTGAGGTATGCCCCAAAGAAGTTGTAAAATACTGCATCTGTGAAAGGGTATAATGGATTTACTCATGATCAACCAGCTTTGATGCAGCAAAAATTTACATGAGCTTTTTGATCATAGCAGACACTAATCAAGCCCCAATTCTCACAATTTCTTGCAGACTTTGTAATATAGCTTGCAGAAATAGCCAGCTCTGTACTCTTGGTTTTCTCAGGCAACATATGGAATTACCAAAAAGAGAATGTTGCTGATAAAATCTAAGGTATGATGAACTTGGAACATTCTATGTAAATGTTTGTAGATATAAAGATATTGATGTGCAGCAGAAAAAAAATTGCTTTGTAGTGCTTAATTATTTTTTAAAAATAGTAATAAAGGCAGCATTGATACAAAAAGGAAAATTACACCGCTTGGGTTTTTTTTACAAAATATACACCAGCATGTTTATCCTTTAATAACTTTAAATAGTTATTGATATTGAACCAGAGAAGACCAAGGGATCAATCTGTTGAATCAATTCTGTACAGACAGACTTCCTTTTATCATTAAATATAGTTAGTTTGCTTTTAATGGAAACTACTTATATCTCTCTTTCAAGGGGTTTTTTTTTCACTATTTCAGCTCCCCTATAAGTCAACTTTATTTAACCAGTATCACTGGTAGTCTGCTAGTTCTACAGCTGGCTGTGTTGTCTTTTCAGAAATAGCAGGACACTGCACAATTCTATTTTGGATGCACCAGTATGAAGAAAAGGTCTAAACCCAATGAAACCTTTTTGTGTTTTAGTGTCTGGCCATAGCTCCTACAGCTATCACAAATTTTTGATCTTGCAAGAAACAGCTGATGCAATAAGAAGTAAGTTAGATGGGGGAAATGTTGATGCAGTCTGAGTCTTAGAAAAGAAGATGTGAAAATTGTCCTGGAATTGTATGCAGTGCCAGTGTATTTGTTGTTTTCCAAGTGGGAAGCATATGTAAGATGCAATAAATATTCTTCCAGTCTCTGATGGAATCTGAATTTTGTCTGTAACAATTGAACACATGCCTTTCAGGATGTCTATAGAAGAATAACTCAATTTTCTGACACTGTAAGGCAATATTCACAAGCCTTTGGGATTATAGGAATGTATGAGTTTCAAGCAGAACCTTTTAAATCCTAGAAGTTTTGAGAGCCTTGAAGAGGAACAAGTGGGCACCAGAGCAGAATTTGCCCTGTCAGTACAGTCAATTAATCCAGTGCCCTAAAAGCTCATTTCTTTACACTGACTTTAGAGGATGACTAGCACAAATATAGGCACCTACACCAGAGATGTTAAATCAAGTCCATCCCCACTGCACTCACTGCTTGGCCAAATAGGGCCAGGTAGGGCCAAGCACGGCCGTGTGGTGTGAACAGTGCCGAACCTGCACCTGGGCCAGCCACTCCCAAGCTGTGGCTGTGACCCAAAGAGGGGCTGTGGCAGCATTTGAGTGGAGTCACAAGCCTGAAAGAAAGGCAGTTGTTCTGCTGATATTTGTGATTCTGAACCTGACACTGCGGATGGAAAAGCTGAGTATTTCAGCTCTGGTCCTGCAGTAGTTGGTTACCCTCATCAAACATACTTGCTTCATCTAGAATGGAAATTTCATGGCTGTTTCAGGAAACAAAGGGCCCTCAGATTTCACTGTTGTTCACTTTCTTCCTGAATGCTTTTGTGGTTGTATATTAAATGGAAAGAAGAAAACAGTGACACCAAGATGTGGATGGAAGCTGCTGTATAAAGGAAAATGTCTCTTCGTTAAAATATTCACACAAAGAAAGGGGAGGGAGGCACTTGAAAGCACCCAGGATACACTGTATGTAGAATAATGGGGCATAAATGGAAGAAAGAAAAGCCAAAGCTATTAAATTATGTTTTGTCTGTCCTTGATGTTAAAAATTGTTATTATTCAGCAGAGCCCAGTCCATGTTTGTTTTGTTTTAATGTCTGGAATACTTTGCATTTCACCCTAATAATCCACTCTGTTCTAAATGTTTATACAGCATGATTTACTACAATGTGGATGTGTAATTATAGTGATGATTAGACAAAACATCTTTGACAAGAAAGGAAAACAGTAGTTAATAATGTTTTCCATCTGTTTGGTAAAACTTCACTTAAAAAGAAAGAGCCCCTTACCATATAGCAGGGTCCAAGGCAACACCTAGGTGAGTACATGACAGCGGTATAAATGCCTAATGAATTCATTCTGATCATTGCTCACACATTTTTGAAAGCACTACCATCTGTTTTATACATAAATATTACAGTAATTAATGTCAGCACATGTTTATATTATATCATTCCCAGAGTCTTATTTTAGAGTTAAGACCTTTTTCTTTTCAGGCAGAATAACGGCATATTTTAAGCTATTGGCAGGAAATGCAATGTTATTAGGATAAAATGAGTGAATTTCAGTAATGGCTTGCGTCTTTATTGGAAAACTTTAGAGCATTTAATGCTTCTGTTCCTCATTAAAGGATAAATACTGGGTCAGTGCCTACTCGTGGAAAGCCCAAAAGAAACTTAAGCACTGCTGAATGAGGTAAAACTATAGCGAAAAATACCATGAAGCCTCTGAGCTCCTGAAATTGGTATTTTAAGTCCCTGTGGCAGCCTTCTGATGACTGGGCATTGAGGGTTTATTAATGCCTGGCATTGGGCACTCTGGCTCCAGATTAGCAAATGAGCCAGGTTTAAATTAAACGGATGGGTTAGCTCTGGTAGGGTTACATCCCTCCAGAGCCCTGTTGTTGCTTGCTGTTTATAAGGTTCTGTGTTGGTTTTGTCACCAGTGCCTCATGAACATTGCAAGAAAGCGAAATACGTTAATAAAAATTTTTCTGCTCCCCCATCCAGAATGATAGCAATGGTGCCTGCAACAGTGCAAGGCAAAAGTATTCATCTGATTCTCATTTATGGCTTCTGCTTACACAGTATGCAAGTCACAGGTGTGGTGAAAAATCAACTGAAGTCAATTTAAAGAATTCTGTTGAGTTCTTTGGGCTTCAAATGAGGATTTATCTTTACCTGTGTTCCAAGAAAAATATGTTCCAGATGCACAAAAAAAGTGAATGACAGTCTTGAAACATAACTGTTTTCATTGTGTTCTTTATATCAATAACTTTCTCTCCTTTCCAGTGAAATTGAGTCACAGCTGAACTTTTCTTGTTCTGTTGCCAATACCCCATGCACCTGTACAGGGACCTGCTATTTGAAAATCTTTGCCTGGTGGCTGACATTGGTGAAATTTGTTTCTGATATGATTTCAGTTACATCTCTTTTTCTAGATTCCACACTGCTAGTTTCCCCTTTCATTTGAGTATTGATACTGCACTTCAGCATGGCTTATTAGTATCTTAACTTTATTTGACTTTTATCTTATTTTCATCTTATTTTATTCTTTTACTTTATTTTATTTTAACCAGAGCTATAGCAGATGCTGCAGTTGTCGAATCTAGTTGAGATTTAAGCATCTCTGGAGAGACTTAAATCTTCTAACACTATTCAGTACAATCTGAGCCGCCAATAGATTTTCCTGGATGTCTTCCATCCTGGATTCCACTTGAGCAAGGTTCCTAAGTATCCGTCTAAGTTTCCAACCAAGTAATTCCTGCTAAGGATTGCTACTCCTTGCAAAGAAATCTACTCCATGTTTATTTCTATTACGAATAAATAACTGGAAAGGGCAAAAGAATTGGAGACTAAAAAGGGAATGAGAAATAAATAGCAGCCCTATCTACCTGCAGAATGAAAGTGTTTTCCCCTGAATATCAGTTACCTGATAGCTAAAACTTCAGAGAATCACAGAATATCCTGAGTTGGAAGGCACCCATCAGGATCATCGAATCCAGCTCCTGGCCCTGTGTGGAACATCCCAAGTATCACACCACATGCCCCAGAGTATTGTCCAAATGCTTCTGGAACTCTTTCAGGTTTGGTGCTGTGACCACTTCCCTGGGGAGCCTGTTCCAGTGTTCAACCACCCTCTGGGTGAAGAACCTTTTCCAGATATCCAACTTAAGCCTCCCCTGACTCAGCTTCATGCCTTTTCCTTGTGTTCTGTCACTGGTCACGAGAGTGAAGAGATCGGTACCTGCCCCTCTGCTTCCCCTCGTGAGGTTGTTGAAGACCACAGCGAGGTCTCCCATCAGTCTCCTCTTCTCCAGGCTGAACAGACCAAGTGACCTCGGCCACTCCTCATACAGCTTCCCCTCCAGACCCTTCACCATCCTCAGGGGCCTTCTTTGGACATTCTCTAACAGCTCAATGTCTTTTTTATATTGTGGCATCCAAAACTGCCCCCAGGACTCGAGGTGAGGCCGCCCCAGTGCAGAGCAGAGCGGGACAAACCCCTCCCTTGCCTGGCTGGTGATGCTGTGCCTGATGCCCCCCAGGACAGGGTTGGCCCTCCTGGCTGCCAGGGCACTGCTGGCTCATGTTCAACTTGCCATGGACCGGGTCCCCCAGGTCCCTTTCTGTGGCACTGCTCTCCAGCCTCTCATTCCCCAGTCTCTACACACAACCAGGGTTGCATCATCCCAGGTGCAGAATCCTGCACTTTGTCTTCTTGTCAAAGTTTCAGAAAATTTGCTTGTATCACAACTGTGAGTCTCCTGCAAAGTTCTGCTCAAGATTTAAACTTCTGCCACTCATGAGAGACGTTCACCTCTGGAGTTATGAAACAAGATTTTAAATACGTATACATTCATGTACTTCTTCTGGCTTTCTGTATCTCCTTCTTTTAGAGGATGCTGAAGGATGAAATATTAAATGTTGTACAGTAGCCCCAAGAGTTAGGGATCCCACCCCAAGAAGGAATACAGTAGCTGCATAACAATGAATGATTTTGAATGCGAGCTGAGAGTTGGAAGTTGAGAAGGGTCTCATACACCACTGAAATTGACTGGGTGGAAAGCAATGACACGTGTGGCTCTTGGCCACAGTGCTAGTGTTGACACTACAAAAGTAGTTAAAGCTCTCTGATGACCATAAGCAGTGAGAGTCTCGGTTTTGTCTTATCTAAAACACAGCGAGTGCCTTCCTCAGAAAAGGCCTCTCAGTATAGAACTGGGGTGCTCATTCAGTCTGCTCTGTTGGTAGAGCCCAGTCTATCACATCACCCGTGCCATTACCTAAGCTTGTTCTCTAGAGGTCTTTCCAGTCACACAGTAACATGGATTAATTCTGCCTATTGAAAGAGCTATTTAGAGACTGCATGTAAGGTCCCTTGGTTACAAAAGCAGTGTATTCTGCTGCTGCTATCAGTGTACATGCAAAATGTATTACAGTGATCAAAGAAAATGTTATGGCTACGTTCTGCAAACACTAGTGTGTGCAAGTGGAAAAACTGGTATAGCCTTTGGCTCTCCTTAGTTACACACATAAAATGTAAAACAGATTAGCTTTTCTGACCGTGTAATTTTGAGCATCTCTAATACATGAAAAAAGATAAAAAGAAGACAAAACAATGGATGTACTCAAACTGATGCCTTAGGTTTTAAGTTTTATATTTTTCAAATCCTGTACTGCCTGTTAGCTGCTGTTCTCTCATGCTGGTTAGACATAACAAACCTCTCTAGGTTTCCACATGCAGGACACCAGGCCCCAAAATGTGTAAACTAAGGCCTCTGAAGAGGAGGGCAAACTTGGGTTGGTTAACATCATTAACTGGGGTTATAATTGGAGAATTAACCCTGATATGCAAATGAACCAAACTTATAAAAGTGTGAAGAACCCGTGACCTGGTGTCCATCTTGGGTGTAGCCTTTTGACTGCCCAAGGTGTACCTTTGAAGGCCCTTCAAATAAATACCTACCTTTATTCCCTGATTCTTGTCTAGTCTCTGTTTTAAGGTGGCCACCCCAGGCATCAGAATTGTAGGGAATAATGGATTATTTCTATATGTATTTACACATATGTTATATTTTCATAAATAAATACAAACATATTAGTTAGGAAAGCAGAGTCTAGAGGAGAAAATCCAACATTACAGTTACCTGTCTGCTTCTATTTCAACATTCAATTTCACTCTCTCTCTAATAAAGATGTGGGATTGGGCTCCTAAGTCAAAACTCCCATTAAACAGAAAAGTCTTAATTATGAAAAACACAAAATGCAGCCCAAAGGAGTTGTTCTTTGGTTATTTCATTCCTCAGGTTAAAGAATGACAAAAGAATGATCCAGCAGTTTCAGGGTAGCATTACCAGCTCTTCCTGTATCATGGCTGCTCTCTGCTGTTTTCTGGGTAGGATATGGCTGTGGGCTGTGTTGCTGGTGTATTTCTGTGTAACTCTGTTGATTTAGTGTAACAGCACTCCGGAAGAATAAGCAGGACATATGACAGTGGCTGAAGACTGCAAATCTACAGAACTACTGATAGAAAGGGTATTCACTTGAGTGTTTTACCCTTAAGCCTCTGCAGAACTCACTGAAATAGGTTTTCTTGTGAACACAGCAGAAAGAGATCAGCAAATTGATGAGCACAGCAAATTACAAGGACATGCTATAATCAGGTGAGAGACTGCTAAAAGCAAGGCAGGCAGAGTGGAGTGATTTGGAGCAGGGCAACAGCCCACAGTCTTTAAGGAATTGAAGCTTCCTTGAGGTAAGGATGGCAGGTGCACACATATGTGATATAAAACTCTGCTACTCAAAATTCTTTTCTCTTAGGTGTTATTATGCTGCTATTGTCAATACAAAACAATGCTTCAATTAAAGAAATCTGCCTGCTCCCTCTGTTCCTCACAGTTCCTACCCAACTGAAGGGAAGAAGAGGACTGAAACCAAAGGCACTGCACCATAAACCAAGAGTGAGAGTAGAGCAGAAATCCCTCCCGCTGGAGGGAGTGGAATCCCCTCCCCAGTATGTGGTCACCTGAGCCCAGGCTGCCTGGTGGTTCCCACTGCACAGATATTGGCAGGGTGGTCTGGAGCAAACTAGGAGGCTTTCCAGGCGGGGAAAGGCAAGCACAGAGTAGGGACTGCTTAAACTTTAACCTGATAGGTGGAGTTTAAGTCTCTTGAACTCTATAATGTTAAACAAACTTACCAAAGGATGGCTAAAGTGACATAGAAGACAATAGAGTTGCTTCTGAACATGTGTAAGCATGTTGCACTTATTTCTCAAAAAATATGATATATGCCCTACTAAATTCATGCTCTCCCATCTCAGCTATCACTGACCTACTATCTATTGCAAAAGCTGATAAATTTACTCAGTCTCTTTACTCTCATCTTCCCTTATGCAAGAGGATATTCAGTATTCAGCAAGAGTTAGTATGTGTCTAGTATTTGAACAGGTTCAAATGGCATGTGCAACACCCACCTCACAACCTACAGGTGTGTTTTTGTCAGTAGTTTCATCCAAAGGATAAGAAGACCAAAAAAAGTCCAAACCTCTCCCTCCCCTCCAAAAAAACCCCAACAAAAACACCACAACCAAAAATCAAACCAAACAAAAAAAAACCCCAAAAACCAAAAGACACACAGAAAAGAAACAAGAAAACAAACACACCCCGCCCCAAAAAAACTCTGCCCAAAAAAACCAAACAATGCCCAAAAAATCCCCCAAGCAAACTCAAAGCCTTCTTTAGAGCAGGCATGTCCTAGAGATTGAAATGAGTGTTCCTGGAGCCTGTTTTCTCAGAAGGATGGATAGTAAATCATTCAAGCCATCAAGGGAAGAGGCCAACTAAATCAGTCTGGATGGTAATACTCGTATTAGAAAGTAGCCAAGAAACTAAAGAAGATTGTGATTAAGCACTTGATGAGTAATTTTGTATCCTTCATTGTAAAAACAGACTTTTGAAATGGCGCTTTTCAAAACTTGTTTTTCTGGTAAGTTATTTTTAGACTGTACCCTGTAAATTCTCATACATTTTCAGGCTGTTCCTTCTCCATCAGTGAAGATACCTCATCAGCAGAACACACATTCTCTTAGTTCTCAGAATTAGAGCATCCAAAATATTTAGATTGCCAATGTTAGCAGTTCATGTATTTTTTTCCTCTTATACATTTTCAGTTTTTCGTATGAACAGTTAGTATTCTTCTACTCAGATCCATTTCTTCTGCTAGGAGGATAAGATTTAAGATAAAAGGGCTTAGTATATTTTCATTTTGTGCAAATCACTTCGTTAAAAAGACTTGACTCTGACACGACTTTAAACTGCACAGAGACATTCAAGTAATTTGTAGGAATTATGATCAGAGACACACATGAATTTTGAGAAAAAAAGTGCATTATAAGTACACAGTTTTGGTTCAGTGGTGCTCTTAGCATCCAGAAATAGCAGAGAGTTCTTTGTACCCTGTGAATTATGCAAACAACATGTACCTGCTCTGACCTCAGACACAGCACACAATACCCTATTTAAAAAGTGACTAATATTATTTAAAATGAAAATATGGCTTTTGAACAGATTAAGAGTATTAATGCTATCATTTTTAACTAACTGGTTGCTTTGTTTGATTTTCCATTATTTTTGCAGGCCTCCTGCCAATAAATCACTAGAAATAAAAAAGAGGCACATTAGAAACTGTACTACTATACATCTATTTTGCCACTGTGTAGCAAATAGGTATAATCCATCATTTCCAATACCCCTTTCAATAGTATCCTTCATATTTCAAATAATTTAATAGCCCAGCGACAGTCTAATTCTTTCCTTTGATAGCCAAGATGTTTTCAAAGGTAAGTTTTTTCCCCCAGTAGCACTTTCTGGATTCTCTACTAAAATAGCCTTTAGATGCAAAATGTCTTCCCTTTTTTGGCCAGCTTGAGGAATGTTGGAAAGATCTGGAAAAGACATTTTCACTTTTCAGGTCTGTCCCAAAAATCTTCACAATCTTCCTGTCATTTCCTTTTGCAATCCATCTGACACTGGATCCTCATCAAATGCCTGAAAATATTTGGGTAAAATGTTTTGTCAATGGCAACCTCAAGACAGCAGATTGTGGGCTGAGTCTTGTCTTTCCTCCTGTCAGGTTCTATTAATGGAAAAAGAGTATTTTTACTAGAAATGGGCCAATATATGGCTTATTTGGTGGAGCTGGATGCCATCATCCTTAATGGGAAGAGCATGGAATAATCTCAACATATTACTGCATGTTTGAGTAATGCCAGTACTTCTGTATTGCAAAGTCTCCCTACTAGTTTGTATAAATAATGCAAACCCCACTGCTTAGTGCTAGGATAAACAAAGAGAGAAGAGCAAAAATAATTTAGCAATGGAATATAATTTAATCATTCAACAAAACAGTTCATTTCACCACTTCAGCTCTCTCAGAGGCCAGAAAAATGACCTACTTGAAGCCTTCAGAGCAGGTCTATGCCAAGAAGAAAAGCTGACCCTGAATCTATTGTTTTTAACCTCTTTCCACAGTGTAGGATGGTTTAATCAAGTCTGTTTGTAACTGTGCCAGCGGTACAACTGCTTTGAAATGTTATATGTGTCTAATGCTCATGGTTCAACACTGATACCCAGGGGACATATAATGCTAAATACTTGTCATTTCCTAAAGGAAAAGCAGACAAATTCAGGACAGTATGTACTTCCCATCTGTGCCTTGCAGTGAAGCTGCTTTTCTCTATCAGCCATCAGCTTTCCTATGTGCAACAATGCAATACATTTTGCTGTTCTTCACTTAGGCATGGTGATGATTGCAGCAAGCAAGAATTCAGTAAGAAAGGGAGAGATTCACATCTGCTGCTGCGGTACTTCACGTAGCTTGCCTGTATCTTTGTCATGCTGCTGTCTAACGGGGATTTCACGTGGCAGCTCTTTCTAAATACTGTACTGGAAAAATCCCATGTATCCTATTTGTCAAGACCATTTCCTTTCTGCATCTGTACAGCGTCGGCAATCCAACAGAAGCAATTGATGTTGATAGGGCAGCACAGTGTACAGTATTTATATAATATCCATTCAGTCCAAGAATCCATATGCTTCTCACAAAGAGGCAGCACAAGGAAAGCACTGGGAATTGGTTTTGAAGTTACATAAGTGGTCTGACAAAAGCTTTACTTTTAATAAATAGCCCCTTTCAAGAAGGATGAGCTTGCGGTACTTCTAGTATCAGAAAGCAAAGCATTCAAGAGGGCAAGAAGTTCAGCAGCACCAGAAAAAAACATTTGAAAAGAAAAACAGGAACGGAAAATATTGCTGGTTGCCATGTGGAATAGTATTACTTTGAAGACTGACACTTTTTTACCTCTCATTTGTAAGCTAGAAGCTTTAGATTTAATCTTAGATTTTCCATTTTGAATTCCATACTGTCTGTTAAAAAAAAAAAGAAAAACAACAACAACAAAAAAACACAAGCCAACAAACCAAACCCTTCCCTTAAAATAAAACTTAATGCTATAGGAACTCAGGGCTCTCATAATTTGTCCACAGCTATTACAATATTCTTCCTAATATTTGTGTGCTATCATCCATTCCCTCATGTCATCACTAAGCAGGCTCTTAACTACTGAATTATAGCACACTTAAAAGAAATCACTATAAATATGTGTTTTACATTAACCAAGCACTTTATACATTGACTGAGCAAGAGCTTCACAACAGGATCTGCTCAAGGTTTTATACCACCCTTGGCAAGCAAAAAATCGCTGACCTTTTAACCAGCCATAGCAAGGAGTTCCCCAGGGCCCAGTTTTTTCCCCAAAACCCACCCTCAGTATCGCAGGTGCCTGTGATACAGCTCTTGAAACAGCCACTCCAGCTTTCAGTGCTACAGAATCACGGAATAATTTAGGCTGGAAAAGACCTCTAAGATCATCAAGCCCAACGTAAAGCTGACAGGTCTCCTGAGCGGCAGCAAAACGTGCTCCCAACACCGTCAGCGCTGATTACGATCCTCAGCGTGGCCGACACTGAGCCCGGCGCATGAACATCCTCGTCTGTGCTCGCCCTGTGCCCGGCCCCTCCCGGCCGCCGCGTCCTGCCGGGGTTGGAGCTGGGAATGCCGAGCAGGAGAACGCGGCCTGCGCGCGCCCCCTGCCGCGCGCTGCCGGTACTGCAGCGCTCCCGGCTGTCCGAGAGCGCCGGGACTGCGCCGGGAATGCGCCGGGAATGAGCCCGGATTGCGCCGGGAATGAGCCCGGATTGCGCCGGGAAGGCCAGAGCGGATTCAGGGCATGTTGTCGGAAAGAGCCTTCCATCTTTTGAGTGGCCTTGAGTGTCTCACTGTTAAAGGACTTTATATGCAGGATAATTATATACGATGTTTTCATGTCCGCAGAAGGGCAACGAGGCTGGGGAAGGGTCTGGAGCACAAGTCCAATGAGAAACAGCTGATGGAGCTGGGGGATTTAGCCTGGAGTAAAGGAGGCTCAGGGGGGACCTTATCGCACTCTACAACTGCCTGAAAGGAGGCTGCAGCCAGGGGTGGATCGGCCTCTTCTCCGGGTAACAGGCAATAGCACAGGAGGAAACGGCCTCAAGTGGCGTCAGGGGAGATTTAGATTGAATATAAGGAAAGATGTCTTCACTGAAAAGGTGGTCAGGCACTGGAACAGACTACCCGTGGAAGTGATGGAATCACCGCTCCTGAAGGTGTACAAAGACATATAGATGTGGCACCTGGGGACACGGTTTAGTGGTGAACAGGACAGTTCTGAGTTAATGGTCGAAGTCAATGATCTTAGAGGTCTTTTCCAGCCTTAGTGATTCTGCTCTGTAACACTGGACCACCCACAGACTCTTGGGGACAGATGTGGATTTAAAGACCTGATTTGAAACCTGGTTTCCCATTTACAGTTCCAGCATCACCAGAAACAATATTAAAAATCATTACTCAAAATTTTGCTTTCTGATATTCATGTCTTTGTTTTGACTTTCAAGCTATCAGTGTAAGTATTAGAAAATTGTTATATTACAACAATTGAAATTCATGCATATTCTTTACAATTAAAGAAACTCAGGCCCTTAAGAAAAAAAAAAAGAAAACAAAAAAATTATATGGCTTCGTATATGTGATAAAAGCATGAATAATATCTACTTGAAATTCACAACTAGTGGTTGTTTAATAAACTACAACCTGTGTCATATAGCTATTGAAACATTAATTTGCAAGTTCAAAAATCAGTATCAGATTTGGAAAGTTCTACTGTACCCTTAATGAGAACATACTTAAAGTGCTTGAAGTAAATACAAAGATTTAAAACATTGTCCACCTCATGCTCTTTCCTTCCATGTCCTCTGACTGGCTTCCATTTTCAGAATTAAATATGAACTCTCTCTCCAAATTTCTGTTTCTGGAATCTCCAGTTAAGGAAACTTCCCTGTTGCCACCCCTTCTTTTCCAGCGCCAGAAACAGAGACAATAGATCCTACTCCATCCCGTTTCCACCCTCTCCTCACAAGTGTTTCTGCTGCTAATATCATTCATGGACACTCAGAAAGCATTTGATGGTATTGCAGATTTGACCAGACCCTTAGAAAGAGCAAGAGATAAAAGGGGAAAGAAGGTAACAGTGTTCAGGAAGAGCATCAATGAGGACTCTGAAAAGGGAATGATTCTCCTCCACATCGAGAAAGTAAAGGGAAGCCTTTCCCTTTCACACCTGTTTTTTGGTATGCATTTTGGAACATAATTTAGAATAAACTAATGCCCAAAAGGAAGGCCCCACCAGTGCTGTAGTCTGGCAGACATTTAGAAAAACACCTGCAAGGAAGCAGTTCCTGCAGGCAATCAAACTGGCTGTACTGTCAGTGGCACTGCTGTTTTCTTTCTCTGTGGGCAGATGAGAATGGGAATCACAGCTTCCTCCTAAAATCTCAACCCGGGAAATGACATGAAACCTAGTTGGATAAATCATTTTACTTTGATATATATTTCTTCTTTCTTATCTCCCTCTCAGCTGTGCCTCCTGACTTTCAACTCAAAGATGTGATAGTGGTGATATTTGAGGTTCCATGATCACCAGTCAGTGCAAGTGAGCAGCAAATGGCACATTTATCAGATAAGTGAGGAAGGCAGAGTGATGGAAATGTCTGAAGCAGAGAAAGATTCTTTTTTTCAGAATTTCAGATCTTTGTATGACACTGAGAATTCCTTTCCAGCTGCCTGAAATTTGCAATTTTACAGTGAAAATGTAAAATTATGCCTTCTGGCTTGTAAATTTGGTGACTAGTTTAATCCCAAGAGGTTACCATACAATTTAGCTAACTGAAGAATGGTAGGGAAAGTTGTGAAAGGAAAATCCTTTTGGCTTTGAGAGAAGGCATGAATCATAAGGGAGATCTAGGAATTATGAGAAGAGAACCTGAAGGAGATTGGTTATGGCAGAAAAAGGGAATTAAGGTAATCTGAGAAGAAACTACCATCTAATGCCACCTTCCACAAAGACAGGTTTTAAAATGAAAATAAATACATGATGTTCAGCTAGGACTCTCCTCTAAATAAATGCTGCCAAACAACAGACAACCAGTTTCTTCTCTAAGAGGACTGGGATAGCTTTCCCTCAAACAGCTAAAAGGAAGCCCAGAAAATTTGCCATTGATAATTTCTTAACATTTAGTCAAAGAAAGATAGTCTGTAATCATTATTTAATTCAGCCTCCTGTTCATTCCTCTTGGAACACGGACAGTTTTGTTTAGTTTTGAGAGCCTTAACATAACTACTGAGGTGACTTTAGCCTCAAGCAAGTCAGGTAATTTGAGTTTAATTCAAAATTTAACAAACAGCAAAGGACACAGAATGATGCATGAAGGTAAATGGGAATGGACCATTCTCTGCTTCTAGGTCCTGGGGCTTTGCTAAATTATAGAACACTTAAAAGATGGTACATGTCTTTCTATAAGTATTCTAACTCTGCTGTTGAAGATATCAGCCAAAGAAACCTCCATATTAATCATGACAACAAGTTATGTATATTTTCCTGGGGGTTAAAGTTTTCCTATCTTCCCTGTCCCTTCATAGTATATTACTGCTAATTACTCTTATGAGAACATAGGCTTGAAAGTGATTCCCCTGTCAGAGACGAATAGAGGTCTTATTTAAGAGATCTTATTTGCTTGCTTCTTTTCTACCATCTACACCTCAAAATGGCTTGTATTTCTGTGTGCATGCCTAATGAAAATCTGTAAGGGTTAAATTTGTAAGTGTAAAATCACATATCTGTTCACATGGTGTTCCAGGACCAAACATGGGAATATCTCCTACTATAAATACCTATGTAGACATGTGAAGAGAATTGTGATTTTTAAATCTGGCCTGAGAAGCTGGCCCTTCTACCCTCTCTCTCTTTCCTTTGGAAACCAGCAAAGAAAAACTGCTCCTAGTAGATTAGAAATATTAGTTGTTGCATTTCTCCAGAATTTGTGCTGTCTTTAGACTAAGACTTGGAATTTCTTTTTTCTGTGTAAAAGAATGAGCAGCCATTGGGCTGAGAAATATCATCTCTCTGTGTACAGAAGTAGGTAGCAGAGAGAGAATACCTTCCTTGATGTGTCTTTACAGGCATTTTGTAAGCATCACCAGTACGACTCTTATAATTATTTTCTGAAGAACTGTAATGGCAAGAAGCCAGGCATTGGCATGACTCGTGCCCAAACTGTGAATTCTCCCTGATCCCAGGAAAAACTCCTGTGGGTTTGGGTCAAGTTCTGTGATGGGATTTGTGCCTGAAGTTAAACAAGCCATTTTCTATTTTAATCACAGGCCATGGCAAGCTGTTTATGGATTCTGTTGTCCAACCATGCTACTGAGGCTTAGGCCTTGAAGTGTTTTGCTGCTTGTGACTGCTGACAAGAAATGTGTTGCAAAATCCTCAGATGATCAGTTCACAGGAGCATTTCCTCATCACACATACTGGTACTGAACTGACTACATCTGGTCTAATTTACGCTGCCAGCAACCCTGGTACAAAGCTACATGAGGACAAAAATAAGACCCTTGACTTAATTTAAGGAGATTAATTTTTTTAAAGTAACTTTAATTAGGTCAAGATAGGAAATTCTTACTCCCAAGTGAATTTTCATGCATAAACTTGCACTGGAGTATGTGCAGCTGTGAAGGAAAACAGATCCAGTTCCTCTTGGAAAAATAGCTCAAGACAGTGTCAGAAGCCCACTTCTTGCACCTTTGCTAACAAGATCCGTGTACCTTGCTTTCCTAGGGTAGGAGCACACCGGGGGGACTTCAGGCACTGTGGCATGGAATGGGAGGAGACATTTGAATATAGTGAAGCTGAGCTGTTTCATCAGCTGCTGTTCTCAGCATCCCCCCACACCCAGCTGAACCTCTCTGTGTCGGCCCTGGGGCACCAGCTCTGTGGGGCTATTAGCTCACCATGCGGCTCCAGTGGTGCTGATTTGCCCTGTCTCAGTTGCCACGTAGAGCTCATGCAAGTTCTTGCACCAAATCCACTGGAATGCCTTTGGGAAAAAATTCTTGAGAGACACTGTCCTGCCAGCAGACTGGATTATCTGGGAAATATCTCCTTAGCTGGCAGGAAAGTGCATTTATTTCATCGGCTTAGTGCGATCAGCATCTGTCAGCTTTGAGAGATCTGCTCTCTAAATAAATGACTTAGGCACCAGGAACTAGGCAGGGAAAAGCCAGAAGTCATTGTCCCAAAACATTTGCTCTTCTCACTGTAAATCTTATAAAGAATTGAGTGTTCCTGTCAGGGAGAGACAGATATGTGTGTGTATTTCTAACACTATTGCCACTTGACTTCCCCCATGTATGCAAAGTAACTCAGCAGCACGCTAAAAGAAGGATGAACTGAAAGCTTTGCAAGGATGTATCTCCTTGTCTCTTGCCCTTTGGCATGTAGAAGCACAGGCAGACACTCAGAGGCTGAATGAAGGAATAAATGTTTTTGCCAGTACAAACATACATCTCTAAGTCATTTCTGGCTTAGGGCCCCAAGTCACTTTGGCATGACTGAAAACATTACTTAAAAATTTACCACTGTGTTTGGAAAGCCAAGAGTTGTAGCTTTTGAGAGGTATTGGCACAGTGCTTAATAACACTGTGGAGCCCTTAACAATATGGCAGGATTAGGACTGACAATAACAAGAAGCCAAAAGAATACTCAACCCACAAGCTTACGTGATGACAATTTTAAGTAGCAATTGGTTAAAAGTGTTGCTTACAGAGTCATTTTAAAGCTGGAAGGATGAGAAAAAAATGGATGTTTCCTCCCTGTGCTGGACCCAGCAGCCTCTAGCAGACAGCAGCACGTTCATTCCTTGATGAACTGATGTGGAAAGTCCTCTGATTTCAGTTTAACTTGGCAGTGATTTAGGTCCTTTCCTTCAAAGCAGAAGAATCAAAGCCATCAGTTGTACATCTAAGGTCATGATGCACTCCTCTTTCTATCTGAAACTAGACTTCTGTCCTCACCATAAGTAAATTCCAGCTATTTCCATGACCATCAGAAAGTAGGATATTTAGAAGTTTTCCATGCATGTCTTCTGTTTTGCTTTGTGAGCTGACTGCAGGGAATGGTCTCTTTTTTTCTCATGTATTGCCAAAGGGAGTGTTTTGCTCTGCTTTTCAGAAAAGGAGGAAATTCTAAAAATTTCACCTTGTCATTGGGTAAAAGAAGACAGGTCCTCTCACACCCTTTCTTTATTTTTTTTTTTTTGTCTGCTGTACAGTTAAAAAATACTGATTTCTGTCACTTTTGCTAATTGTGCAATGAGTGTATTTGCTACTTCTTTGAAATGTCAGGATGAACATCTGGTTTTGGTGCTCATTAGCCGACCAAGCTGGGAAGCTCTGAATATTTTGCCAAAACATTAACCCAGCCCTGAATTTATAACTAATATCAGGAAAATCACTAGGGGAAAGTGTAAGCATGTGCAGACTGTGTAACAGCCAAGGTCGATTCTTACATGATAATTTTTACTGTATTAATTTTATCAATGTGGTTCACAGACAGCTGCCTCTAGTTCATAACAGAATATTTATATCAATGAGCAGCTTTAAAAATATGCAACCTGAATAGTTTCATAATGAATGTACATCAGTGAAATAATTTTGGGAAATAGAAACATATTTTGGAACTGAGTCATGAACAAGTGATAAATATGAAACAAACCAAGTTGCCTCAAAGTTTTAAGAAACCAAAAAAAGAGCTTCAGAGCTTCAGAAGAGCCACATAAAAAAAGAACCAAAATATTTCACTAGAACAGACAGAAATACAGCAAAGAGGGAAGTATCAAGTAGTAGTGCAATGCATCAGGAAAAGCTTTCTATATGCTAAGTGTAATGAAGCACTGAAGCAGGTTACTTAAGGGTGCTGAGGAACTGTCATTGCTGGAATATTTCAAGGATCAGGCTAAACAAGTGTTTGCCAAGAAAGGCTTTGGGAGAATACATCCTGCTTTGGATTATCTCTTAGCATGTTTTCTTTGAGTTTGATCAATATGGTGTACAGAAAGAGAAATCCTCAAACAAATCTCTCCTACCTTCCTACACACTGTTCAGAGCTAACTGCTTTCACTTAGAGGTTTCATAGTTGTAAGCCTCTGTCAGCCTCCGGTTTTTGTTTTGCTTCCCTGGTTTTGACATTTCCAACCCAAGCCAGCATTTCAGTATTCACTTTTCATCTGACTGCTGCAGTCATGACTGTTACTGCAAACTGAAGCCATCAGATAAAGTGCTGCCAAGGCTTCAGCAACAAATAAACATGGCAATTAAAAACAGCAAATGAGCCTTATTGAAAGAAAAAAAGGGGAAAAGGGAAACCAACCAGGCTGCTGGCTGCTGAAATTTTTCAGGAATTCTGTTTCCTGGAGCCAGCATCTCACCATCCTCCTGTCCAGCTGACAGGCTCCCAGCCCGGTGCTGGTGCAAGGAAGAGGTGCAGAACTGTTGGGCCAAGGCAGGAGCCAAGCAGGGAACGTGGCAGGGACAGTTCACCCAGTATGGCCTGGCCTCTG